>CALNHX010001821.1:0-116901 GCA_940337035.1 Agriotes lineatus | reverse complement strand
TTCGGCCAATTTTTAACATCTCTGCAGTGATTCGGTCTTCCCCTGGTGACTTTCTAGTTTTCATTTGTCGTAACGCCGAGACCAGTTCGTCTTTGTCAATATCGGGCATATCTTCTGATCCCATATTTATGATATCTGGTTGTTGGTATATATGTCGCAGTCGGATTCCAAAAACCGTCAGTTTGCAAACTGACTAGTCAGTTTGCAAACTGCCCGACGTTTTCTAAAACGCTTTTAAAATACAGATCGTTTTACAATCGGACTGAAATTTCCAGTCAGTTTGTAAACGGCGGAATACGCATCCGCCGCATTGTCAAATCTTCTAAACTGAGTGTCAAGTGTTTACCGCTTATTTGAATGGTCAGCTGTGTCTGCATTGGTAAGCAGCGGCATTAATGCAAATTTATTTGTTACTACTCGTATATACCGAGTTATATACTGTCTTATATTGATACATGAATATGGAAACAACCGTCGAAGGGCCTACAAAACCTAACACACCTCAACCTGTAGACAAGGATATTTTTTATCGAGAACTCGAGAATTATTATTCCGGTAAGTACCATAACCTATAAAAGGTACCTATTTTACTTGTGATAGTGTCTAGAGAGCCGTCTAGACGGTTCTTTTAAATATTTACGAACATTAAAGTAATGTAACCAATTTAATTAAAGAACGATGTTTCGCCACGAACTGATGTGAAAGTTACCATGCGAACGTGGTACGCAAGAAATACAACTAGACGGTTCTTCGTAAAAATTTAAAAGAGCTGTTTACTTTACTTGTATCATAACGTAACTGTAATTTAAAATAATAGTATCTTATTATATGAGCGATTATGACAGCCATTATTCACGAAGATGACATTTAAGCCACAAGCCGAAGGCGCGTGGCGCAAGTCATCTGAGTGAATAATGGCCATAATCGCGAATGTAATACGATACTTTATCTACTCCTATGCAATAGGAGTTTTGTCTTCATATTTCCGAATTATGACATTTGTGACAACTGTCAACTGCAAAAGTCATTTGATAATAAGAATGAATTTTGTGATTAGCTACAACCTATTGAATAATGAAAATAGAATTTTAATGAATTTTGTGATTGGCTACAGCCTATTGAATAATGAAAATAGAGATTTATGATTGGCTGCAAACCGTGAATTATGAATTCATAATTTACTACTGCAAAATTATGACTGTTATTATTATTCATAATGTCCTTATAATGTGAATATAATTTAATAGGAGTAGATAAACCAAATTAATTAAAATAACTATTCGTGCTTCAATATATATTTCGACAGAACACGTCTGTCATCATCAGGATTTAAATAATGAATAAACTTAATTGAAATAGGAATAATTATATTATTAATTAATTTGTTATTGTTAATTTGTTATATTTTAAAGTTTAAACATGAATTTTGATCGTGTTAGGGTTATTGATATTGAAAATTTAAAAAAGTAACTTGCATTTGTTAATAGCTAATTTGTTGTCATGCCGATTATTAAAACTTATTTAACAATGTAGGTAAGTAATTGTAGAATGAATTTTTAGGTAAAAAGACGAAAAAGCCATGGTCATCTGAAAAAATAAATGATGTCATAAACATTTTAATGGAAGGGCGGATTGCAACTAATAGAAAAACTAATGAACAATATTATTATGGCAGTTTATATGACATCGTTGAAATAAGTGGCATAAAAAAAATTATAAAACAAAGGAAACATGATGATGATCCAATAATTTTTGTTATTCCGGTAGAAGATTTTTATGGGAAACTGTTGGAGTGTCACATATCCACGGGCCATGGAGGTAGAGATAAAATGACGGCGTACTTAAAATCTAAATTCTACATTCCTCGGGCTGTTGTGGACGTATTTGTGAAATGTTGTAAACGCTGTGCGGAAAAGAAAGGCCAGATAAAGAAAGGAATTGTAGTCAAACCTATTTTAACTAAGGGATGGAACCATCGTGGTCAGGTCGACTTGATTGATTTTCAATCAACACCTGATGGTGAATATAAGTGGTTACTTAATTATCAGGATCACCTGACCAAATTTCTGCACTTACGGCCTCTTAAATCGAAACGCGCAGAGGATGTGGCAGCTGAATTATTAAAAATATTTCTAGAATTCGGTGCACCCAAAATATTACAAAGCGACAATGGTCGCGAGTTTGTAAACGTAATTATTAGAGAAATGGCGTCTAATTGGCCAGCTTGTAAAATTATAAATGGTCGCCCTCGGCATCCACAAAGTCAAGGAAGCATAGAGAGAAGTAACCAAGATGTAGAAACCATGTTACGATCTTGGCTTCAAGATAATGATACCCAAAACTGGTCGCTTGGTTGCTATTACGTACAATGGCATAAAAATTCATCTTTTCATAGAACAATCGGAAGATCGCCATACAAAGCTCTCTTTGGGGTTGATTTTCAAGTTGGACTTAATTCCACAGATTTGCCATCTGAAATTTTTAAAAATATTACAACTGAGGAAGAATTAGAAGATGTGTTGCTTCTTGAAGCCAATAGCAATCAAGCTAATGAGGAGGAAATAGCCGACCAAAACGATGCTAATGAAACTGCTGAAAATTCGATGTCTGGCACTAAAAACATTAACCCACCTAAAGATTCTATTTATGTGGACGAGGATATTGAGAATATTGACATTGCTAATATTCCAGTAGAAATACTTAGCTGCACAGAGTGTACGATAAATAAAAAGTGTAGGCTATGTTCCCAAGAAAAAATCATTCATTTGGAAAGATTGAATTCCTGTAATGGGCAGAAAAGAGCAGCAGAAAAAATGCGGCAGGTTACAAAGAAAAAACTAAAAGATATAAGTGTAGGGGATCATGTCTCCGTAAACGTTCCCAAAGTTGATCGTAGCCCTCTTGATCCCAAAAATATTTTGGCCATGGTTATTGATCACAAAAATGGTGTGTACCAAATAGGTACTGAAAAGGGCATTTTAAACCGATGGTTTTCGAGGGATGAAATAATCCCAAACACAGCACTTAATTCGACAGAATTTAATGTTGCGTCAGACAATATTATAACATTAAGGGAAGCAGTGTCCAATTCATCTAAGTTCGGCGGCCAAGGTTTTAAAAAATGTGCTTGCCGGCCAAACAAAAATCAATGCAATACAAAGAAATGCTTTTGTTTTAAAGCATTTCAAAAATGCAATAGCAGGTGCCATTTAAGCGGGCCTTGCTGCAATAAGTAAAGAACTTCTTGTAATTAAATTTTGTGTTTTCTAAAAAGAAATTTATTTTATTTATTTTTATAACTGTTATTCGTTTAATGCATCTATAACAATATCTATTTGTTAACATTTTTTTAAAAGAATTTTATTTTATTTGTTTTTTTGTTATACTTACCTGTTATTTTTTTTAATGTATAATACCTAAATGATAAAAAATATAATTTTATAAATGTGTTTTTCTTCAGGGTATATTTTATAATGGATAAAGTGGATAATGTAAAATAAAACAGTATTGTTTTATTTGTTTTAGAAACTGACTGAAATTATCTCGGCAGATTCTAAAATAATGATAGTTCATAGTACAGCTATATCAATAGCTAAATAGTTGACAATCCGTCGGAGGCATGGTTCGCGGTTTACAAACTGACTGAAAATTTCAGTCCGATTGTAAAACGATCTGTTTTTTAAAAGCGTTTTAGAAAACGTCGGGCAGTTTGCAAACTGACTAGTCAGTTTGCAAACTGACGGTTTTTGGAATCCGACTGCGACATATACAATGTTGATAAGTAGTATTGTATGGTGATTTATAAAAGTTCTCTACAGCATTTATTATTTGTTTCTTGTCTCTTACAACTATTCCTTCTCTGTTTTTATTTTGTAATTATTAGTTTGACCCTTAGCCATCTTCGATTTCAGTACTCTCATATTCGCGTTGTCTTCTATCACAGACTGTACATTTTATGTATTATATGTTCTCAGATCTTTTCGGATATGTTTGTTTATAATTTTATTTAGTTCTTTATATTCTTCCTTTTCTCTGTTTAACATTTTTCTTTGTTTTATTAATTTTTTTTCCAATACCTACTTGTAAAGCTGTATTTTATCTATGAAAATCTCCATGATAAAATAACATTTTATTGGCGAGGATTGATAAAATGTTCCTTTATTCACTAGTGAATCATGGAGATTTTCATAGATCAAATACAGCTTTACAAGAGGTATAGGAAAAATGTTATATTGCTTTTAAATATGAAATATTATTTAACATCTTCTTGGATGAAATATCGACATTGCAAGTAGGTACCTGTTAAGTACCAAGAAGACCTGTAGAATTATTAACAGGAATTACAGATACTTAGGTACCTGCCTATGATTTGATATAGCGTAACAATGTAATGCTTGGGTAAATCTTGAAATACTGATTCTCCAAATTTTGTTCATTTTGACTCATGTGCTCTACTCTTGTGGAAACATTAACAAATATAATAATTTCGCAAAGAGCGCGAGTGATAACAAAAGTGATTTTATGAATGGGTACCCATGATTTTAAGTGGCGACTTTTATAAAATAGCTTTGCGTTGAAATAATAAAGTGAGAGCGCAGTGCCAGACCTGCCCTTCAAAACTGAGAGAATAATGTAAAACGTTTTGTGATACATCCAAAAGTACGTACGTGTTGCTTTTATAAAATAGTGTTAAGTACTTTAGACGATTATGTAAAGAAAAAAAAATCTTTTTTCTATTTAATTACTTATTTTTTTAATAATTAATGGACTTAATAGGAAATTTCCTCTGTTCCCAAATAATAATAATCAATACTTATTTATTTGTTTCAATGCCCGTTATTCTAAAGCTCATGTAGCTGCAATCCTGGTAGCGTCTGCGACTATTTTTCAATAAGTTATAGGAAAGACTATTTTAGAATGTATCTAGAAAGGATATAGCTACATTTAGAAATTATGTATCTGCACCTAGATACCTTTTAATATATGTATCTTATATCTGTACGTAGATCCAATTTTTGAGACTTATCTGTATCTATATCTAGATACAAATGAAAAGTATTTTATCCAACACTGACTGTGAAAGTAAATCAACATTTTTAGTAATTCTTGATAAACTTGGACCCGAATAGCTTATTAATATGTAATCGTCTGAACCAAGCAAGTTAGTTTAATTAAATTTAAAAAAAGTAGAAGTGCATTTAGTAGAAAAAATAACGAAAAGAAATCTAATGGTGGAATAAAACTAGTTTTGGTAAAACACATTTTAAGTCATTGTTGGATTTAGATATGTTTGAAACTTCCAGGTTAATAATAGCAAGCTCATAAATAAACCCTACGTAAACTATTGTCAGTGAAACTGCATTTTTGTATGTTTTTTTTATAACCACTTAAACTGTCTATTAATTCTTTTTACTTTTCCATCTTCTTATATCAGAACAATCGTAACATTAAACGTTTATAAATTCATTTGTCGCAATTTCCTGTCAGGTATTTAAAGGTCAGTTTTATAAATTTGTAATAAATGAAATATACCTAGAAGATAATATGTTCAGTTATGCGACACACGGTCTAGTTTCTTTAAATTTCCATAAACATAACGTTGATGTCAGTGTCTAAAGCTCAATACTCTACGTATAATTACTTAACTCGATAACTTCGCCCGTAATAATCTTAAGAGCAGACTAATTATTAATTTGCAACGTTAAAATACGACAGCTACAAAACCGCTTAGCAGCCTAAATTAGCCCCCGTTGTATCGCAAGGCGGGATTGCTGTCACAATATCGGATACTGAGTAATTAGAATCTGTAGTGATAATTACAATGTAATAGGGAGCCACAGCAGCTTATCGAAGTGCTTAGCAGGTACTCACCGCGCACGCTTCATTCTGCAGGCGTTCTTCCAGGGTGTTGATAATGTGCTGAAAGTCCGTTTCTTTCTGTGCCAACACCTTGGCGTAGACTTTCTCCAGTTCTGTGTGTTTCTGCCGGACTTCGTTCTTCGACTCCTCGACGGCGTCCTGGTGCTTTTGGGTCATTTCCTTTAACTGCTCCTTCAACTTAGCCACTGTTTGCTGGTAGATTGCTTTCTCACATTCCAGTTCATGTTCGGAGTTCTGCAAGGTCGTTTCCAAAGTGGATACTTTTTCCTTCAGCGTCTCAATCTCGGAGAGCTTGGTTTTCAGAGACTCCTGTAGCGTTTTGTTCGTGATGGTGCACCTAAAACCAACATTCCATCAATAACGGGCTACGGGTAAACTTGAAGCATGAAACATGAAGATTTCGGTAGATGTAAAACAGGTAATGACGTTAATTGGCATAATTTACATTATATTTAAATATTAAGTTACACGTAGACACTGTGTTAAGTATTTCCTATTTTGGTACAGCTCATTGATTTCTGCCGTATTAACACATTTGAATTCAGAAAGTCTCCCGTCAAAGCACTTGCAGAACCAAGATAACACGTGTGATTTCATATTACGTTTTAATAGTATTTTGGCTTCAGTGTTCTACCCACGCGTCGATGTTTTGGATTAAATTCTCGGAATCGTACGAGATCCCAGGGATAAAATGCAGAAAAACATCGCTTGTGCTTTAAGACGCTGAGCTAAGCAGCCAATTTAAATTTTCCATGCTATAAGAGCGGCAGAGTGTCGTGAGAATGAAAACCGATGCCTATAATCAAAGCTATGGATATATTCAGGGAAGGGGGGTAGACAATCGCTATATTTGAATGGTAGCCTATTACGCTGCCATATGAGTAGTATAATGTAGATGTAACTTACGTATTATATTGTTGATATATAGTAAGATGTATCCTGTGTATGAAGTAGCTGAAACGTTCTATAGCAAAGGTGAGCTATTTTGATGTAGAGCTCCCTCTCGTTGTATACATTTTGCTGTATTGTTTACTTGTCCTACTTACGTTGTTCGATTCTGTGGACGATTAACTAATGGAACTTCAATACTATGTCTTGATTTATGTGTCATGCTGTGACCATTTGTATTTATACTTTACATTTCCTACTATGTAGCCCCAGTAATTTAAAACGTAGTAAACCTCATTTGCTAAGCTACATTTTCTGTCTTTGAATGATAGTAAAATTTGCTTAAATTCTATAAGTGCGCTAGATTCAAAAGCTGTGTTTAGCTATTGTTTGTAGCGTTGTTAAGAAAGTATAAGGCAAAGTTGAACTCGAACAGTTAAAGCAATTATGTTTATAGTTGAAAAGAAATTAAGTTTTCAAGTAGTATCTTTTGCACCAGGGCTCCCTGTTTCGACAGTGAACGAAGTAGATCCATATAGCTACGGGTTAGATTTCACGGTAGCTTTTTGCCAATCATCGCAATTTTCACTGTCCTAATACAGGACTAGAATTCACGAGTAACGCGAACTCTGTTTTCCTGGCGATCTAGCTTTGGAGTGAAGGTACTAGAGGTTAGGATGTTTCAATAACCCGATTCTGAATGTTATCACTGTTTACTTGATTCCACATTTCTTCTACCATTGAGTTATGTAGTTGACCAGTCTATAAAAAAATCAGCTGGAAAATCGGACAAAGTAAAGGAAACGGAGGGACCGTACCACAAATGGTTGGAATAGCCATCGCAGATTACATGTTGCAGAGACATAATACTACAAACTATCGGAAAGCATTATAGGTAAAAAACATAAGCAGCAGGAAACGTTGAGTTTTTCTATGTCAATAATGACAAAGTACAACCCCGGAAGTAGTTTGTTATATAATAAAAATGGCCGTAAAAGCCTGTTATGCCAGTTTAAAAATAAATTGACGCGGCCACTGCACTTGGGGGGCGTGGAGAATAAATTTTGACACCGTTTTGTTATTGCGTAGTGCAACGTTATTTATAGCCCTGGTCGGACATTTGAAGACCCCCTGTTGTTTCCCCATTTTCACCGTACAGAGTGGCGGTTTAGATTTACACAGATTTAAAAAACTTCTAGTTGTATTGTTTTTAAATCATCGCTGATTCCACCTTAGGATTGAAGGTGTCTATTCTTGTGTAGCAAATTCGAGCTGCCCGCTCATCGAACCCAAGGTTTGCGTTAATTTAATTCAGTGAGAGCCGCTATCGCCGCCCTTCTTTGCTCAGCCAGGTGTGGCTGTTTTGCGTTCATCGCCATCATCTATATCGCTGCACGCTTGATAGGGTTATCAAACTCTTAAAGTGGCTTGTTGCAGCATATTTGTCCTTTTTAATCTGTCTTCGGCTACTCTTTTTGGCTCTATGTGTATATAATCCGCATTTTATGTCTTCCATAACTTGGTAGATATATAGTTTTGGTCTTCCTTGTGGTATTTTTCCATCGGTTATGCCTTCCTCCTCAATTTGTTATACTGTGTAGCTACTCTCTGTTTCCTTAATCCGGTTTAATACTTCTTTGCTGCTTACCCTTTCTACTAAAATTGTGAGCTTGTACAACGTGTGTAAAAATTAGAAGACAACCCGGGATTTCTCGACTGTTCCTAACAAACGCCCAAGAGAGCGATAACCAACCAGACAGACCGACTCCATTGCCTACCTTCTTGTCACCAGCTTAGAAAATGCTGTTCGAATAGCAGACAATAGAATAAATTGGCGGGAGGCTGTACTATGGGGGAAACTACTAACCCAAACTAATTAATTAAGTAGCATATCATAGTCATTACATGTCTGTTAGGACATATAAATTTATTATAATGAAGATAGAGGCAGAAGGAACTGGGACAAACGCTCTCTCCCTTGTGCAATAGTGTAATCAGAAAGGACTATTACCATGAATTGTACTAGGAAGCTATCACGTCACATCAATTTAGAAAGAAGCACAACATTCATTGGAAAGGTGTTTCATCAGGTTAATATAATAAAAAAATGGCGAGAAACAAAAAGGGTCTGGAAATTTAAAGGGCTACATAGAAAAATGAAATCGTATATTTGCTTGGTGCGAGCTGTGTAAAGAACGAGTTGATTGATTTATGTTATATATGTTACAGGAAATGTATGAAACCTATGAATTGTATACAATTCCTAGGAAATGTATATAATGCCGAGCCAATTTAGGAAATGTGTAAAATAATTAGTCAAAGGTTTTTTAATACATATATTTCCTAGGAAATGTATGTATTTCCTAGGCATTGTATGGAATTCCTAAATGGTACTAGGAAATGTATGAAAATCAACATTATACTGTAGAATTTGTGAATGAATGAAAAATAAAATACAGATGAACTGAAGTTTTCCTTAGCAGTGAGACGATTTTTCAGTGCTACTAACCTAACCTAACCTAATTTAACCTAACCTACTGACATAACATCCCGAATTTAACACATTTCCGATTCTAGTTTAGGAAATGTACACAATTCCTAGGAAATGTGTATAATAAAATTTATTTCACACATTTCCTGACGATTTTAGGCATTATATACATTTCCTAGGAATTCTACATAATGACGGATTACATACATTTCTGGTAACATATACAATAAAAGCACTATCTTCCTGAAACGAAAGTAAACATAAAGTTATTTGTATTACAAGTATTGGTATTTATATATGTTGATAAACACCAGTGCAGCTTGGCTTCCATTTTACATTAGTTTAGTTGAGCTGGAGTAGAGATTAGTCGTTATTTCAGTAACGTTATTTTGGAACGTTATTTTACGGCGACGTTACGTTTCGTTACTCGTTCATTAAATAACTTGTTATTTTGTTAACGAGTACAATGGTACACAGTGAGATATGGACAGTGGCAGTAGCGTTATGGAATTAATAGATCACGAGTTTTTGCACAACGTTACTGTTAAGGACTTTATAAACTTTTGCCGCCTCTCTTACATGCTGAGTTCATGCTGTGCGCAGTGGACTCCCGTGCCGGCATCCGATTCCAAAAACACTTACGTTTCATCTGTCAAAGTGGCAGCATGCAAACCGGTCACGCACTACGAAAACTAATTCTTTGTAAATGTTAAACTGTTCGTGTTAATTTATGGCAATAAATTACTACTTCTGCTTTTCAACGTGCGTATAATTCAGTGAAACCTACAATCCATACAGTCCACAAATTCCAAGGCGAGCAAGGCGATCAGCGGTTTTCCAGATACCGAAATCGATCCCGATTAGTGCTCAAACATTGGTCCTACAGATCCGGATGCAAACCACATTAGGTCATTGCGGGTCCAAAACAGCGACACCATTCGACAATATTGGTCATAGGCAAGTACAAAGCATATTCAGTTTTGTATTGCATCGCATACAATCGGCCGCAAGGAAGCAGCGTCCAATTTCGCAGCAACGCGTGGAACAAAGAGGGAGCATGCGGTGCCAGTAGCGAGAGGAAGGAAGACAGCAGACGGTAGATACCCAAACGCCGAGTCTCGCGCCAAATTCGTGCAGGTGTGGAGCCAGCGGCCAGCTGCAAGCGAGACGGTAGTAGGAACAGAAAACCGGCAAGGCGGCACACACCAATATCAAATGTAAGCCTGATTTTCCTATGCATAAATTTGGTTTATTTCGTCTGTGTTTGCATGTGTGCATAATTTCAGCTGCGTATTATTGCGTAAACAAATGGTTTATGAGTCATATAAACATTTTAATTGCGTGAAATGCCAAGCTATTACGTTTGTTAGCGATATCCCCTGCATTTTCAAATTGCAGAGCCGTTTGCGTTGTTAAAACAGTCTCGCGTTCGTGGCGCATTTTTGGTCTTGCGTAGTACACGGTCGTTTTTCTGCGTCGTAAGCGACAAGTTTCTCCCGTTATTAGCAAGCGCTGTCTACGTTATAAACAAATTCGCGCCAGAGGCGTGCGAAAGGGTTTTATCATTAAAGAATATTTCAGATTCTGCAAGTAGTAAGGCTACCGCGCGTAGCATTTTGCCTGAAATATCACAGATAGTTGACCCGTTGGGTCCACGCCAGGGGCGTACGAAAAGTTAGTTTCATCCTTAAGTTGTTTTCATTTCAACAATTATGAATTCGTTTGTTAGGGCACGTGGCTCTATCAAAGGCAAGCTTACGAGTTTCGCAAAATACGTGCAATCGTTGCAAACAATTTACGAGGTAGATCAATCGTTATCTAGCATTCAAATTATGCAGTTACAAGAAAGATTGAATAATGCAGCCACATTGTTATCAGAATATGATGCGGTTCATGAACAAATTTTAGAAGCCAGTGAAGATGCAGAACGGGAAATGCAACAGCGAGTCGAATTTGAAGACTCTTATTATTTTGCAATCGTACAAGCTAAATATTTGATTAATGAATACAACAGCCAGTCTGATGTTGCATTAGATCGTTCTGGATCTCCTAATGGTAGCGTAAGATCAACGCATTCAAATTGCAGCTCACATTGCAATAATCAAGCTGTACGCCTTCCTGCCATTTCGATACCCAAATATTCAGGAAACGTTTCCGAATGGTTAGAGTTTCGTGAGATTTTTATTAGTTTAATTCATGAGAATCAAACGTTAACTAATATTCAAAAGCTGCATTACTTAAAGGCTAGTTTACAGGGTGATGCAAGCCAAATTATAAAAAGTTTAGAGTTTACTGCGGGTAATTATACTCTAGCTTGGGAGGCATTGTGCAATCGATACAATGATCCAAAAATTCTGGTTCATAACCACCTCAAGGCAATTTTTGAACTTGAATCTTGCAGTAAGGAATCTGCAACTAAATTACGTACGATAAGCGATATGTTATTCAAGCATTTTGCAGCAATCAAATCATTAGCTACCGAAAGCGAGCTTCTTGATTTTGTTATAATTTATGTAGTTTCTAAAAAACTGGACCCCACTACATTTCGTGAATGGGAGGTCCTTAGAAACCGGTCAAGTTCTGACCTGCCTAATCTTGATGAGTTCAAGGAATTTCTACAAAATACAGCAAATCTTCTAGAAACTCTGGAAGTAAAAAATGTTAAGCTTGTACCCGAAAAGTCTTCCAAGGTACATTCGAAATCATTTGTGTCGGGTACCCCTTCGTGTCCACTTTGTAAAGGATCTCATTCCTTGTACAAATGCGATAAGTTTGTCAAGATGTCTGTTCTTGACAGAAAGTCAAAGGCAAAAGAGCTCCGCGTATGCTTTAATTGCCTAACTCAGGGTCACCTTGCGAGCCTTTGTAGCTCCAAATATACGTGTAGAAAGTGCAAATCAAGGCACAACACACTTCTTCATGAGGATAAGCCTCAAAATGCTTCTTCTAGTCAACCAGGATCTGCGATGTCGGCAGAAACCCCTGTTGAACTAAACCAATCGATTTCTGCATTCTGTTCGAATGCTTTTCAGGTACTCTTACCTACGGCTACCGCTAAACTCATCGCTGATGATGGTACGCCTCATGTTGTGCGAATCCTGCTGGATTCCGGTTCCCAATCGAACTTCATACGTTCAGATTTGTGTAAAAGGTTGAAGCTTCCAATTCGCGAAGTCAACGTTACTGTTTCTGGCTTAAGTAAAGCCACTTCTCAAATCAAGGCTAGGTGTGATATCAAGCTGCAAGCCCCTCACACTTCATACGGCATTGGCCTATCCTGTCTTGTTCTCGATGAGATTACGGGTGTTACCCCAAGTTTTCGCGTCCAGCGAAACAGCTTCAAGGTTCCTGATAACATCAAGTTATCAGATCTGTCCTACGACCAACCGGGCACCATCGACATTCTGATTGGTTCGCCCATTTTCTGGCAGCTCCTTTGTATTGGACAAATTGGTCTAGGCCCAAATCTTCCCATCCTCCAAAAGACTCGTTTTGGTTGGATTGTTTCTGGCCCCACAGGCCCCCCTTCTGCGTACCCTGTACAGTGCAATCTTAGCACGATCGAGGATGCTTCTGATCCCATTGCTAGGTTTTGGCAACTCGAACATTACCCAGAGGAAAAGGTTCGCACAAATGAAGAGAACGCCTGTGAGGCACATTTTCAGCAAAATACGCAACGAGAAGCGAATGGTCGATTCGTTGTCTCTATCCCTTTCAAGAAGCCTGTAGAGGTATTGGGTGATTCATTGCAAATCGCTCAGAAAAGATTCTTATCATTAGAGAAGCGGTTACAAGCGAACCCTGACTTGTCCAATCGCTATTCGAGTTTCATGAATGAATATTCTGAATTAGGTCATATGTCCGTTTCAAACCCTAATTCAAACGAGATATCCTATTATCTACCCCACCACGGAGTCTTAAAAGAGGAAAGCCTGACAACTAAACTCCGAGTTGTATTCAATGGTTCTCAAGCAACCACTTCCGGGCAATCTCTGAACAGCATTCAGATGGTTGGCCCAACCGTGCAGCAAGGCTTATTTTCAATTCTTGTTCGCTTTCGCAAGCATTTATTCGCTATATCAGCTGATATCGAGAAGATGTATCGCCAGGTTCTGGTGAATCCTAACCATAGGCCCCTTCAGAGAATCTTGTGGCGACCCTCATCAGCTGAGCCTCTTCAGTCGTACGACCTGAATACGGTTACGTATGGCACCGCTTCAGCATCTTTTCTTGCTATTCGATGCTTAACCCAATTGGGCATAGAATGTGAGGCTTCAAATCCCGAAGTCTCTCGAATCATAAAGGAGGACTTCTACGTCGACGACCTTCTGACAGGTGCCGACACTCCTGAGAAAGCGCGTACTCTCTGCTCAAACTTGGATCAGATTCTTGAGTCAGGCTGCTTCAAACTTAGAAAGTGGATTTCTAACTCTCCAGAAGTTCTCGATGGAATACCAGATTCCGATTTGCATCCGGGTGTTCTTGATTTCAGTGCACATGAGCACACAAACACCCTTGGTTTGATTTGGTCCTTTAAAAGCGATCATCTGATGTTCAATATTTCAAATTCTACAAGTATTAAGGCTACGAAGCGTAGCATCTTGTCTGAAATATCGCAGATATTCGACCCGTTGGGTCTTCTAAGTCCATGCACCATGGGTGCCAAGGTTCTTTTGCAACAGCTTTGGATGGAAAAGCTGGATTGGGATGAACCCGTTCCTAAAGCCATACAAGAAAAATGGTTAACCTATCGCAGTGAGCTTCTCATGCTCAATGACTTAGCAATTCCTCGTCACGTCCTCTGTCGGAGCGTGGTCGAGATAGAGCTCCATGGTTTCTGCGACGCCTCTAACAATAGTTACGGTGCGTCGATATACCTACGTTCCAAGAATCAGGAAGGGGAGATACAGGTTCACCTTCTCTGTTCCAAGGCCAAGGTAGCCCCTTTAAAGCCCTTGACAATCCCGAAGCTCGAGCTCTGCGGAGCTGTTCTTCTAAGCAAACTTTCCGTGCAAGTCATAAAGTCACTTGATTTGCCCATATCTAGAATCGGTCTGTGGACAGATTCCACAATAGTGCTAGGATGGTTGAAAACCTGTCCAAATCTTCTTAAGACCTTTGTGTGCAACAGAGTTGCTGATGTTCAGCAACTCACCTTTGATGCCACTTGGCGGCATGTTCCCACAACGTCTAATCCTGCTGATTTTCTCACTAGGAGAATCACCCCTTTAGGTTTGAAAGAATTGAGCCTTTGGTGGCATGGTCCCACCTGGCTAAGCGAAGGTGAGGCCTCTTGGCCTACTTCCAAACATGTTCGTGCTGAGCTTCCAGAATTCAAAAAGGAAGTTCAGAGTTTTCCTGTAACCTCTGTTGAACCATTTCCGTTCAATCAGTATTCAAGCTTTGCTCGCTTACAACGAGTTATAGCTTATTGCTTTCGTTTTCATAACAATGCGCGAGCCCCCAAAGCTGATCGTCTTTCTGGGCCCCTCTCTACAGATGAACTGCAAGCGTCTATTGTAAGGCTTGCCAGGTTCTCCCAACGCGAGTCATTTCCAGACGAACTTAAACTGTTGTCACAGAGCAAGCCTGTGAAACAATCTTCTGCTTTGATATCCCTGAATCCCTTTCTGGATTCCGAGGGACTGCTAAGAGTTGGTGGTAGGCTCCACAACTCTCAATTACCCTTTGACAAGAAGTTTCCTCTAGTGATTTCTGGCAAACATCCATTCGCCAAACTCCTAGTATCGCATGAGCATCTTCGGCTTCTCCATGCCGGACCTCAAATGCTGTTAGCTAATCTCAGAGAACGATATTGGATCACATCTGGCAGAAATATCGTCAAGCAAGTGGTTCATCAATGCTTACGGTGTTTTAGATTCTCTCCTAGGTTAACTGAACCCATAATGGGAGACCTGCCAGCCTCTCGTACTCAATCATCGCCCCCATTTCATACGACTGGTATTGATTATGGTGGACCTTTCATGATAAAGGATCGCAAGGGACGTGGTTCTAAACTAGTAAAGTCCTACCTTTGTCTATTCGTTTGTTTCGTCACAAAGGCAGTGCACCTTGAATTGGTCGCTGATCTTTCTACTGAAACCTTCTTAATGGCTTTTCGCCGGTTTGTGGCTCGACGAGGCAAACCGCTCCATGTCTATTCAGACAACGGCACTAACTTTGTCGGCGCTAATTCCGAATTAATCGAATTAGGCAATTTTCTCGCGGAACAAAGCCCTTCTATTTCCGAATCAGTCGCGAACGACGGAGTAGCTTGGCATTTTATACCCGCGCACAGTCCCCACTTTGGCGGATTGTGGGAGGCCGGAATCAAGTCCTCCAAACATCACATACGTCGCGTTATAGGTAACGCTAGTCTAAATTATGATGAATTTAGCACTTTGTTAACACAGGTGGAAGCGACCTTAAACTCCCGACCCCTGTCCCCTTTGTCCTCTGATCCAAACGACCTTCAGCCTTTGACTCCTGCTCATTTCCTGATTGGTCGTCCGTTGGTGTCACTGCCTGATCCCAACGTTACTGAGATAGCCGAGTCTCGTCTGTCTAAATACCAGAGAATACAACAACTTCACCAAAATGTGTGGAAGAGATGGAGTAAAGAGTACATCTCGGAACTCCAACAGCGCACCAAATGGCGCACGCATCTTTCGGACCTCCAGCCCGGTTCCATGGTCCTCATCAAGGATGACAATCTACCCCCTCTGAAGTGGAGGTTAGGCCGGGTCACCGAGCTGCACCCTGGCCTTGACGGCGTTACGCGTGTGGCGTCAGTGAACACTGTGTCAGGGATCGTGAAGCGATCCTTCGCTAAATTGTGCCCGCTACCTAGTGTTGTGAACTAGTGCGTTAGCGTTCAGCGCAGTTTTCGTAAAGCCTGTTGGCTCCCCATTGTTCGGGTTTTCTTGTACTAGATTAAGATCCATGTACTATTAGGCTTTGTATATATGTGTGTTCATGTTACATGTTTTATTCTAGCTTTTACATGTCAACTCTGTACTGTTTTATTTGAAAGGTTACCCTTTCCAAGGCGGGCGGTATGTTAAGGACTTTATAAACTTTTGCCGCCTCTCTTACATGCTGAGTTCATGCTGTGCGCAGTGGACTCCCGTGCCGGCATCCGATTCCAAAAACACTTACGTTTCATCTGTCAAAGTGGCAGCATGCAAACCGGTCACGCACTACGAAAACTAATTCTTTGTAAATGTTAAACTGTTCGTGTTAATTTATGGCAATAAATTACTACTTCTGCTTTTCAACGTGCGTATAATTCAGTGAAACCTACAATCCATACAGTCCACAAATTCCAAGGCGAGCAAGGCGATCAGCGGTTTTCCAGATACCGAAATCGATCCCGATTAGTGCTCAAACAGTTACGTTAAAACATGCGAAGTCGTCGTTCCACATATTACAAATGGAATTGAATAAATAAATCATTAATAATTATTATTAATTAGAGGGAGGTTTCGGTAGAGGGTTTTTAGCTTATAAAAATAAGCAAATCTTATAATTACTTATAAACATAACGTTGAGCTTACAAACAGCTATGCGATTACCTACTTTTTGATTTCGGAATAAAAAAAGTTCCAAATCACAGGTCTTTCTTGAACTCATTTCTAGTGCTAAATTTGTGACCGCAAGCACCCACACGATACAATAAAAATTTATATTAAAAATCTATGTTTTGGCGAGTGAAGAGTGAATAGATACTGTAAAATTATTTGGCTGGTCGGAGTTGTTTAGAGGAACAATAATACAATAAATAATGTGTACGTGCTGAAATATACAACAAACACAATAAAAATGCAGACGCCGTGGTCTTCGATATTTGGGTCTTTTAGGGCGTTCGTTAGCATCAACGATAATAGCATTACTGGTCACCGGTCACGACTGACTCACATTATTACGGAACGCCATGTATATGTGTGGTTTATCAGTAACGTGGTAACGTTATTTCGGAACGTTATATTTCGGTAACGGGAACGAATGTAACGTTACTAGTCAGTAGCAGTATTTCCCATCTCTAAGCTGGAGTTTCTAGAATTTTAAAAACTTTTCCCTGCTGTTATCTGTTTTACTTTTCAGAAAGTAAGCGGAATAATTACCTTTACATTTGAAGTGCTATTATTTATTCACATTAACAGCTCTTGAGCTCACCACCATAGGTTGCGCTATTCTAATTAAAATAATGTATGTATTTTAAAATTGAATTCTAATTAAATAGTTACAGAAGAAATCTTTGTAAGGTCTCTATTAAAAAAGCGCACCGCAAGGAAAACAATGTTTGTTAGATCGAATAACGGTTGAAGAGTGTTCAAAATTACAAGAAGCATGGTGCGTAAGAGTATTCAGCTATCGTCCAAACGGGGATGGCAGAGCAACCATGAGGGGAAATATTATATAAAACTCTAGTCAACACTGGAGGCTACAAAAGAAAGGGTAATAAAAACTAATCAGAAACTCAATTAGCCAATGGGAAATAGCATTGCTACTTGTTTGTTTGTTTGTTAATGGACAAGGTCTAGGCATGCAGAGTACCAGGTACCTTAGACACCGACTGCTATGGTCATATGGTCAAAGTCCTACTTAGAATTATGCCGAGACTAAGGAGTTCCAACCCTAGCAAGGGATCTTTTACATGCTACACATCGTAGTAGCATGGGAGCCACGGCTTGACATCACTTCCGAATGATGGCATTCTGTAGAGGCTTTCATCTGCATTTTTTTATTTTTTAAAACCTCACCGGGACCGGGAATTGAACTCGCGACCCTACGATCAGTAGCCAGGATGCTTACCACTGAGCTACCGACCCCGGCTAACATTGCTACTTACTAGGGTACTAGTGCGATCGCATCGCCCATGTTTAGTAGCAACGATCCAACAATATATAAAACAAATTATTAAAATATATTAAAACGGTCACACGGATTTTAATTTAGTACTTCGAATACAATATATCAAGCTTACAATATAGGGAATTGCTTACGTACAACTCTATGAAGTAATATACCCTAATATTTTCAGTTGAAGGATCCATAATTATCTCGATATGAGGTGAATATCACAGGTGGAATAGTAAAACTATAACCACAGTCTATAAACTAACTAAAACTTTCTCCGGGTATTAACATTTAATGAACAAATAGGTGGTTAACAAAGCGACATATTTCGACAATTGCGTCATCATCTTCTAAAAATTAATTAATTGACTAGAGTTAAGTTACGAACCAAATAGAAGCTAAAACTTACTTAAAAATCCGAAAGCAGTAGATTAATGATTAAAATTAATATTAAAGTTAATAGCATAACTCCAAACAAATGCGTGATAACCTTGAAGAGGACAACAGGTGTGGCTAAGCCACATATAAGATGAGTGACCTTCGTGGTCTAAACATCCGAACTACATGCTAAAATAAGTATATAATTAATTAACAATATTTCAATATGAAAAATAGTAAAACTTACGGGAAATTCATATAAACAATTATAAAAATTACGAACAAAAGTTAAGCTGTCAACAACCCGTGAAGCGGTTCATGAGAGAAGTGAACAGAAACGGAAATAAAATTTCAAATTCAAAAGAGCCGGTAAAGAAGGAAACTATAAATAGTAGGTCCCTGTAATTATAAAGCGGCGCATGGCGGAACTAACTTAAGAATAATAGGTTTTGTTTGTGATAGAGGATCTCATTAAGGGATGACTGAGGGTTTTTGTTATAAACATTGTGGATCTCCTTGGTCTCCAACAAATTAAGTTTAAGGCTTTTATTGCAAAACATGTAAAATTTCAAAATTATTGGATGAATTAAGAGTGACCAGTATCTAAAATATGATTGGCAAACGATGATTTGGTAGGTGAAATGAATAAATTGTTGTTTTTAATACAAGATAAATGCTCATTAAATCTAGTCCTGAACTTGCTGCCCGTCTGCCCCACGTAAGAAGCATCACAATCGCCATAATTGAGTTTATATACTCCAGATTGTCCTAAAATATTTTCGTTTTCAAAACATTCTTAAACAATTTCATTTAAATATTTTCTTTTCATCTAAACACAATGTGAAATCCCTCTTAGTACTAAAGATAAATTAAATATTTTAGAACAATCTGGAGTATACAAACTTAATTGTGGCGATTGTGATTCTTCTTAAGTGGGGCAGACGGGCAGAAAATTTAGGACTAGATTTAATCACAGTCAGTTTCGATCGGCTGAAATCAGCCTACTTTCTAGAGTAATGTAAGTTTCCAAGCTTCTTGTGTTTATTTGTTTGGTACTTATAATATTTTACTTTTTCATGCATTTTTCTCTTTTCAGATTTCATACCTGAAGTAGGAGGAAACGCCGCATCAACGGCCCGGACTCGGTAACCAGTGGCAGTGTATGTGCGGTGTTGTGCTTCCGTTAGCCGTTATTTTATAATTGTTATTATTATTGCGGTTGTTACTAATATTACGGATAATTGAAAAGATCCAGGAGGTTTTGTAGCTCCGGGATTATGTTAGTTTTCTTCCCTGGCCTCCCTCCCTACCTTTTCTTTTGTTTGCAATCGAGTCGCCTAAGTTTAGTTGTTAAGGCGAAGATCTTACAAAATATAATACAGACTATTAAAATATCTTAAAACGTTCACACACATTTCAAGTTAGTGCTTTGAGTACAAGATATCAAGCTTATAATCTAGGGAATTACTTAGATACAACTCTATGAACTAATATACCCGAACAGTAGCATAAGCAAATAGTTATAACAACTACGATGTTTCAGCATCGCGGAGTACATAAAAACAAGCAAAGGTAACCTAGCAGGAATGAAAAGCCCATGATTGATTATGTCATTGTAGAATTTAACTTGAAGTGTAGAATAGACGAGAGAAGAGTAGGAAGAGAAACGAACATCGATAATAAGCACAATAGAAATTCAAAATTGAGGTAAAACCAGCAGATAATATTTGAAGGAGAAGTAAAAACGAGAATAGCTGAGATAAGCCAAAGGAGCGATGCAATTTCAAAGAAACTTTAATGAAAGCAGCCATAAATGTGTGTGGAGTAGCAAATATACGAATCGAAAAAAAATATTAAGCGTGGTTTTCAGACCGGATTCAAAGAAAGTTGTAACCAATGGGAAATTGTAGAAGAAATATTTATATACGAAAACATCGATCGATTATGAAAAGTGTACGGATCAAAAAGATAAGCCAAATATGGCAATTTAGCAGTAAATAAGGCAATCGTGAAAAAAGTTTCAGATGTGAATGGAAGAGTACTACCTAATCCCGAGGACATATTGGAGAGATGGGAGTATTTTGTAAATTTACGAAGTAATAACACATACGAAGAAAGAGATCGTGCAGCAAAGTCGTGAAAGACAACACGTCACACTATTATAAATAAAAGGTGCACACTGCTCGCTTCAGTAGGACATGAGCTCGGGTGCACTGTGCTTTCCAAATGAACATAAAACAGTAATTTATGTCAAGCATATTCAAAAACATTTTTAACAGTACAGACGATCTAAACCAGCCGAAGGCTAGAACCGCAACAATATAATGATTCCACTTTCGGGTTTTATGCATGATTGCAGTGATATAACGCAAAACTCAACAGCTGCCGAGGCAGAGCGGTAAATGTGTCAATTTGTTGAGAAGTGCGATAAGCTTTACAACTTATTTGACACCAGTAACCGGCTTCTTAAATACACATCTAAGTATGTATGGTAACCTACGTACAACATTGATTCTATTCTAGCACATCCTGGCGTATTTAAAATTGGCGGTAAAGAAAATACAACATTAAATAGTAAATAAAAAATTACCTAGCCGAGTGCAGCGTGGTCACATATAAGAATTCAAGAAAGTACATCACCGGATGTCGAGAAAAGTATTTAGCTAGGGCGCGATGGTCGCCGATTGGCGACCCGGGCAAGTAACCCAGGTTTCCCAAAATAATCATCGGGCGAGCAGTCGGCCCTCAATAACGAATTCCAGGACTGCATCAGGATGCGGGGCGTCAATAACTTTTTAACATCGACATGAAATCTTCATGATAATTTGAGGTGAAACGGCAATCAGAAATTCCCAAGGGTGATACCCCGCGTTTTGGGAAGCCAATTAAATCCGACAGTATGATGTAATCTATCTCTACGGCACGGTAAAACTTCAACAAACTGCTATTTTTCGAAGCAATTCACATACCACTGCAAAAATTGCTTGACGGACCCTGGTTAACATTAAAACTCTGTGGCAAAAAGGCGTAAGGGTATAAGTCGACTTACCTCATTTTTTATTTCATTGATGCCCCGTGTCCAGAGCAATATCGGGCATCTAAATACAAGAGAATATAGGTCTACATACCATAACCGCATTGTTACAGCAAGTTTTCTAAATGGGATATGTAGACTTATTCCCTGAAAATTTACTAAAAATTGATAAAAAAGAAATTTAGTCAATAGCAAATACATACATGTGTACTAATACCCCGAGTCGCAGCTCTTCGTAAAGTTATCTGCAACGCCAGAACAGCATATGTTAACTTATACCCTTTTGTCATTTCATAATTTTCCGTTTTTGTTGGAAACAAATAACTTATGTACACTTATACTACGAGTGCATTTCCATGCAGGTGCAATAGCCGTCCAGTTTTCCAGTATTATTATAGAGTAGTTTAACGAATAAATGCCAAAATGGACACATACTCTCGTGCGTACAAAGTTTTGCAGAAGTGCTGTAACAAGAACTTAACCGGTAAGTTTACAGATAACCTCACATTATTCGAACTGGAAACCACATATTCTTGTTTAGTTTATGTCTACATAACATGCTGTTTTGTCATAGTAATTGTTTATCAGAGAATAAATATTCCGGGAAATTTCAAAAAGCTATATGTCAACTTATACCCTTTTGCTATTTCATAAAATGAATAAAAGGAAATGCGATAAGGTATAAATTCGGTATTTATTTATTTTCTAGTAGAAATAGTTTTAGAATCAATAGCAAAGCAAGCTGTAGTCAACTTGATTGTTTTGATTACCAGCGAAAAAAATTAAATGTTGTTCTCAAATCTGCAGTAAAATAGTTTTTTGATGTTCCTGTAAAATGATCATTTTTGACTTATACCCTTTTGCCTTTTCACCACAGGACTAATCAGGTCATCCACGCCGGCGGACGTAAAATGGGCGTAAAAAGCTCACTTTGACAGCAATGCCTGGCGAACGGGACGCAAAGTTAAAATCACTTCTTACTTGGGCTCGCAACTTAAAATCTTTAAATTATCCTAACAGACAGCTGAAGTAGCAAAGAGCAAGAAAAGTAATTTAGAATGGAGGAATCGACAGCAGCTATCAAGAGGTTGAAAAATCTCTATTACAGTTTACAGAAAAAAAAACAATTCGGTACAACAAAAAACCTGCATCTGTGTTTCATCGATTTCCAAGCTTTTGATAGAGTGCCAAGATAAATAATATCGGAGGCCACGAGAACGCGACATGTGAGCGAAGAAATAATAGAAACTTTGAAGTATGCTAAAACAGGAAACTGTGTACTAGACAGGCAAGGCGAAACACTCGGCCCCTTAATATTCATTATCCAGTTGGGCGACGAACTGCGGGAGTGCAATCAGCACACTGGAAGATTCCATCTACGTTATCAGCGGCTACAAGTTCAATTATTACACGTGTAATCAGCGAATAACCAAGACGACCAGCAGTTTAATGTAAAATTTATGGAAAGTTGTATTATCAAGAAACATGCAAATAATTCCGACTAAAACCTAATCATTGTTTATAGCTACAGAGTATGAAGATTTATTTTTAACTTTAGAGAGACGATACAGAAAAAAGTTACACATTGTAAATATTTGAGAGAGCATATACGGTCGTATTGTAAACACAACCGAAAGATCGCCCTGTAGTACAAGAGGTTTCGGATTGGGAAAGTAGATATAAATTCACCCTTAATATTTGTGTACCCAGAAAGATGCGTTTGTATTTAAAAAATTTTTTGTCAGGAAATAAACTATACGTCTATGATATTCTGAATTTTAAATTATCTGTGATTTTCAATTATCCGTATATCCACTTCCGGTCAATACTGAATTGTTAAAATCTATTTTTCCAAATTTAGGAATGCAATTATTTACTTCTATACCGAGCAATGTACGCGGAGTGCTATTAATTGTTCAGCATAAGACTTCTAACTAAGGTTATATGGCTATAATCTTATACCATAAAATCGGTGGTCTTTTTCTTTCTTTCCTTGTATGTTTGTTCGCTATCTCCTCCAAAGATACTGGGTCGATTAAATTGTATGATGGCTTAAAATTTTACTATTTGCTAATTTTTAGACTTAGATCGTAGGCTGGTTTTTATTTAAAAAAAAAGTACGAAAACGTTTTAATTTATTTAAATCGTATAAGTAGCGGAGCGAAGCGTCTCTGACCTTGGGCTGCGGTGCGGCAGCTGTTGTGGCCGTGGGCTGCACTGCGGTAACTGTTAGCTCGGGTGATTCACTACGTTCATATACCATCATAGCAGCGCCTTATACAACCAAGCATAGTTTGTCCAGTGGTAGAATGCTCGCCTGCCACGCGGGCGCCCCGGGTTCGATTCCCGGCCGATGTATCCTTTTTTTAAATTTATATTAATGAATCTCTCTTAAATTACTGAACCGAAGCGTACCTCGGGTGACTCACTAGTCTGTAATAATATCAATTGGCGGACTCAACATTAACTGGAAAGAGCGAATTGTGGTAATTTTAGAATTTACTGGGCGTTGGGCACGTGTGTTACTTAGCAACTTGCGCATGTGAAGCAAAAACTACCGTCACTTGAATTAGCACAGGTGCAGCTGAGAAGCCTACAAAAGGTGTGGTAGTTGCATATGAACAGCGCTTCATCCCACTACGACTTTCCTCTATGTAGTACACGGTTTAACAGGAAGACAAACCTGGACGTTTCAGCTTTTATTTTCGCCATCGCCGTATGCACCATAAGAACCTGATTAGGATTTACTTTTGGAATTGCTTCGTCGAACCTTTAATTTAAGATTTTTAAGGATATGATACGAACGCGTCTAGCTAGACATGGTGTACGGCTTGGTGCACGACCGGATTCTGGAGTGTGTACCGCGCAGTTCCATGAGCATCTTCACTAAGGTATTGAAGCAGTCCCGGTCAGCAGAGGTAATCCTGATAAGAAATACAATTGTGTCCATGGCAGGAAACATGTCAAGACAATCACTTGATGGCATTGGCCAATACGCCAGAATCGTGACCCTCTGTTGCTGCGAATTACTCTTTCAGTTGCTATCAGTGTGTCAAGGAAGGCAACCTCAGCAGTTGAGCCAGTTGGAAAGCAAACAGGCACGCGAGCGCGAAATCCAGTAGCCTAGAATCGTATTTCGATGCGGTGTTAGTGTAACCATATCCGTCGGTAGACGGGCGACTTCATGTCTTCGTTGATGTAAGCTGCTAGGGATTGCGTGTTTGGTTACGAATTTATAAAAGGTTAGTGGCACGTGGTGTAAACTTTCGGTCGGAAAGTGCGCGGTTAACTCTGACTGATGGTAAAACCCAGCATAGCGACATGTTAACAGTCTCGGGAATCGTCAAGCTATGTACGCTGATGATTTCGACAGCATGTATAGTGTTAAAGTCGCGAGAATACGATCACAAAGCTAGCTTCAAAGCAGAAAATCACGTACTACCTTTGCTAAATACCGTATTGCATCTACCCCTACTATAGTTTTTAAAGGTTTCAAACCTCGGAGATAGGAATCGCACACCTTCCAATCGCCTTACATTCCACTCCATCAGTCGCATCTAAAACGCCATGGTGGTGTCCTAAAGTAACAAGAATTTATCCTTACACCTTCCCACGAATAATTATTTAGATTATCGCTGGCGAGCTTCTATTTCAATCTACAATCCATACCATCACCATGAGCCAATGAGCAACTTTGAAGATTGTTACTCGTTGTAGATAGGGATTTTCCAATTTTGATTTCTAAACATCTTAGAGAACGTTGAAATCGCTTATTTTGCTTTACTTTTTAATTGGATAATTACCTGATGCTGATCTTAGAATGTTATAGTGTGTATTGAGCAGGTTAGCCATGGATTCCAAGTTGGCGACCCGAGATGTTCGGCCGCCAATGCTATGGCACTTTAAGGTTATCATATCAGTATGTATTATGCTTTTAGCATGTGTTGTGTGTGGTTAAGTTACTCTTTCCCATAGACCGGACTTTCAAGAAGAGCGCCGTTAATTGTATCCCAACGGCGAATGGAGACCTGGACCAATATCGATCCAATGGAGTGCGGAAGAATTCCGCTTGCCCATGCGTTCGAACCGAAGACTCGTTGATTGCAAGCTTGATGCTCTTAACCACTGCGCTACGCGGTCGTTGGAGAAGATTGTAGGTTTCTTCCTTCTTGATAATTATTGATGGCCACTGGTCTATGGTCAATAACTGTGTATATCAATAATAAAACCGACTGTCATATTAATGAAAGCATATTACATCTACAGCTTTGTAATACTAAAGGCTTCTACTTGCTTTAATATGGAGAGATGGCTCTTAGTGGTCCTTTAGAACCATATCAAGAAATTATGGCATATCTCCTTCCACATTCTAGTTAGAAATTCTGGATGCAAAAGCACTTTTGTGCCATCGCCTCTTTTAATTTACGAAGCAAACGCCATAGTTAGATACGAAATCATGTAACAGTATTGTTGTGACATTTCACGTTCATACAAATTGTTTGAAAGAATGCTAACCACCGTTATCAATTTGTACAGTAACATGACCGCGTCCAGAGTCATCTAGTCACAACACAAAGACATCTGGGCCTTACAAGTGGTTACGCAAAGTCACATGCCCGCCGTCCGGTCGCCGCAAGGTGTAGCCGATTGCATCAAGTGTTTTATGTGGGGCTGCCAAAACGCGATTCCATGCAAACCCTGTATTTACCCCAATTAGGTTTTCCTATATGAGCGACCTGAAAATAAATCGCAAAACAGTAGAAGAGAACGATGCAGCGCCAGTTTCGTAAGTAACTTCAACTTTGTGCCCTCACAAAGCCGTAGTTGCTAGTTTGGTGTGGATATCCGGTTATTTTGCTCTCATGCAGCCCATATTACATTACTAAGGTTTTCTCCAGTTTTCGCGATTGTTCGACCAGCTTGGTCTGCAAGCATTAAGCTCTCTCCAGGTCTGGATCTTGTGCGTACACGAGGTTCATACTTGGGCTGTCATACTTTTCCGATTCTTTTCCGACCGAACTATACCATGCTCTGAATACCATTACTTGGATGATGATCGCACCTATCATTCGACGCCTGTGTCTGCATTTTATATATTTTGTAATTATGCCCCACTCAACTACTTTCGCATATTACGCTTGTGCATAACTTGTAAAATTGGCTCGTTTACGTTGTAATAATAATTATTATAATTTCTTTTGATACCAATTTATTGTCATTTTGTAATTTATTAAGTAATTTCACGGGCAAAAGCGCCTAGCGTGTGGCAACACACATGTCGAATTTAGCCGAGCGGCAGAATTCTGCTTAAATACAGTTTTATATATCACCTGCAATTATTCCCGCCGAGGGACATTAATTTTCGCTAGATGGCGATACAGTTTAGCGTCGCTTCCGCTTTCGAAAATATATCACAAAGGTGAAACACTTCGATTTGTCGGGAGGAAAAATTTCGAATCATCGGGCCCTGTCGACATGGCAGAATTAGATTAATGAATTGCAGATATTAACTGTTGCGTCAGGCGTATATAGAATAGGCGATTGGGCCACTTTTTCCACCCACGACAATGGGAAAATAAGTTGTTGTGTTAGCACATTTTTCGTGTACGATAGGCAGATTATTGTCTGGTGAGCTATTTATTCTTTCTTGTTAAAATTGCTAATTTGGGATATCTTCTTAGCCTTCAAGTTACGGTCTAAAACTGCCCAAACAGAGGCTTACAGCATCGCCGAGTGACGTGCATTCCAGCATGTGGTTTTCGTTGGCCCTGGTATCGTTCGAGCAGCTCCAAGGAGGCCCCCTGTATTAGCAGTAATCCGCTGGGAGCTACATCACCTTCACAGTTGTGCTGGATTTGGTTTGAACCTAACGGCTATTTTGTTTTGTGATTTATTAATGCTATCGAATTCTTAACGGCCTTGCCGTTCGTTATTTAATTGGTTAATTCATATACGACTTAAACTTTAAACTTAGCGGCTTCACCGCTGTTATAATTACTTGTAAATCAGGTGTGTTAAACGAACCGTCAGTTTTAAGCTGAGTTAATTAACTTATCATTAACGTAGCTCTACTACATGCTAGTAGATTAGCTGAGCGAATAGTAAATCTAGGTACGTTTGTCCCATCACTATCGTTTTAGTAATTAAGTTCGCTGGAGCAGCAGCCAGCAGATTATTTGATATACCACTACCACATGCAGATATCTGAATTTAATACATTATAGGTGGAATGCAGTACAGCTGTGTCGTTTACTCAGTACTCGGGTTGCTTACTAAAGTACATGTTTTGGCCCACTTACAGATTAAAATGAATCAATTTGGAAATTAGCTTTACACGCCCTCAGCATAGGCTGCGTTTTCGAATGCACCCTGTTCAAATTGTGATTGATTAATTGTGATATTTACCTATGTGATATATTTATTATTGTGATAGCCTTGTGATTGTACGTTTAATGCCAGTAATTACAAATCGAGTTTATGCCCCCTGTTAATGGTCCTTTATCTATTTGAAACATTATACGATTTATCGAACTGTGGGTTTTCATTGTTTATGTTGTATTGTTACCTTGAGCAATTTATTGGTTTGTTTGTTCAAATAAACCAAGGAACACGGGCCTGAAGAAATTATTTGGCGCCCCTATAATTTCGACCGTTTAGTTTTGAAGGTAAGTCATCCATGCTCTTTCTCTGAGCTAGTGCGAGTGTATGTTCCGATTTACTATCGGCAATTACGAATGTAACACTGTAGTGCCTTAAAGTTATTTTAATTAAACGGCTTAAACCTCGATTGGATTTTTATTATTGTATTCTAAGCTGGCATAATTCTGATTTGTTTACTAAACCACGTACTAGGAGACAACCGTCGTCAAGAACCATGGAATCTAGTCAACTTCTACTGCAGAAACATAGCTCGGTACTGATCGCCGTCACAGTCTATGTAAGTTGTTATTGTAAAGGATTAATGCTTTACTAATTTTAATTATCTGCATACATTTGCTTTTACAGGATTATCTAAAACGACATCCTGAATCTGTGAAAAGAACTGTTAGTCCAACCAGCGGGGATGTGTAACAAAACGGTTTCTAGAGACAAACAAATATATTGGGCAAAATACTAGAAGAATTAATAAGAGATGCTTGTATTATCAATAATAATAAGATAAATAGAAGTTTGCCCCGAAAGGCAGAGCATATGTATAGTTAATTAACAAAACCAATACATTTAATGAGTGAATTATTATCTACGTTATTAAGGAAAGTATCTACCAGCTAAAATAATTGAGTTGATTAGTCTATTTGATCAGGTACAATTTAATTTCAATTAGAAGGTATGTAGATAGCAACCGCCAACGCAATTTGCATGGAGTTGTGTAATAGTAATGCCATCTTATTAAAGGCCAACACCCCACGACTTTAATATGAAAAGCACATTATTCCATATCTAACCTTTTGTAGTACTTTCTCTGAATACGCTCTAAAGCTTGTATAGCTCGATATTGGGAGTCACCCTGATGCTGCACAAATAAATGATTTAGAAGTTTAGTCTGGATAAAGTCCTGCCAAAGGGCGAAATACCCGTCTATAAATATCAGCGTAGCTTAGACCTCTGCACGTATTGGACGCCCAGACGCGTTGCAGGCTATCTAATTTCCAGGACACTAACAATATTTCCAGAATGTTTACATTTATCCTTTGTAGCCCCGAACGCTCCAAAAACTCTTCCGAATATTATGTAGTGTGTTGTTTGCAATTCCAGCGGCTTTATGTATTTGAACTGGCAGCCCTTTGTTAATTCCGCCCCACTTTCAGCGCTCGTAATTGGTACAGATATGCGACTTACGAGGGAATTAGGGCGACAATCTTGCTCAACGCTACCGGCCACGGCCTTTGTTGGAGTTAACTTTACTGTCGTGACCTTGTTGGAAATCGCGGTGTCAAATGTAAATTGTTCTCCTTGGGCGGAATTCATAAAATGCCTGCTTATACAAGATTAAATCTCTATTTCGGTGCAGGATCCTTGGAAAAATTCTAGCTAGGCCCGAAATAAGAGAGTAAGCAATTGCTGGGTACTTTATGTCGCTTGAATTAAAAGAACGACAAAAGAACAAACGCACGAGGGAACAAAAGAAATCTTAAAATAATGTGCACGTTCAGAGCAGTCGTATCAAGTTATGAAAAATCCCTTTATCAGTACCTATTTCTCTGCAAAGCCGTCATCTTGATTTCGAGGGAATCGCCAACCTCTGAGGGTTTTATGAATATTTTAGTCGAATGGTTCAGATTTGAATTGCACGTCTGACGATCAAGTTCCGAGAAACAGATTGAATTTTTTGGCACTGTCGTGAAAAGGAGCAGAGCTTTGTGTAATAAATTCCTCTACTTTCGTTAAAGGTATTGTGTTTCTCTTGAGAGCGAGTTTTCACTGCATTGTGGCATGTATAGAATGATCTTGTTAAGGGTTAAACAAATTGATTTTCCTTAAACATATTAGTCCACTACTCTTATGCGATTTAACTCTCTAGATTTTTAAAATTTATATTTGAGTTATAGTTGCAGACAAGCATAACCTCATAATATTTACATATTTAGATTATTTTACAGAATATCATCAGCATCTATCTAGTATGTAAATGCGACAGAAATGAGCGCATTTACCAATAGATGCAAAATACTCTGATAGCATCCTCTATGAATACTCAAGAAAAGCAAAAACGGCTAATGTCAAACGTCAACGATACATTTATTCACAATAACGAGCCTAATACAGCAAAATAAACGGTTTTAGCTAAATACTAAGATATCAGTCATATAAACAGTACGAGAAAAGAAACTATACGGGAATATAAAGGAAAGACATTTGATTACATAAAAAGCGTACGGAATCGATTCAGCGAAGTGTAAAGCACCCGATCATCTGCGGCTAGCTAGCGGCGAGGGTGTGGTTTACGATGCTCGTGAAATCCGATCCTGGTTCAGGATAGTCAACATAGTGAAATGCCAAGTTGCCACCGTGAAATATTCAACCTTTAGTTGTTTGGATCTGCTTTGCCCACCATCAGGCAGAGGATTTGGTACAATACTTACATGGGGTTTGATTTGTTTGCTAAATATTTGTTAGCCAAAGACCTAAATGTTTTAGCTAGAGCAGTGCAGTTCTTCTTTATAATTTCCTTTACAGTTTACATTTATGGAATTGACACCCTTGAGGAGCTTGCTGACAAGTCAACCTTTACTGAGCGAAACACATAGTTAACTTGTGAAATTCTGATACTAAAATGACTGGGGTATACTAAACCGACACATTAAGTATATACAATGTAATTAGATAATCAAAATCGTAAGTTGTAATACCACAAACAATACGAAGGCTTCCTGGAAAAACAGAAAAGCGAGAAAAGAGTTCGATTACAAAATGATTGACTTTGTCGATACGAATCGAAATCTTTCTTGTTAATTGTGCAATACCCAATCTGTCCATGTACATACATAGAACAAATATTGTTGTCAATTGACAAAATAGGCACAAGCCCGCGTGCAACAAACGGTGTAAGTTTACACCGACAGTTATGCTAGGAGCACTACAATATTCAACAGGACCAAAACGAAATTACGTTAGTTCAGTCTAGTTTGGTAGCGCGAACAAGGTGCTTCCGTCAAATCACATACAAAGAAAAATGGCTTACAAACTCGATAATTCAAATTTCTACATTACCTGAGGAAATCTGATGGTTAAGGAAACATTGAAGCTGTCACATGTCAGATCCAGAAGGACAGCTGCATATGTATTGAACAAGAATTTGCCAATTGCAGGCCAGAACCACACGAATATCTCTCATTGAGATTGCCAAGGCATCTTGACCAGCCAAACAGATACAAACTTCACACTTTCGGTTGTAGTAATTATTAAGGTCGAATTAAGTAGCTACTTAAATCCGTATACATAGAGTGCGCTCCAAATGCATAATATTTTAACAATTGGAACTCGTGCTCAACTGCACATCCGGGATATTGCTCCGAAAGACTTGGTTACTCAACAACATGATAAATTTATAGCAAACAGTTCCTGTAGCGACCCCGCGAAAGTTCAATACAACCCCCGGAACGACGAAAGTTCTCACGTGTTGACTGAGATTTATTTCGACAACGAATACACCAAAATAGATAATTTTGAATTCGTTCATCCTGAAACAACAACGGTGCACGTATTAACTGCTCCAGTAGGTAGTGAATCGGTTTTCGGTTAAACTCGGCGGGAAGTCACAATTATTTCCACGGCAGTGGCTCGAGTGTCTCTACTTAGCTCTTTTTAATCATCACCTGTGCTCTCTTGCATCCACAAAACTGCAATTTTAATTGCGAAACTGCTGCTACAGTTTTCCACTACCCGACGCAGCGAGTTTCAAATCAAGCAGAGTTGCCCGGCCGAGCTTGGCAAAGTTTTAGGCAAACGGCAGCCTGTCGCCATAAACCCATTAGGACCGCGAAAAAGGATGACACAATGGGACGACAATTAGCTGGAGTATTGGGGGTTTTGCGTTCTAAAATTAGCTCTTCTATTGCAATATCTTATCTAAAAATGTAGAGAGATGTACTCAGCCCAAATGTTTCGACATCAACGAAGATCCCGAAGAGTTTGTCGGGATTGGCACGGGACTACAGACGTTCCGGCTTTCCTCAGCGTTAAATTTGCAATCGAACAGGAAGGTAGAACAGCAGCGTGGAACCATTTAACACAAATACGGACGGTCGACAAGAGTCATAACACAACAACATTTCATTGGGTGCTAAATATATTTTATTTGAAATTGGCATTAAAGTACTTCGAGATCGTCATTAAAATACAAGAAATCGGCTGTAAAGTAATCTATCGTTTTACGACTTTTTTGTAGGTGGCGAGGCGACATGTAAATGTCAACCGACGTTAAAATAACCTACAAATGTTGGTTAAAAAGTTGTAATTTCACGATTTCTCGATTTCAAATAAAACATAATGTACTCCTCGGAACTAAAGTTCCTTTTTATCCGTCATGTGGTTTCTTTGCCTTGGCCCTACGGGCCTCGGCAACTAAACCCACATTCGTGATAAAACGCTAAACTTCATTGCCTCGGTATACAAACTACTATTATACGGAAGGGGCCATAATTATATAGCGGTGTCCATTCTCAAAGTCGAACATAGGCAATTAACATTAGTGCATTCACTCGCTTTTCATTGCAATATTTCATTTTTCTGTAGATAATTTTAACAAACGTTGACAGGAAATACCTGATTTACGCCAACTAATTACCAATTTTTTTGACAAATGCTATCGAACGGAAAAGCAAGGCATGGTATCTTTAAAAATTTCCAAGTTTTAAATTAGTATTTTAAAATACAAATCGCATCTTGATTATTATTATTGGTATCATTTGATGTGTAATAATTTTATCTTTTCATTGATACCATTACCTTCCCTGTAAGTTGAATTGGCGAGCAGGAATCGGCAAAAACGTTCAATACAATGTTAATCGCCTATGTTGGACTTTGAGAACGGACACCCCGTATAACACCAATATAACATGAACAACAAAATAGAAAGCTTGAGTAAGAAAGAGATGACCATAAGATAAAATTATTTTAGTAGGCATGTTTAGTTGACTTATGTCGTAATTAAAATAAGCGTCATGCCTACTCGAATATTTACTACTATGTTTATCTGTTTCTTACACAAGTAATACGTGTTAATTTCTTGTTCATGTTATCTCAATGCTGTTATATATAATTGTGGCCCCATCGGTATACTATCACGATGTAACACACCTTACGATTGTCATTTCGTATAAAGTTCATTGGCCCAATGTGTTTCTTACATTTTAAATCTTATTTTTTCGAATTATTTCAACTTTTCATTTGATTGCTTTGCTCAGTACAATTCATGGTCTATTTCCTTCAATATTTCTCGTTCAGACCTTATTCGTAGCTGTCTATGTTCAATTTTAAGAGATACGCTATTAGATAACCACAGCAATTGGAGGCACCAGCATTACCAAGCTTACATTACGCTGTTATTAATTTTAGTTCCACCGGAAAGAACCTTAAAGGACCTACATTTCATATAAAATTAACCAAGTCAGTCTCGCCGCGGTTAAGCCTCTCTGATTTATGTCTTATATTTTGGGACTAGTTCTAAGCTGTGCAGCTCAATATTAAGACAGAAAGATTTTCCTACCACTGGTGAAATTAAATGTTCATAGAATGTTGTTGAAATGTGAAACTTTTAAACATAAAACTTGCTATCGAAAAGTGTTTATTTGGACTACGCTTGATTTGGCTTCCGTTAAAATAACTTTGCGACCTCGCCTTCGGTCTTTTAATCAATTCCAAGTTCACATCCTATAACTTCTAAACTATATAAATAGAGCTTGTAATCAATTTTTTAAGAAATGAGTAGGAAATCGAAGAATGGTTTCTACAATATGCGTTCTTGGAAAATCTCCATGTTACAACAGCTACTCTTGTTCTTTACCTTATATTGTCGACAATAAGCAGAGCACTCCTTGCATTATATACGACAATAATATATTAAAACTAAAAATAAGATATTGAAAATAATAAGAGATATTAAAGGATAGACATCGACGAAGTAGCTTCTGAGCCCACCACGTAGGTGGCGTTAACCTAATTAAAGTAGCTTTTGTATTTTTTAATGGAATTGTCAATAACAAGGTTACAGAATGAAATGATTTCAATGCCTTTAATAAAGAAAGTGCATAGCAAACAAAAACGTTTGCTAAATCGAGCAATGGTTGAAGAGCATCCACAATTATGTCAAAAATATACTAATCTCTGTAGTAATACTGAAACAGTAAGAGGAAACACTTAGTAACGCAAATTATATAACGTGGCAACGAAGGATCGCAGTCGGTGGGATGCTAAACTGCGGTTTCGGGTGAAATTCCATTGCTAGCCAGAAGCTCTGTGAGCTCGGTTAAATTCCGCTGCCTGACGTACTTGTTTGTCGTGGCACTATAAATGAAACGCTGATGACAGCGCCGATGGTGTACGAACTGCGCTCAATCTCTGCCGATAAAAACGTAACACACAGACAGTCAGGCAAAGTAAGCTTTTATATGTAAGAATACAACAATAAATAAGACAAGGAGCAGAAGCAGCAACAAGTGACAATAATCATTAGATAGATGACAAACATTTATAATCTCATATCAACAGCAACCAGAATAGAGGTTTTGATAACATTGTAGCAAAGTATTGCGTTTGGGTGTTGCACGCGCATGTCCAGCTCTGCCGTGTAGTATCTACCTTGCTAGAATTTTGGGGAATTTGGTGGTGCTCGAGTTGCGCTGGCTGGCAGGTCAGTGTGTTAGCTTACCAATTAATTATCTACCGCTTCCTGGTAATTCTAGTGCCGCAAAAGGCTTTTTGCGTATTAATACCTGCTGTAGGTGAGTGTTTGTTCGATTATTTTGTGCATCGCCTTAATAACTGTCTTTGTAGATTATTTTGGGAAAGCTTACGCTTGGCTCGGCGTATATTATACTAGTGAAATAAATTATTTACATAACTACCAGCCTCTCATTAAATTCCTAATCTGTTGAAACGACCCACTGTTACAACATTTTTACTTGAATTTAGTCATAATCTGTGGGAGTCACTATGTACCTGTATCTCAAATACCGACATTTCTGTTCTAAATTAGAAACTTTCAGTTTAAGATCCATTTCGTCCCTGGTACCACAAAGTCTGAAAACTAAGATTTCTAAAGAGCTGCTGTAGTAGTTACAATCTAGAGTAAAAGTAGTCTAGAGTATATAAAGAGAAGAAAAAACGAGCGAAAAAGTCCCGAGTGATTATAAATGATTGTATACCAAGAGTGCTCTGAAAATTTCCGTTTTTTTGCTTTTGCCGGTCTATTGCTTGTGTATATGATATGTCCATGCAGTATCCGTCTATAGGTACAGAAGTGTAAAGGGTTACAGAACACACTTGTATCACAAAGTAATGTTTTGGCATTATATCGTGTGTTGCAAAAGAACTCATCTTGGAAAGAAAGATAAAAAATCTAGCCATGTTTTAACTTAAGTCTGTAGGGGAATGTCAGATTGCATTTTGTTTATGAAAACATCTGCCACTGTGGCAGGCAAACGTTTACACTGTATTAAGTTTACTTGTATCAAGCAAAAAGTAAAATAAGATGGCATTTACACAACAAGAACGAGTGTATTAATCATAACAGTCAATAAAAATTGTTTTTATTGAGTATTTTGTATATTTTTAGGAAAATAGTGCAAGATAAAGATGTAATTTAGCACTCTTTAAATTACGGTAGTTTATTTGCTTCAATGGGTATGTATAAAGTTATGGAAAACTTCAATTTGATCATGGCATGCTTCGAATGTGTTTTTTTAACCACATGATATAAGTGAAATATTCGGTCAACAATAATTTTTTGCAATTTAGTAGCAAATATATAAAAATATATCAAAATGGCCGACCCTACTTTCCATTACTAAAACAATTACAATGAAACAGCAATTTATAATTACTTTCTATTTGCGTATATCAAATCCAATAAGATAATAGGAAAAAAGTATTAAAGAATGAACATTTATGGAGATTGATAGAACTATCCTTTGAGTTGACCATATAGGTGGCCTTCCACTAACTAAAACAATTTTCGCTTGTTGAAATTGAATTGTAAATTAAAAAGTTACAGAGGAAAATGCGTTTAAAGTTTTTAACAATTAGTAATAATTACGGTAATTCCCAACGAAAGAAAGAGAAGCAGTTGGTGGTATTCTAACCTACGCTGCCAAAAGAATCCGATTGCTAGCCAGACGCTTTACGTGTTGGACTGAAGTCCGTCTCACGTACTTGTTTATAATTGCATTATAAATGGCTCGGTGACCAAAGGCCCGATGGTGGAGGAACTTGACGCTAGATACACGCAGAGGCAGGCACAACGCGCGTTTATTTATCGGTATAGATTAACAAATAAAAGAAGGGGAAGATGGTACACATACGTTGGTTGCGCTTTTCTTCAATGGGGACGTTAAACTTAGAGTAGACTTATGATACGCCTCAGTATTTTCATAATTAATTGCCCTATTTGTTTATCTAGGTAGCTCAGCACACATAAAACCTTTTTAAATATCCAGTCGTGGTGGCGAGCGATCACCGTTCTCCAAAAGAAAAACCGAAAACTGTTGTGCATCTCTAGTGTAGTGACTGTAAACCCCAGACACAACAAAATCCAATTTGTTTACACAAATGTATTGACCTTAAAATACATACCAGGTGATATACAAAACCAAAGAAAATAGGATTAACCCTCAACATGAATGGCCATTGCTGACACACACAGTGTTATTAATAACATAAAAAGAACGGGCGATGTAGATTGGTTCTGCTCGACTTTAACAATCAAATCAGCTAGCGTAATTATGAGTGACATGCATAAATAGTAGTTTATTTATCTAAAACGAAAAGTGGCATTTTAAAGGACGAGAAAGTTGTTTACAGAATTACTTGCGAGGACCTTTAAAAACACTTTTCGTTCGTGGTTAATGCAACGGTTTATTTCATACTGCAAGTTTAATGAATTTTAAATAAAAATTTGTAAATCATTTCAAATTTCATGTCAACAACTGATGTATAATTTTAAAGTACTTGAACTTTAAAAATTTACTTTAAAGTACTAGGACTTTAATGTTCCATTTTTGTACCATAAATAAGTTTTAAAGTACTTGAACTTTAAAATTTTACTTTAAAGTACTAGGACTTTATTGTTCCATTTTTTGTACCACAAATAATCCGAAAAATGTCATTTTTGACATCAGTATGAAATAAACAATATTAAAATAGCGCCGACATAACTGTCCTTAAATGCATAAACCTTAGAATGGTTGAAGCCGGACTTGTACGGGGTGAATGTATAAAAACCTGGCACAATTCACACACATAATCGCATTCCTTTAATCGCGATTGTAACACGGCTGTAGTGTCTGCTTATTGTTTTTAGCTGCAAAAATGTCTTATATCGGGTTACCTTGTGCCCCTCTAGATCTGCGAATTACAACATTGCGGTTCGGGTTGGCTCTGGTTTACTCCATCCCTTGAATGGTTATTATGCAATGTCCTCGGAACGCGCGAAAGTTTCCCGCTCTTGGTGCTGGCCGTGCTTGGTCTGCTGACGTAACGTATAAACGTAGCTGCCTCGCAGTTTCTGCACTCACCCAGTCCACGGCGAAAAAACCTTTACTTGAAGTGTAAACGCTGGTTTGCTGCACTTTAATCAGCAAATTATTTACTTGCCATTCCCAAACCGCTTTATTGAACTCGTTGTATGGCGAAATTTATTTCGTCACAAACACATGCAGTAGAAGCTGTTCACCCGCCCATAGCTTGGAGCAAAGCCCATTGGCTAATTAATTGCCCCCGCGAACGCACAATGTTTGAAGGATCCAGATCAAACGTCACAAATGCGAAATTGATCGATGCATGCACCACAAGGTCGGATCGCACTTTCGCTTGTATTAAATTACACCGATTAAATCTAAATAACAATAAAAATGAATGTAAATACAAATTGGCTATGAACGCAAACACAAGAACAAACCATACAAGTAAGGAAACCAGATTTTCGTTTTAAGGGGCAACAGAAAAGAGAATGCAATTAACAAGTAACAATTTGCTGTAATATAGCAGTAATACGTTCTGGATTAGAGCTTGAAAAAGAAATAAAATTACAGGTACAATACAAAAGTTGTAAGTGTACAAGGCATAACAATTGTCAACACACAAAGGAAACCATGTGGTACAGATGTAAAATAATAATAAGACCATATTAATACGTAAATGGCATGTTTAACATCATCCAGCCTTTGCAGTAAAAAATAGACATAGAAACCGGTTCAGCCTGCGCTTTATACCAAATGTATATGCTCAGTGCCGGATTTACTTAGATGCTATGTAGGCTGAAGCCTAGAACCTCAAAATTTAAGGGTCCTCCGTCCAAAGTGTATAATATATTGACAGTGTCATAGCTCGTTATTGGACAACGCACACTAGTCTCTAAACAACCGTTCAGTGATGTTCCTTGCACTTCATTTCAAGACAATTCGCTCCCAGGCTAGTAGCTCGACACCGACACTGATTTCTTTACTGATTTTGTTCTTCCAGGAAAGTATAGATGCTCAAATATTTGCAGAATTGTATAAAACATTGCCGTTGTTTATCAGTCAAGTTAGTAATCAAAGTACGCTGATTTGTAGCATATTTTTTTAACGATAGGAGAAAGCATACCCATTTTGCTAGTAAAAACTAATTAATACCCGGTAACAAACAACTTTTGATAAGCACAAGTGAAGTTAGCTAAAATAACTTGGTTTCGAGAGGAATACAACAAATCGATTTTAATAAGTTTTCGGGCTTTGATGATTAATAAAAGCAAATAGCTATTAAAAGAGAAGAGGAATGCAGGAAATTTAAAAACATCATGCATCATCAAAATATCGGTTGTTAACCTGGTGGCCGTTTTCGGATAGAGACGGTTTCTATAGGAAAGCTGATGACCTTTTCAAGGTCAAGCGCAAGATAGGAATCCTTGATGACATCCTTCCCACAACCTAGGGCAACGGAGTAGATGAAGATGGAGAATGGTTGAAGCCAGAAAGCTAAGAATATAAATTGTCATCTCAAGGTGGTATACAACATGTTAGGTAAAGGAACTAAATGGGACATGAGAAATTTTATTTAATCTGGAGATATGAAGAGCCAAGGGAAGCATCTGCTGGTTATGCGTTCAGAATCCCTACTTAAAGGACGAGACCATGTGGCGGCTCGAAGGAATTTTACGCAGTAGCTTACAAGTTTAAGATATAGTAACAATTTGAATCAAATTTTGAAAGATTGTCAGGCCATTTTTAAATTCGACTTCCTGGAGTACTTTATATTTAATAATTACAACTTCGCTGTATATAGGCTTTACAGTCATATTTCTACGTGTGCTAGTTTATCAAATGGTGTTCAGGCGGTTGACGGTTCACAATTTCAAGCAACTGTAACGGCCATTTTAATCTTCTCGTTGATAATTATTTGACTGGGTTTATTTAGAATTTTAAAGATTCCGAACACAGCCTTGTTCTAGAAAGTTCGTTGGGCGGTTTTTCTCGCCCCGTGATTGGTCACAGCTGCACAGATCATGCTACTAACCGGTTCCCCCTGCACGTTGCAAGCTAGCGCGTCTGTCTGGGACCCCGTGGGGTGGTTTTTTCAAGGAGTTCATGAGGGGCCAGCTTAGAGTGAAGTAGTGCCTGTTGGGGTGTTTTTTTTGTGCGTGTCCACGTGTTAAATTTGATGACCTTCCGTTCAGAACGGACAATTATACTGGTCTCGACAGTTTTCGAATATTTATTTTGGGAATTCCGCACTTGGGATCACTGCATTTCGCACAAGTCCTAATTCAGACCCCGACGCGTCTGCTTCTACTGCAAGCGCTGCGACGACAATTGACGCAATCAGGCAAAGCTAACCAAACAAGATAGAGTGCGCTATTTTTAATTAATCATTTATGGTACACAAGTTTATAAATATTTGTTCATATTATATGCTAGCCGACGGCTCGCGCAATTCTCGAATTAATCATTTGTGGTACACAAGTTTATAAATATTTGTTCATATTATAAGCCAGCCGACGGCTTGCGCAATTCTCGAATTAATCATTTATGGTACACAGGTTTATAAATTTTTGTTCATATTATAAGCCAGCTGACGGCTCGCGCCATTTTCAAATCAATCATTTATGGTACACACGTTTACCAATATTCATTCATATTTTAAGTCAGCCGATGGCTTAGGCTAGTGTTAATTAATCGTTCACGTCTTTGCCGCAAGATTTGAGCAGTAATGCGACCTCCCAGCTGGGCGTTTAGATTATAGCGCCCTTTTGCTAATGTCCATTTTCTGTGTACGCTGACTATGTCGGCGTTGTTGTATTGAGTTAAACCAATAGAGCGGTTTATTGTGAGTTGCTTTATGATTTTCCTACGAGCGTGTGCATGCTTATTTTTCAGGTTATGTTATTTACAGTCTAAAGAGAGTAGTTGATAAGCGTTGCAGGTAAGTCGGTTGCGCTTGTCGCCGCGCTGTGCACAAATATTCTACCACGTTTGGCTTTCGAGGTTCGGTTAAGCGTGGGTTTCAAGTCTGAATCTCGTGGCACCCATTTATTTTGCAACACGCTATACATGCCGTCACGCTTGCCCTGTGGTGTACAGTTTCTAGGACCACGCCCGTCTCCCTAAGCGGATCAAGCTGTGGCCGTTAGCCTGTTTTGTGAGATTTCCAGTGTAAGCGATGACAGTTTCCGGACTTGTTGAAGTAGGTGGCACTTCCCCACCCTAGAGTGTCGTTAGAATCATTTGATACCGTGACAAAATAATTGTCAAAATACAACAATGCTTTAAGAGGAAGGTGCTAAAACAAGTTAATTTTTGTTCTTTGAATGGTGTTATTTTTGGCAGTGGTCTATTATGATATGTTTTATCGGACATTTTTCACTGCATCGAGTGTTTATCACACGACGTTTCGGAAGTTTTTGATTTGCTCCCGTCGTCAGGTGTTCCTGGTTAGTCCTGAGACCGCGCTGGTGGTCTAGTGGTAAGAGTGACAGACTCGTAATTACAGCGATCAGCGGTCTCGGGTTCAAATGCCGTGCTGGGCACAAGTGTACGTGAAAAGATGTACAAAAATCAGTCCTTCTCAGGATCTTACCAGAAACACCTGGGGACAAAAGTAGATCAATAACTCCCAAAATGTTGTGTGATAAACACCCGAGACAGTGGAAAAGGTCCGATAAAACATATCTAGTTCATTTTTGATTTTTCTTTATTGAAGTGGGCCTTATCTTAAGCAAGTGCATCTACACGTTTTCCCTTTTAGTAATCAGAATAGGATTTGATATATAACTGGCAATTGAGAGCGGCGATATAGATAGATATAGATATAGATAATACTAACACTAATTAGTGTGTCGGATTCAACTATTAGCATCCAAACAACCAATGCCAATGATTATTTTGATCTTTTCGAACTAGTAGCTAAATTTTGATCAATTGTTACTAGTTCATTTCATGGGTATGGAATTTCCAGGTCAGGAAATGTCTCTTTTTTATAACTATATATGAGGCAATACTTAGACTCATCGAAAGAAAAAAAGGACGCAATGACAGTTTCAACTTCTTCTTTTGATGGGGGTGGAAGTTTAGGCGGGGCACCAGAAGTGGAATAATCTATGGTTTCTCTTCATCTAAATCTGGTACTGCATGCGAATAGATATATTTTCATTGGTGATAAAATAGTTATTTGTATACCGAGGGCAATATGAAGATATTTAAGCCCGTTCGAGAGTGTCACCCAAGGGTTACTGTCCGTGGTGTATACAACATAGTATTTTTCACTTTGAATACATAATTAAATGAAAAGGCTTCTAAAGCTTCAAAAGCAGCCCATAACGTTCTAGGGCGTAAAACGGGGGTTTAATTATTACGCCCGCTCTTTACGAGAGGGCATTACGAACGGACGTAATGCTGACGTCCGATCTTTACGCCCTAGGGCATTATGGACTGCTTTATATACCTGGTATTACAGATGTAAACAGCAAAAATAAATGTGAAAATGAATATTATTGTAGCTTAGGGCGTTGATTTGGTGATCAGGAGAACAGAACGAAGTAAAACAGCTGATTTTAACTTTTTCGCCGAAAAAGTGGAGAATAAAAGAACAGTTTCAATATCTGACATTCGGTTACATAAGAAATAGAGAGATACTATACATGTTGTTCTGTTCGAACGGATATCGTGGAAATCATATCCGACAGATTTCTTGGCAGAGTTCAATTTTTATAGTTAAGAACTTATCGACCATGGGGATTAATTAAAAGAGCGAGGGCGAGGTCGCGGAATTTATGAGTTATTTTAACGAAAGCCAAATCAAGCGTACTAATTGCAAAATCCAGATAAAAACTTTTTGACAGGGAATTTTAAGTTTAAAATTTCCATATTTCAACATCACTCTATGAACACTTAATTCCACCAGTGCTAAGAAAATGCTTCTGTCTTGGTATTGAGCTACGCAGTTTAGAAGTAGTCTAAGAATTCAGTACATAAATCAAGGTGGTTTAACCCCAGCCAGACTGGTTTGGTTAATTTTATATGAAATGTAATTCCCATAAAGTTTTCCTAGAGCGAACTGAAATTAATAACAGCGTAATATAAGCCGGGTAATGCTGGTGCCTGCAATTGCCGTGATTATCTAATAGCGTATCTGTCAAAATTGAACCTGAACCGACAGACGCAGGCACGCAAATTGGCGGAGGCGCCGGTATCAGCTTCGGCTTTGGTTTAGCTATGATACTGTTTAATATTTAAATTGCTGCGAAATTCTGCCTTTGCACGCATTGAGGCACACAACTTTAAATTTGAGGCTGAAACGAGGCGGATGCGGCTAATCAATATTAACTGATAATAAATTTTAACAAACCCGTGCTAAATGGAGACAAACTGCCGCGAGGTAGCGCGAAAATCGGAAAAAACTTCGGGACACTTTAAATTCGCGTTTATGTTTTCTTTGTAATAAAACGCGGATGTATGGGCTCCCCTCGTAATTTATGGTTCTTAAGCACCTGTTCGCCCTTATTGCATTAAATAAAAACGGAATTCAATTTAAATGCTAAACTTTTGTTTCGGTTTGAATACTGATGTGCTAAGTTCGAGCATTGGATTAGCTGTTTCTGCGAAGGAGGGTTATAAATATAGAGACGACGAATAGGCTTGGAAGTGGCTTTACTTCTTTTAATGTTTTTAGACGTACGTAAATAAACTAAAATATCAATTGAATGACAAATTCCGATTTTAGGGTTACTTTCGTAGAATTTTCCAATGCTTGCGGTTTAAATTTTTATAAACTCATAATAATTTATTGACACTACAGGGAAATCTTCCCTGATTCAAAAGATTTCAAAGGTTAACTCTATTCCTGTTACTACAATATTTTTAGACATTGAGTTTTGCCCCTCAGATGCGTTATCTTAAAGTTGCTAACCTACTTACCTCGAGTTCGAAGACGCAAAGTTTGCTTCCGAGTTTCGGAATAATAACGAAGTCAAAAAACTTCTGCGAAGTTTAATCTGAGCTTATGTTAGGACCTTTATCAAAGCCGAGTATTTCTTAACAGATACGAATGAGTGCCGTAATCTTTTTACGCATTTAAGAAAGCATTATGTCTGTTAACCGGATAAGAGATAAGTCGGGTTTAGAGGCAACTGCACTAGCTTATGAATAACCTACATAAGGACATATGGCATTTATTGCAAAAAGTGTGCTACAAGGTGCCCAGCAATTAAATTTGGGATTTTGGTTTTTCCGGAAAGACGAAATTTGTTATGTAAATTGGTTACTCCTATTTTCCGCTGAGATGTAGGTTTAGAGAAAATATTGTAGTATAGCACTGTAGGATCATGTGTAACAGTACTAAGATACTAGCAAAAACAAGAGGAATTTACATGTGGCCGTAATTGTATTTAAAAAATTAAAAAGGCGAATATATACCTTCTATTTATAATGATCCTAACGACCTACCGCTATCGTACATTTTCCTTGCTCTTGCAATGGTCCTAGTAGCCTGCCTCATTCTGTATATAGATACAATAATAATTATGTTAAACAGAGACACTCGGTAAATAGAATTAAAGATTGAAGAAAATGAAATAAAGCAACTTAAGCTCCGGTGAAACACCTAAGAGAAACTCGTCGAAGAAAGCCGCTTGCAATTCGTCAGAGCACCTAATCTCGATGTAAAGACGCAATTTAAACTACACGGGAAATCTGAAGGATTCAGCCCGCCCCACAATTTGCAAGTTAACAGATAATAAAAACACAAAACTCAAGCTCTTGCTCACTTGGTGGCATTGATCCATCAGCATAAACTTAGCTTTACGCAGCAGCAAGCAGCGCGAAGCAAAACCTGACTCAAATACACATCCAATAAAGACATCACGCCGGAAAAATTGAACAGCGCGTGTACCATACAGGACGAGAACATGACGGCACGGAAACATTTATGGATGGGCTAAACCATCTCGAAAACACAAATATGACCGGTACTCCGAAACGTTAAAGCCATTCGACAGTACAACAGAGCAGGCTCGAATGGTCACGTGTAGCTTACCCCTAACGGACGAAATTGGGCTGAAAAAATGACAGCATTTAAGGTCCGAGAAAATTAGGATCAAATGGCAGAATATGGCTCGTTACGACAAAGGTGAACAAAATCAGAACGACGGGGCAGACTATTCAAATATTAGACCAAATGATCCTAACTTTCAATATGACGCTTTTCAACTCTGACAAATATTTAATTTTCTTAATAGTAAAATAACATTTACCTAACAAAGATAGTAAACTGCATACAACTACATTGTACTACTGTTTAAAATATTCTATAAGACTGGATTGGCAGCGCAGTGGTAAAAGCATCGAATTTTTATTCGGTAACTTTCCGGTTCGAACTTTGGCAGTGGAACGGATTTTTAGAAAATCTGCCCACTGCCTGAGATGGATATCGGACTGAGTTAAGCCACCTATCGCAGATTTTAACACAATTATTTTCAAGGCCATGAGTTATATAAGATATACGACCCCAAGCTCGATTATAAATGTCACTTTGACCTTCATGCGTCGCTCTTAAAAGAATCTGAGAAGAATTTTGGACGTTGATTTGTGGTTTTGTAAGTTAGGCCCGTACGAAGTCTGTAATAGCTCAACTTCAAGCTTTTGAAATGTTGATATTCAAAAGGTTATTAAGAATTCAATGGACCAACCACAAGAGAAATGTTGAGGTTCTAAATAAAATTGAAAAAAATTGCACTTGTTAAATACGATAATTATGCTTTTGTAACACCCCGACGACCAAGCTAGGCTCCAGCTGGTCCCAAGAGGAATTAATTGATCCTAATTTCATTAACGGTGTTTTTTTACTGAATGCACATAAAAAATAGTTTTTTGGTATGGAGTCTAAGTTTGCAATCTTGCATTACCACTAGCCAGTTTACAAAAAACGTAAGTTTAAGATTTGTTAAATAAAACTAACAAAACTCAAAATGCGCGCCATTTGCTTAGTTATTACTTGCAGCTAAGCATTTATTACGTTAATATGTACTACAAATCACAATTAAAAATGTCTAGAAGAAGAATTCCAAGAAAATAGCTTCTATGGGAATTATAAGATGATCTATTCGACAACAAAATTGTATTTGTAGTAAATTATTGTACATTATATTCTGTTCTTTTGTATACAAAGATGTTATTGAAGAGAAAATCCAAAGTTCACATTTTTAAACAAGTGAAGAAGAGATATATTGTTCTGAAGAACTAATAACTGCATGACATGGTACAGTTTAGCAACCGTAATGCAGCCACCAGGTTCCTGACGAGAAATATAATGGCACGTGGTCCAACACCTTATTGCAAAGCTATTAGATCACCTTTAAATGCCTTGATTGTTTCGGAAGATATGATTGAGTGGTTTGTTGAGCAAACTGGTAGGAAGGCCAAACACTTTTGTCCTGGCGATAATAATTGCAAAGATATTACTAATATAGAGATGTGTGCCTTTATTGGATGGTCTTTCCAAGACATGTCAGTTCTTTATTGACGAGTAGTTTATTGGATTTTGTAGTCGCTGTCCGTTCTGCATATACATAACATCGAAACCGGACCACTACGGAATAGAAATATGGGCGTTATATGATGCAAAAAAAATTATTCATACAGTTTGCAAGTGTATCTCGGGATTATAATCAGGCCGAAAAACAGCAAAGAAGCGAGTTTTATTAGATCAGTGGACTTGGTACCGAATATGGTATTACGATTGATAACTTCTTCACTTCCCTCGACCTTGCAACAAAATAATACACTACTTGCAGCCATCAGGAAGACTAGGCATGAAGATGCCAAAAGTATTTTAGCAGATAGAGGTAGACGTGAGTATTCCACGTTATTTTGTCCACTACGCATCATATGCGCTCCTAAAAAAATCGAGCTGTAATATTAGTATCTCCCTATAGCTATTGGGAAGAGACTTCAGATAAAAACAGTAATTTCGAGCCCGAAGTCATCGCACAATACAAGAGCACAACAGAATAAGAGAAAAAAGCTTCTTATTGATACTTCGGCATATTGTTAGCACGCAGATGTTTTTGCCATGCACTCTTTGAAACGCACCCTTCTTAAGGCACATTCAGTTTTTCTAATCTGTTGAAATGGTGCCTTTAATGTGGTATGGTCGTTAACATATTACGTTATATACATGATCGCGCTACATGTGTGACGAATTCGGCTAAAGAGAACTTGCAAAAGAGACAGGAGCTAATTATGGCAAAGCCTAGATAGAGGATAAGTAAATATACAATCCAGTCCTCTTCTACCTTCCGGTGTAGATGTTAAGTGAGTCACATGCTATCAACTTCGTCCACCTTGTCGGTCTTGCTCCGTCAGCTTGGCGATACCTCACGAACTTTCAATCTGATTAAGTGATCTGGCAATTCCAAGTGTTGCTCGACCTGCCCCTTCTCCTTTATCTGTCAGTTCCCATTTTCCTGATCTGCTTAACATTTTTCTGTTATCCATTCTCACCAGATGTTCAAACCACCTTAGTTGGGAATCAATTGCATGAATGGGATCCGGAAAGCAAGCGAAAGCGCCTCATTCCTTTTTTCTTGAGCTAGCGCTCAAGCCCGGCGTGTCTTCAATCTCACAGGAGTCTCGTTTCCGCCAACAAGTGATATTGGGTGTACGATTGCAGCCCCTGACGGTTTCTGAATCTCGTTAGGGGCGCTCTTAATTAAGACTTCCGTTGTGGCTGTACTTGTGAGAGAGTTTGAAGTAGTTTTGCTCCGTATTTTCTGCCTTTCTTCGAAATGGGTGCAAATACTCTGGTTATACGAGAGACGTTTGTGCAGCAATCGTAGCCGAGAATTTGTATCGAGGAGGTGGAAGCTCTATAATAGCCCTGGGTGAATAATACATGGAATTCTCAATCGTGCTAGTTTACGTTTAAGTACTTTGTTGTTCACACCTTTGGGGGATGTAAATAACGTAAAAACCCTTGACAGACGGCAACCCCTGATCTTGAAGGCTATGTTCTCGCATTTCTCCATGCAGATTGGCAGTTGCTGGGGCATAGAAATGGGCGGCTTCGTTGGACGTCAAGCAATTGCTGCTGAAGCCCTCAAAGTACTGTGTCTTTTGTAGTAATTGTAAAGTGCACAAAGTGCAGGGAGGTGGTCAATATGACGAAGTGTCGCAATTTTTACGTAACGTAGCTGTTGTAATTTAAAATTAAGGGTTTGCATAGTTGTTACCGTCGGTAAGTCAGTTTCGATTATTTTTCGTAAAGTTTTACTGTTTGTAATTAGCTTAATCGTTGCGTAATTAATAATGCTAACCCCTTTGTAAAGGGGTTTAGGGAGCTGTAAAGAAATTCAAGTAAAGGTAAGTTCACCGAGAATGTACGCGGACCGCGGCCCGAGCACGGCCAAGGTTGGATTTGAGAGGTGGGTTCACTGTTTCCAGTTTTTTCAGTGAGCGTACCTGTATTTTGTGGATTAGAAAAGTGGTGGCGTCTAAGGAATTTAATATCGTTATTTCGTTTAATACGCCGTTGCCCTAATTAATTTCGTAATACACCACCCCATCTCCCTGAGTGTAGTCGGCAACTTTTTTACAGCCCATCGTAGTATAGTTGGGGCAATGGATATGTGTTTTTCATGCTAACCAAACAGTTTAGTGTTGTGGATGTTAAATTCATATAGTAAAATCAAGTTATTTCTCTAACAAACTATCGTAAAGGTCGTTTTAGTTACGGCAAAAAAAAAATGGGAGAACTCTTTTGCTTTCGTTTAGTTGTTATTGTTAGCCTTTTAAAAATTTACTGATACAACATTGTAGTCGTAATTTTAGAAATGTCATCAATTTGTGAACGGCATAGCTTTGCTTAAAAATGCCAGAAGTAAATATTGTTGATAAAGCAACAACTGCTAATGCAGAGCCGTCCCACTATTTTTGGCCGTAACTGTACAACTTTATCAGCTTGGTTTCCTTTTCTATTTTAGCACGAAGCATGCGCTCCTGAAGACGTTTTCCAGTCCCCCACCTTCGCGTAATGGTTTTTTTTTTTGGAGAACTTTTTTGGTCCACCTAAAGTTATTCTGTGCTCCGTTACACTTTAATCTAGATATTCCCTGAATCAGACCCCTGATGGTTAAACGTGGCATGAAACCTTTAATAGCAGACGTTATTACAAATTCCTTTGGTGATTTTACAAGTGTCATCGTCTTTATACAACTTGTTTGACCTTTATAAGAACACGGTAATTTTTTAAAATAAACCCGAACTTTATTGCAGCTACCCATGCTATGCGGATGCATTTCACGATTTTAGCAATGGTGCCGAAATAATGTATTCGTCAGCTATTTTAATTTTTTCGTCTTCAATGTAAATGGATGCGTCATCCGTTTGCAATTGATTTTTTAATGTTCATTTTGCAAACCATCGCCTGTAGTGCATCCTTAAACTCCTTTGGCATTGCTAGCAACTACTTCAGTCGTTAATTATAAGTAGAATTTTAGCTGCAAGGTGCAAGTAGTACAAAAATCTTATCTCTCTCAATACTTATATCTGCACTTTTATTCAAGCTTTTTACATGCACTCTCGGTTGCATAAACAAATAGTTTATAGTTTAGAAGAAACTGCGTTCTGTTTTAAAAGATGGGTGCACCAAGCTTAGTTAAACCTGTTTTTATTGTATGTGTACATTTCCGCCAATTTTGTATACGTAATAAGTAAGTAACGCAGTTGTGAAATAAGTTTTGGGACATCTTCCCGGTCGTCGTACAGTAACGCCTACAGCAATCCGTACCAGTGTATCAATATTGTTTTCTCTTGTGAAATTTCTTAAAGGGATTTTGCCTTTCCTGCGATGTGACATCACAAGCAGGTAACATTCTTAGGGATTGTTTGTTACGGTGCCACCCTTTCGGTGGTGTTCGTTTAAATGTATTTTTATGAATGCCATCTTAATAGAGTTCTTACATTTAATGTATAATTTTTATTTGTGCAACGACGTGCAGTTAGCCGTTTTCGTTCAGTGGAATAAGCTGTTCAGAAATCTTTCTGTCAGTCCTTGATATCTAAACCGTCGAGAGAGACAGTCTCGCAGTAGGAATTTGCCCCAGTAGAGCACCAGCACCAAATAACGCCATCTACTTATCTACTCCCACTTTAACTTTGTCACCTATCGTAAACGCGGTTTCCCCTGTAACATACTGTCTCTATTTATCACATCATTTTAAAACTCTTCAGAATTGGTACATTCAAAATACAGTTAGGTCGAGTTTCGAATTTTGTTGAACAAGTTTGATTAAAGTAAAGATTGGTTGGCAACTTATTACTGCTAGTATTACATATTGAACCAGTATTAAAGAAAATTAATAAGCAAGCAGTAACTTCGACCTTCTACAGGATTAATTCTGTAAGCGACAAGCGATAAGAAACACTGGATAAGAAACAATTTCGTCGGCAAAGCGAATGGTCTTTGCAAATATTTGTGATTAAAATGACGTTTTAACTCGGTCTGCTATTATTCATGTTGACAGTTCTTGCCCCCAAGTCCTTACGCTTGTTCGTTGAAAATTATCGCTTGGTACTTAGTTTTCTGAGACAATCTACACAGTGTCAATTCATATTGTACTCGTACATACTCACTAACAATAATAATTCTAGATTCATCACATGAACCCAGTTTCAATGATTTTTCCAGCACCAGAAATAGAAATTTAAATAACGTGGAGAAAGTTATTTTAGAATTCAGCAAAGACACAGCTTGGGAATTACATATAACTGCAGAATTTAAATTTAAGTCTTTAAAAGCACGACCTTTACGGTGGACAAAGAAAAATTTGGAACCTGGTACGTAGCAGAAAAAAAAACAGTAAACGAATACATACAAACTACAGCTATTAAACCAGAAATATGGGTTGACTATTTTAAAAACTTATACACATCAAACCAAACCATACAGTCACAGATAGAGGAAACCAATAATAATGACAACATATACCAAACAAACAATGAAGCACTCATCACTGAAGAAGACGTTGCACAGTCAGTTAAAAAATTAAAAAACAGAAAGTCCCCCGGACTAGACAATATCACAAATGAATTATTAAAATACTGGGGAAATGAAGTTATACAAGAAATAACAAACTGTTTAAAATTATCTGTCGAACAAAAGTTACCCCTGATCAATGGAAAACTAGCATCACAGTGCCTATATTCAAAAAAGGATCAAAAGCAAAACCTGAAAATTACCGAGGAATATGCCTGCTGAGCTGTATCTCAAAACTGTTTACAAAGATCATATCAGATAAAATAACGAAAGAAATAAAACCATTAGATGAACAGCAAGGTTTTCGCCCTAACAGATCAACCATCGATGCCATATTTATAATTAGACAAGTGACCGAGAAAGCAATTGAATATGATAAACCAGCCTACATGTGTTTCGTAGATTTTACGCAAGCTTTCGATAGGGTGAGGCTATGTGATGTAATAAAGATCCTAAACCAACAAAACATTGACCCCACAATTACAACACTGGTAAAAGAACTGAATACAAATACAAAAACTAGAATTAAAACAAATCATGTACTTACCGAAGAGGTGCCAGTCTCTTCAGGCATACGACAGGGCGACAGTCTAAGTCCAACACTGTTTAGTTTGGTAATGGATGAGATAATTAAAGAAATAAAGACAACAGGAAAAGGCTACAAACTTAAAAATAACGACATAAAAATCATCTGTTACGCTGACGATGCTGTCTTAATATCAGAAACCGAAGATGACCTACAAAGAATGCTGTTCAAATTCAAATCTGTGGCAGAAACGTTTAATATGAAGATCTCAACGAATAAAACGAAATCCCTCACTGTGTCCAAAGAACCGCTACGTTGTAAATTAGTCGTAGACGATTATCCAATAGAACAAGTCATGGAATTCAACTATCTAGGTGCAAATATCTCCAGTTGTCGTAACCTATATAACGAAGTTAAAAGCCAAGCCATAAAAGCGGCAGCAATATCAGGAGCCTTAAATGACATTATCTGGAAAAACAAACATATGTCTGTGCATAGCAAAACACGCATTTATAAAACAGCTGTCAGACCTATCATGACCTACGCTGGAGAAACTAGAGCAGACACCTGTAAAACCAAACAACTTCTAGATCTACCAAAATGAGAACCCTGAGATCAATAAATGGGTTGACACTGAGGGATAGGATAAGGAGCCAGGAGATACGAAACAAGTGCGAAATTCAGGACGTGGTAGGTGGGTGCGAAATAGGAGAAGGGGATGGAGGGACCACGTACAGAGAATGGAAGATAGCCGAGTTACCAAAGTAGCGATGATGGAAAGACCGCAAACAACGAGACCGCGGGGAAGACCACCAAAGAGACGGAAAGACTGCTGGACATCCGCATCGCAAGATAATTGATGAGGAGAGGCTAAGTTAGGAAACGACAGGCCAAGCCCTATAAACAAGAAGAAGAAGAAGAAGAAGTCTTTAAAAGTACAACACAGTACGTACACTAATGTAAACCTCAACTCCCCCTGAATTCTAGAACGTATTCAAAGCAAGTCGCGAGCAAGCAGCCTTTTAGTAAACTTGCTTGCATAGGCTTAATTTCTTCATTACACTGTTTGAGAGGTTTAGTACAACTAAAATTTTATTGTGATCCCAAATTAAGTACCGTTTCTGGGAAGTAAAGTCTATAAAACTTGAGCCAGCAATTGCGTTTGAGGGGGTACTGTATTTGCTGCGAAAATCAATTTTTAATAAATAAATCATGTAACTAACTGTTGCTGATAGTAATGGCCTGGTTTCACGCAGAAGGAGAAATAATGCTACTGTAATGAGATGCTGCAACACTTGCACAAAGTCAAGAGAGCGTTTCTAATTGTTACCACGAAGCTCGCTACTGAAAATCTACATAATCCGTTAATAGTTGCTGCATTATGCGGGTGCTGTAACACCATTGAGAATTATTAAACAATTGCAATCTGTTTCAAGACAGAAACCATGTTTATTAGTTTAGTTGCGATAAAACTATTGCCTTTGGTGAAATTTTAATAATTTTATATTTTTGTCAGTTTATAAATGGAATGGCATTTCCTAAACTTAGTTATTATGTGTGATTAACCCATGGTGTTTATTGGATCTTTCACCACTAGACAAAATAAAAAATAATAAAATTTGAACTTTTCAGGAAATAATATGTTTTCGATATAAACGAACCGGAATCCAACAAGGAAAACTTAGAGGTTTACTGAAACTGAGGAACGACCAATTTCCAGTAAATTGATTGACACTGACAGTCGATACCTACTTGATTTGATGTTTATAAATCCATAGTCGACTTCTGTCTAAATGAGGATACGCATTCATTCTTGTTATGTAAAATATACACTGATTCATTTTGTTTACAGTTTATGTCACTTCTGTAGGTAAAATCTTTGTGTTATGATATTTTCTTATGTGTGGTTAAGTTTGACAAAGCAGGGTTATTATGGATTAACCTGTGAAACAGATCTTTAAATGCTCCCCATTGCTTATACTACAGTCATTAAAAGAAAATGAAACGGATTTGCTTACAAAAGGGTCATGAAGTTTTTAAACTTGGCAGGAATGTCGACCCATATGCCCTAACGATGGCTCTTAATTTGCGACCTCGAGAGGTTCGCCGCTCGCGCCGCCATCTTGGAAAAATGGCCCCCAAAAACAGTTTTTGGAGTATAACTCCGTTCCTGTTAATCCTATGCAAATTGGGGGTGTTCTGCCTCGCTCCGATAACGCTATCAAGGATAATCCTTACAGCTGACACTTATAAATGCCTCCCGCAACATTCTCTCAAAAAATAGGACTTAACTAAATCATCACTAAAAAATGTCACTATGAAACCATTTAATGCGATGGTCTATTGTAGTGGGCTAAGTCTCGTCATTTTCTGTAGGTAAGTCAAGAATCTGCAATACTCGGACGATGATAAAATTCTAAGAAACCTGTGACGAGAGGTTTATAGTCTCAGAACGGAGCTACAGAATGTCGAAGTGGTAATTCAACAAAGAACAGGACAATGGCGGATGGATATAAATAAATTAGCATTTTGATGAATAAAGCGATTTCGAAGTGCAATTAATGTTTGCAAAACCAAACTGTATTTCCGTTTAGATCCGACGAAGAGCAACCAAATAAATGTTAATTCAACGTGAAATAAATCTACAATAAACAATTGTGTAGACTGGATGCCAAGCACACATACTAGAGGAATGTTTAGGAATTGCAAAACTTGAATAACGGACTGCAATTCCACTAAAAGGGTTTTTATAGGTGTTGTCGTGTTCGAAGCGATAACAGGAATGCTCGTGAAAACGGAAACCTTAAGCCAGTTATCGTTGGGGTAGAAGTAACACTAGCGTTACGTCAGGCCAGGTCTTCATCAGCCATCGTACAGCAACGCGATACCGACTATGAGAATCCTTTTGATAAATTTATATTATCTGCAAATCCCCATCCTTCTACAGCAGAAAGACTCGCAAAGCCATTGAGATTTGCAAAACACCCAACAACATCAATCGACTACTTTCAGTTTAAAAACCGAGCTCCGTAGCCTAGTGCGTTGCATGTCTACCTAGCATTCGGGAGGTCACGAGTCTGCCTTGATTCAGGTTTTTAGGTGGTTTTCCTGAGTCAGCAGAGTACTTTCTCTGACGTGAATGCCGGGACAGTATTTCTCCACCTCTCCTGACCTTTCTTTCAGTCTCCACACCTTTTTTCTCTCACCAACCGAGTTTCCTGTTCTTGGCTGAAGAGGGACGGAAGGTCTCTATAGCAGCCCGCCCCCAGTTGGGGGAATTGAAATGACCTTAACATTTGTCCTTTTTGTCAGTTTAAAAACTTGGAAAGGAAATGTTGAAAAGACAGAGGTCTTCAAGCGCTATAGAATAAGCTGCCCGGACCTACTTTAACACCAAAGCCAAGCAATATTTTTGATCAGTTTTCATCCTTAAGGCATTGCTATGAAATGCGTGTATTTAGAAACTAAATTAAAAACGTAGCCAAATAATCAAATTTAACCTGAAAATTGAAGATTAGTTAGTACTGATTGCAATTGCAAAATGGTAAGAGTGTAATGTTGAATCAAATAAGGCAGCATAAATATCAAGATGGAATGAAAAAAATATAAACAATTTATCTTGATTTTTCGGAAGCACGAATTGTGCTAGATGTTAATGGCAATGAAAGAACAATAAAACCATCCCACCAAATAGTAGTAACGGGAGAGCAGGGGGCAGCGGGTAGGAGTCCCTTTGAGGTAGTCCTGCTCAGGTAAATGAATCGACCCTGCCTACTGCAGATTCCGGGGGCCTCCTGGCCCGGGGAATAGTACTTGTTAAGGGTTCCTTGCCCAAGGTTACGCGTAGTAACCACAACGGCAGGGATAACGGAAAAGACAAGCTTCAACACGAAGGAGCAGGTGGAAGTGGCAACCCTGTTTTTAGGGGTGATCTAAAAGCTAGCCAGATATGGCTATAACCGAATAACTGCAATTCCTCCTTGCGTGGTCAACAGTTTCGGATGGAGGAACCAGCGGAGGTAGGACACTCTTTGTCCTGAGGTCGAGAAACCGGCCTCTAAAGCGTACGAGCTATATAATAGCTGTTTACGTTATTAGACCGGTAGCAACATTTTTATGGCCGCGCCAATACTTTACGGGTTGAGGCCGTAGGGCGAGACCTGTATGTTTGGCAAGGCCATAAAAATGCTACCGGTCGTGTATCGTATAAGATTTTTTAGGATACTGCATTGGTAACTAGCGTTTACATAGTTACAAACGAGTCCGGTAGATAAAATTTACTGGCCTAGACCAGTAGTAGAACTACCGGCCGGTAAATTTTATCTACCGGACTCTTATCCTAAAAAATCTTATACGATACACGACCGGTAGCATTTTTATAGCCTTGCCAAACATACAGGTCTCGCCCTACGGGCTCAACCTGTAAAGTATTGGCGCGGCCATAAAAATGTTGCTACCGGTCTAATAACGTAAATAGCTATTTTAGGATACTGCATTGGTAACTAGCGTTTACATGTTACAAATGAGTCCGGTAGATAAAATTTACCGGCCTAGACCAGTAGCAGTTCTACTACTAGTCTAGGCCGGTAAATTTTATCTACCGGACTAGTTTGTAACTATGTAAACGCTAGTTACCAATGCAGTATCCTAAAAATAGTTAACTGGATAAGGCTACAGAAGGCAAGAGGAAACGGCTACATTTAAGATTCATATGGACCTATGGACAACAAACAAACAATTGTTATAAATCAAATAGACTACGTAATAATCAGAAGTAGATTTAAAAATTCTATTACATCAGCGAAGACATACCACGGAGCCGATAGTAGTTGCAGTACTAAATAGCAGATTGAAAAAGTTAAAACGGAACGGTAACCGACAAAAAATAGACGTAAAACGGATAAGGAAGAGTTAAACACAATTTCACAAATATCAAAGGAGAAAATGAAAACACCAGTAACGTCAACGATAAATAGAGGAACATAGAAGTAGCAGTACTAAAATTCAGTAAAGACACCTTACCTCCAGTGAAAGTAAAGAAAAGATCTTAGCTAACTGACAAAATTCTCAGTCTGATGGAAGTAAGACGAAATAATAAATCTAGAAACGAAGAACGGTACAAAGAGTTTAATGGAATCGTCAATTGGAAAATTAGAGAGGCTAAAGAGAAATGGTTATTACAAAACTGCAAAGAGATCGAAGAATACGAACATATATATTAACATGCATAAATATGTAAAAGAAATAACAGGAATTAAAAGATCCAAACCAGCTAATGCATTAAAAGACGAAGACGATAGAATGATCATCGACATCAAAGACAAGTTGGAGAGATGGACCAAGTATATAGAAGAACTGTTTAAAGATTTTATATCAGAAGTCGAAATCGAACCAGAAGAGAAAGGATCGGAAATTTTAAGAAGTGAAGTAGAGTATAATGTTCAAAATACAAAAAAAAGGGAAGGCTGTAGGACCACACGAGGTTCCAGTTGAATTGTTGGAACTTATACGAGGTGTGGCAATTTAAAAACCGGACTGGTAAGAAAAAAATGGTTTAGTGAAAAAATTTAACAATCTAACTTTTATCCCCTTCAATATACTCCCCTCCTCTATCTATGCACCGCTGCATACGACTCTTCCATTGTTCGAAGCAGTGCTGCAGCTCATCAGCTGACACCCTGCGCAACAGGTCTGCCGTTTTTATTTTCACGTCCTCCACGGATTGAAAATGGGTCCCTTTCAACGCGCTTTTTATTTTTGGGAAAAAGAAAAAGTCGCAGGGTGCCAAATCCGGCAAATACGGTGGGTGCTCGAGCACTGGGATGCGTTTACTGGCCAAAAACTTCTGGACGGAAAATGCGTTATGGGCTGGCGCGTTATCCTGATGCAGAATCCACGAGTCATTGTTCCACAAATCTGGCCGTTTCTTCCTTACTCGTTCTCTCAGTTTCGTCAGGACCTCGATGTAGTAGTGCTGATTGACTGTCTGACCTTGACGTACCCATGCGACCATGATCATGCCCTTGACGTCGAAGAAAACGATCAACATCACCTTCAACTTCGACTTGCTCATTCTCGCATTTTTCATCCTCGGCGAAGTAGGAGTCTTCCAGTGCATTGATTGTCTCTTTGTTTCGGGATCATACTGGAAAATCCATGTCTTGTCACACGTGATGACGTTTTCCAGCATATTTGGTTGGTCTTGAATGCGTTCTAAGATATCAGAGCAAATGTCTTTGCGGTTGTCTTTTTGCTCCTGCGTGAGGTTTTTTGGGACCATTTTCGCACAGACCTTTCTCATGTTTAAACAGTCTTGCAGGATTTGCCTTACCGTTTCTTTATTAATATTGACCATGTCAGCTATCATTCTGATGCTCAGACGTCGATCATTCCGAACAATTTGATTGACTTTTTCGACATTTTGGTCAGTTTTCGACGTGGTCGGACGTCCCGGATGTTCGTTGTCTTCCGCTTCTTCCCGACCCTCGCCAAACCTTTTGTGCCACTCGAATGCTTGAGTACGTGACCTACAATCATCCTCATACACTTCCTTTAACAAGCGAAAACTTTCTGTCGGAGATTTTTTCAGTTTAACAAGAAATTTAAGATTCACGCGCTGCTCGATTTTTAAACTCGGCATAATTCCGGCAACGTAACGTGGTAGTATCCTACTCAGACGAAGCTTGAAAGCAAACTAAGCGGTCTATTTGACTGACACTGGTCTAGTTAGAGAGGGAACGGTATAAAGAAAACTACCTTACCCGCCGATTTCCGCTACGACAGTTTACTTATGTTCAGAGAGCGCAGTCCGGTTTTTAAATAGCCATACTTCGTAGATAATGACAATTGACATAATGGTAAACCTTTTCAATGCAATCTATTGAATAAGTGTTATTCCGAAAAAGTTGTGCTTGCCAACTTTTGTTACACCCAAAAACAAAAAACAGCGCGAAATAGCGTTTTGAATATAAGACCATAACATTAATGAGTCACACTTTACAAGTATTACTAAAAATTATTCACTAAAGGATATTCAAAAAACTTGAAAAGGACATAAGTGCCACGCAACTACGCTTTCGATAAAGTCCGCAATGAAAAGCTATACGAAATTCTTAAAAGTAGAAACGTTGATGGTTGAGATCTTATATTATAAGAGCTGATGCCGCCGGCCGACCGTAAGCACTGGCGCGCGCACATGCCGATCGTAAGCGCGAGTGGCGCCGGCACACGCACCATGAAGGGTCTGCATACTAGCAAGTGGCGCGCGCATATGCCGACCGCGCACAAGTGGCGACGCAGCAAGCATGTGTATTGTTAACGCTGGCAGGACCGGACGTCGGCTGGCTACCAGCTTAAGCAAGCATTTTTATTGTTAACCGTTTCTTTACGCTAGCAGGGCCAGACGTAGACTGGTCAACGCGTTCTAGTATTAATATAATAACCAATCTGTACTTGCACCAAGTCAAGGTTAAATTCGAAAATGTGTTCACCAAGGTTGTGTTCTTTCTCCACCCTTATCCAATATACAGGGTGACTTTAATAGTTGTGCAAATATTTGAATTGTTAAAAGACGGTGAAATAATATGGTTAGTCCAACGATGTCTTATACAAAAAGTTTTAGTTTTTGAAATAAGGCAGTTTAAAGCTTTTCTAAAAATGTTTATGAGCGACATATCACAAAATGAATTTTACCACAGCTGAGAGATCTGATATGGTTTTAATCTCAGCAGAGAAAGCTGGAGAAAAATGTTGAGAGTATCGTGGACGGAGCACCGAACAAACGATTCCGTAATGGATGAGAGGTAGAACGCCTAGAAATTGGCCTGACGAGGTGGAGGGTTTGACTGGTACCCACCTAGAAGGAAATATCAGGAACGCTCAGGATAGAAGACAATGGAGAGAGATAAAGCAAGCCATTAATTAGTTAATATACAACGCATGAATCACGATGTTAGGACTCGAAGAATACGAAGAGAGAGAGAGAGAGAGAGAGAGATCAGAGGAAGACGATGGAATAACTATAAACGGAGAAACCATCAATAGTATACGGTATACTAACTATACACTACTACTGACAGATAATTTTAACGATTCACAGCACCTACTCGAAAACATAAATACCCACAACAGTAATTACGGTCTCAGTGTAAACCTAAAAAAGACGAAATTAATGGTGGTATCAAAAAAGCAAAACAATGACGCCAATTTAACAATTGTTAACGTACAAATTAAAAAAGTCACATCATACAAATAGCAAGGGCATGGATTACCATGGATTTATTAAAATGTGAAATATCAACTTAAATCTTTGAATCCATATGTTACGATGATACGTTTTCTCTACGTTGTTAAATGGCGTCAAAGTATGAACTTTGAAATAAGCAAACGTTAAAAGCGTCAAAGCTTTCGAAATGTGTTGTTACAGGAGAATGTAGAAAATAGCATGGACAGAAAGAGTGACTACTAAAGAAGTGCTGCTGAAAATGGAAAAGGAATGTGAAATAATAAAAACCATTAAGAAGAGAAAGTTTCAATACCTAGGATGTATTAAGAGTGGAGAAAAATATTTGTTGGTGAGGCTAATAATACAAGGGAAGATTATTGGAACGGGAAGCGTAGTTCGAAGAAGAACCTTCTGGTTGTGCAATCTAAGTGAGTGGTACGGCCGTACTTCAAAGAAGTTGCTTAGAGCTGCTGCCAATAAAGGAAAAATGGTCTTGATGATTTTCAACCCCCGATAGGAGAGGAACTAGAAGAAGATGAAGAATAAAATAGTTGAAGTTTATGTACCTCAATAAATATTATTAGATCAACTCTATGCTGAGATTAAACGTACAGAGACGATTTTCTACTGAAAAAGTGGTAAGTAATCGTTTCCCAAGGGCTTAAGCTATATTAAGTTCCTACATTTAGGTGCAATATACCTTATATCAGTAATAGCAATGGCGTCTTTGCTTCATTTACAAGAGAGATAAATAAATATTCAATTCTAATGATAATTAGTAGAAAATCTAGTTGCATTGTAGTTCAAAGGCCAGAAGCGTCAATACCTCTATTACAGCAGCGTACAACCAAACTGTCAGGTCATTTTGTATTTTAATTAGCCACCTAGGCTTTAGGGCAGCGTGCCCGTATGTTAAACTCTTTTAGTTACTTATTTGGCTTCATCGCCTAATTCCATAATAATGATTTTGCACATATTTGGCCTCAAGCGCAGTATTTCTCGTCATCTGGGGCACCCCTTTGTTGGTACTTTGACAGCCGGGTGCTAACGCTCGCAAGATTTCCGAACCTTCTAGAAATTACGCTGTTGGTGCGACTGCGAGGCCTCGCGCTCTCTTTGTCACCGGAACGTATTTGTTTTATTGGGCGCATCGCCATTGGCTGTCGAGAGTTACCACCGCTTTGGCTCACGCCACTTCGGGCGTCGTAACGCTTCTTGCTTCGGCAGTTCAACTCAGGCCATTGAACAAGGGAGGTGTGTGTCGTTTAGCGGCGATCTTATTACGCCAAGGCGTAGGTGTGATGGAATTCCATGCCCGGTTCTACGTCGTCACGTAAGGCAGTGTTCCCTTTAGCTCGTTGTGCGAGGATCCAGTTGAGGTAGGACATGATTGGGCTAGCTTTGCCGTCGTAGCGGCGTTTGTTGAAGCGCCAGCCTTTGTCGCCATTTTGGGCGCATCCAGACCATTCACACCGTCGGCCGTTTTAGCGGCGAATTAATTGCCACAGGCAATTTGTTTCCCGCCAGCTGGACCGCATGCCGATCTCTTGGGCCGTCACCAATAAAACTAAGGTATTTGTAACCATTGAATCATAACCATTGTTGCGGTGTTGCTTTCGCTTGTACGCTCGCTTCGCGGGGGCGTATTTGTGTGCCGCGGTACTCCATGTGACTAACTTCTTGTGCGCGAGCTTTGCGCCTAACCATGTGAATAATTGCTGAACTCTTGGCATACGTGCTGTAAGGCGGCATCGCCAGTTTGGTCGCAGTAAAATTGCATGTGCGCGAACTTGATGTGAATTCATGTGCACCGTTAAAAATGTACCCTTCGCATCTTAAATTGTTGTCGCGAAGTGGCGTCGCTCGTTTTTAATCTAATCACTTCCCTCACTTGGGCTTTGCTGTGTTTGCCCAAATTATCATGTGAGCCAGATAACTTCTTATCAGGGCGGTGCCATATTCGCCAAGTTTTGTGCGAGACCTTTCGTATGTTAGCAACGGCGTCGTGTTCGGCTCGTTGAGTGTTACACAAAGTTATCGATCGCTTGGGCGGCGTAGCACCAGCATTGTCATATTCTAAATTCGCCTGCAGGCGTTAGGCTATGTAAGCCCCCTTTTCGGTCAAATATATCTCAGTAACGCGGCCCCCTTTTTGCCTAGCCAATTGGATTTCTAACTAATTCGCCGTATCTCTTTGCGCCGCCGGATTCTGCCGACAGCTACGCTGTTCGCGTCGCCTTTTCTGTTGCATAACTCGATTTTTATGAACAAACGTTCCCTTTGTGGGACTCATATGTCAAACTGCTCTTGATTTTGTACAGTTATGGGTGTTGTTTAGTAACAGTAGTGCGCCCATCAGCTGATGCTTATTTATAAGAATTAACCCAATGTTTGTGGCACGCTTTGCTGCCCCAATGTAAGAATTGAATAATAGACGCTTATCTAATTAAGAGACGCTTTATTCTTGGTCGATTTGTGCATGTTCTGTTTCAGCGTGCGCCCTTCATTGAGAAGATAAATGTACGGTGGGGCCAGTGAGATCAGAGCGTGCAGGTAAGCTTGGTGGTGACATTGCCGTGGCTGAAAGAGCCCCACTTCATGATCTAATTATTTTTGCCATCACGAAATCGTTGTGTGAGTTTATAATTCACGAGTACCCCTATCGACGGAGTGTCTTGAATACTTCGCCCCCGTCTAACCGCCCAGGGCCGGTTATTCGGGTTAAGACAGGCTTGGTGGCGCCTTCTTTATTTTACCGTTATTTACTGACCCTCTGGCCGTTACCCTTAGATAATCTCGTTAAGAACCCCCCCCCCCCCAACTCCACTGAAAGTCTAGCCGGCCTACCTTGTTGCGGCTGGGTAGCGGCCTAGGAGAACTTTCGTCCCGATTTCGTCCATTACGGCACGCGCCGGCCGTTTCGTTTATGTATGAGCCGGTGCGGTGTCGTAAAGTTAGTTCAAGACCGTAACAAAACTCATGTGTATATTATGGGCAATATGAACCTGTGCAATACACACAGTCGAGGAATGCATTCTATTACTAGCAATAGTTATATTAGTAGCAACAAAAACGACGAGCTATTATTTACCGTCTAGTTCAGTCAGGTATTCACACTTGCACATTCCAAACCAAATACAACCTCTAATATTATTAGAATCAATAGGAAGAACAGTCAGAAACGAAAGACAGGCTAAAATTAGCGAACTGGTTATGAAATATAGTATAGCAACTGGCAGCAAATTTAGTAATTTGTTAAACCAAGAAGGGCCGGTATCTACTCATATTCAAGGAGCAGAGAAAAGTAGAGAGCTAACCTCGCTACCAATATTTGTAGCAGGTGTAAAATATAGGTTTCTTTCAAAATTACAATTGCTCTCATACAGAGAAGCAAGCTATTGTATACTTATAAGCGCAAAGAAGGAAAAGCCTTATGATGGTATCGAAAAATATATGCTTCTTCACTGATCTGGAAGAAATTAAACAAAAGTATCCGGACAGGAAGTTATAAGTTTCAAACAATAGCGAACAACAAAGCAGGATGATTTTTCTTTGTCGATTTAAAAATGAAGGAAAATAGTTAAGGCATTTACAAATCAAAACTATTCGTAAACACAAGTGTTGTTTTTCTCAAATCTTAATCGCCGCGTGTGAAAGAACTATTTCTTGGTGCGTCAATTGCCACCGATTTGGACACACCAAAAATTTCTGACATATAAATCCGCGAAAGCGTTAAATGCGCAGCACTTTAACAGATACTAGAATGTCGCCGCAACGGTACAAGGAGCAATCTAGCAAATTATAGGAGCTGCATGCCAACTACAACAAAAACTATGCTAAATTAAGGCGAGTGTTTAGTAATTTTAAAATTCCTCTTTCACCACATCTTGAGATATTCGAGAACGCCTAAATACAAAGAACAAACTGAACGGCTATTGCCTCTGGCATACGCCCTGTTATAGGTTTGACCAGTGGAGATCGTTAAGCCTGTAATGACAAGTTAATCTGACAGCGTACCTCATTACGAAAGGTTCGCTAGAAACACAGAGTGTAAGCCGTAAATACAAGACAACAGGAAGCTATGTCTGATACAAAGGTCATGATAGTTTAATAATTTTCATTCTACTTATCATAAAAATTGAAAATGCATATAATGTGAAAAAACATATAACAGTTAATTCCAGAATTCATTCATATAAATCAAGTGTGTTATAAAATTAAATATTGTATATCATTTTGAGAATCAATACTCGTATAAGATTTTCTTTTATTTTACTATAATATTCTGTACTCGTAGCTTTATGTAGATAAAAATGTTATTATTTGATGAAGTTTGTTTTGTCTCGTCTAAAACTCTGAGTAACACAATTTTGAAACAATATTACAGAATATTTTAATAAATATTGAACAATTCCTTGAAAACTAATAAAAATCGTTGGCGCCGTGCGTAAACAGATCTTTGGATTTAAGTGCTTATTACTTAATAGCATATGTTGGATGTTGGCTTCTTGTAAAAAAGGTATCTTTAATTAGTTTTAAATTTATACTTTTAAGAATTTGTTCGCTTGAGATCGTTCTAAATCCTTGTAGTGACCAATGAAAATAACGTTTCATGTTTTTCTTGTTTTCAAAAAAATCATTGCGTAAAATAGTATTTATTTTCCAGGAGTGATATTTTTCCTGAAATCGTCGAAAATGAGATATTGTAACAGGTACTTAAGAATATACAGGGTGATTCGGGAGGAAGTGGCAATATTTTAAGGACATGTCTAGGAAGCCAAAATAAGCAAAATAAGCTCATATGTTCAAGTCCGATTTTCATTTGTTTCAGAGATACGTTGATTAATTGTAATTTAAAAACTAAAGAAAAATTCAATACAAAACTAACAAAACAAAACAAAAAAATACACAAATTGCATTAATTCACAACAAATTTTCGAAAACATCATCTCCCACTTCGCTACATTTATTTGCGCCTTTATAAATTGAACTAATGCTGCAGCGTTCATTAGAGCAAATCATCGTTTACTAAAACTCGCTACTAGTTGAATTTATAAAAGCGCAAATAAGTGTATCGAAGTGGGCGGGTTTTTTTTGAAATTTTTTTGTGAATTAATGCAATTTGTGTATTTTTTTGTTTTGTTTTGTTAGTTTTGTATTGAATTTTTCTTTAGTTTTTAAATTACAATTAATCAACGTATCTCTGAAACAAATGAAAATCGGACTTGAACATATGAGTTTATTTTGCTTATTTTGACTTCCTCGATATGTCTTCAAAATATTGCCACTTCCTCCCGAATCACCCGTACATATAACTATCAAATTGGGTAATCACTAATTTATAATTTGCCTAAACAAAAATAAATACCAATTTCACATAATTACATTAGTGTTTATCGGTGCATAAGCATTTTTAAATAGCTGCATGCTGGGTACATACCTAATTACAAATTTTATAATAAGGAATTCGCAATGTCAATAGAAAGACATATACTAGGTACCATCGGCAGCACAGAAAAGTGACTACAATTTTCTATTGTACACTAAACTTTTTGTTATGCTATACAGACACATAAAATAGATACAAACTGTTACGTCCTTATCGAATTTACAATTAATAAAAAACTGTAGTAACTATATTAAGGGTATATTGCAGTGGTATTTAGCCCTCTACTCAGCTCTGGTAGCAATGCAAAGAAATTAAAGATAATGTCACTAAAGCACAGAGTTGAGGTAATGCATACAACTGGAAAATTCCGTATAATTTATCAAATCGTAACCACAATGGCGAAACTTGGCCATTAACATTGAAAGTAATTGAATTGATAGAAAAATATTGAAGCTCAATTTTCATGTATTGGAGTCAGTAAAATAATTTTAAACATAATATAAAAGGTGTGGGCAATGTAGAAACCGAACCTAAAATTTGTTAAAACTGGCAGAATAGTTCAAAATATGCACAGCTTAAAAATGAAGCGTTAGCTATTATAGCTATTAAGGCAACTAGTGTTTTACAGAGGGTTTAAAAATCGAGGTCGATCATGTTAAAATTCGAGCGAAGCGAGAATTTTATGATCGACCGAGATTTTTTCTACAGCCGAGGAGTTTGTTAGCTTAAATGCCCTCGGGGCTTCGCCCCTCTCCAAAGCGGCCCTCGGGGCACCACCCCTCTCCAAGGGGGCCCTCGGGACTCCGCTCCTCTCCAAGGAGGCCCTCGGGGCTCGGCCCCTCTCTAAGGGGGCTCTTGGAGCTCCACCCCTCTCCAAGGGTGCCTTCGGGGCTCCGCCCCTCTCCAAGGCGGCCATCGGGCTCCGCCCTCTCCAATCGGACACTCGGGGCTCAGCCCCTCTCCAAGGGGGCCCTCAGGGCTAGGCACCTCTCCAAGGGGGCTCTTGGAGCTCCACCCCTCTCCAAGGGTGCCCTCGAGGCTCCGCCCCTCTCCAAGGGGGCCATCGGGCTCCGCCCCTCTCCAATCGGGCACTCGGGGCTCCGCATACAAATCGGTCCGATATAATAACTGTAGTTTTAATCTTCACAAATAAGGTTTTATAAACTCTTAAAGTACTCCGTGCTTTAAATGGAATGACGTGTTTTATAGACAACATAAAGCACGCCGCATATGACCCTTGGAAACAGTTTAAAATCACGGCTGTAGAAAAAAGTTATAATTACATAAAGACGTGTATTATGAGCTTTTTAAAATAAGGTAAGAGAAGAGGATAAATGAATGGAACATGGTGCAATAGAGCACAATCCAGAAGAAAATTCTAAAATAGAACATGCAACCAAGATTAATATAAAAATTGGGGAAAAGGACACATTAGTTAATTAATGAAGAAAATCACACATTAACAGGAAATGAACAAAGTTAGTGTAAATAGCTAATCAATAGAGTGACGTGCGCGACAAGACAATTATAATAAAACGAAGTGAGTGTTGCTAAGAGACGTTTTTAAAGAAGAATTTGAAAAACATTTATTTTAGTTGTAAGAAATTTCACAAAATGTATTGTAAAATTTGAATTTATTGTTGGAAGTTGGTAATTTGTACCCAGTTTATATCCTGTCAATTCGAATTTAGATGCTTTATTGTTTATAAGAAGCTTGGTGACAAACAATTGAAATCGAATTATTCTTGACATGCCAGTTTTTGCTCTACTAATTTATTAAGTTTTCTCATAATAAACATAAAAATATTGAGTAAAGGTGGCGATTTCTACGCTATAAAATTAATTTTCGTGCCACCTCCTCCGATTCCCACGGCAGTCGTCCCAGCATCCCGAGCAAGTGTTCTGCGGCTTTCCAGAGGCTGATATAGGGTACCAGCAGGTCCGGCCGAGGTCTACGAGACTCCGCACATCCGTATCAGCATCCAGGGGGCTCAACAAACAGCGCAGGCACCATAGAAGAGGTCTCCGGGACAGCAGCCGAAAGAAAGTTAGTGCATTTGCCAAAATTAACCGGCGCAAAAAGCAGGGAGAGTGATACCTTACCTAAAACACGAGCTGCGGAACCGAAATCCAGCTATTGTTCCTGTCCATGAGCAGCTACGTCTTCAGGATTTCCATTTTAAGTCCAAATTTTGAGGTTAAGAATAACAATTGCATGGAAGCGTCCTTTTGGAGCAAGTTAATCGCGGTTTTAGCCTGGAAAACAAAAGAGCTTAGTGACGCCGATTGAAGGCGCGAAATTAAAAACTTACCTGATCAAATTGCTCATTAAAACCTTTTAACAATTCATTTCAAAACGTAGGCGGACAGTGTAAGTTGAATTATGTGGGTCAGTTTATCTGTCAGTTTATCTGCACCGGCGCAGTACGGTTCGAATTGAATTTCAAATTACTTTTGCAGTGGCGTCCGAGCCCGTTTTTAAAATTCGATTGAAATTAGGAACCCAAGACCTGAGATTTTGAGTTTCATGTGTACTTTATTTGAGCTAGCAATTTATTATTAACATATGGATGCATTATCAATATAGGGCAAACTACTATAGCGAATATTATAAATCGGCGAACCCAGAAATTAATCAGTCCAAGTTTGATTTTTTACAAAATTAAAAATAATTTGTGTGGTGAACTTTTGACTGAATTTATTTATCAATCATATCACAACAATATCTCATAAGCCATTGCAATATAAAGCTTAGATATACATCTCTACCGGCCTTCGTTGCTTTTTCAACTGTTTTTCTCGCGGCAAAGATATGATCTTGTATCCCTCTTCTTTTCTAAAACCACTTTGTATATCTTCCATGGTATGTTTTCCTTGTTTCCTAAGTCTTGTTTCTAATATTTTCGTATATATTTTCTTATTGTGCCACTTTAATTCTGATCTTCTTTGATTTTTGCAGTATTTATTATCAATTGATTTATGGAAAGGAGTTATCGTTCTCTATTTCCAGGCTGTCGGGCTATTTATTGTATTCTTACTTAATTTAATCTGTTTAATCTTGTTAAATATTAATCTAGTTTTACAATTCTTAAGCAATTTATTTGGTTCATTCATCTCAAGAATATGTAGGAGTAGCAGAATTATTGGCCAAAATCACCACTGGGCTGTATATAGTATTAGACAACACTATTCAGTAAAATCCACCTACAACATGTGCATGGACTACGTCGTTTGTTAATGATTTGCTTTTTGTTTATCTTTAGCAATTATGGCTAAGTATTACTAGATTATTAGGTGTATATTAATATTTCCTAGAGCTAAGTTGTGAAAAATGTATATAAAAAAGCGAGTCTCATCAATAACCTCAGTATTACACTTAACGACCTTTATTTGTTTCTCCCTCGCTCTCTGAGCAATAATTATCTGCTCTCTGAGGCTGGAGATCGGTGATATTTTATTGTTAACATCTACTACAAAAGAAGTCAGTGGTAATCGTACTTGCAATCCGGACCAGTACACTAACAGTTTCCTTTTTTCTGGCTTATTGTGATATTTTATCATTTCATCTGCGATTTCGTCTTCTCTTGTTTTTCTTTCTATGAAGGTTTCTTGTTTTTTTTGTTATCTTTTCAGTTTTTTGTTTGCTCCTCCGATTGTTCATGTATATTTATTATTTTGTTTGGGACATCTACTTTCTAAAGCGGTAAAAAGGGACACACGTAAATGTGAGATGAGATAACCAGAGTAATAGAGAAGAACAAAGCCACAAAAATCCTAAAGAAAAACCTAAGTAGTACCAAGAAAAATATCTGTAAACTTATAGATCATCGAGGTAATGCTACATCTAACAAAGAAGTAACTACATCCAGAATCAGGGTTCTCAAGATATCCCTGATATAACTATAAGCGAGATAGAAAGCACTCTTACCTGCATGAAGATCAACAGGGCGCTTAGCGAAGAACAAGTAATAATTGAGGCTATCAAATTCAGTGGAAAACCTATGCAATGTGCTCTTCAAAAGCTATTTAACGCTTGCATTTCTAAAGGCACTACACCTACCCAATGGAACAAAGCAATCATTATTCTTGTTCATAAGAAAGAAGATATTGCCAATCTTGCCAACTACCGGCCTATAAGCCTCTTATCGCACATCTACAAGTTAATTATGAGGCGGGTTTCAGAAGAGATTACAGAACAAATGACCATTTGTTGGCCGTAAAGGTTCTTATTGGGAGGTGCATAGAGTATGAAACCGCTTATCCTAATTTTCATTGATTTCCAAAAGGCTTTTGATTCTATCAACCAAAAGGCCATGCTGCAGGAATTAGCAGAGTGTAGAATTGATGATTGTTACATTTCGCTCATAAAGTATATATAATAATGCAACATCATGTGTCAGGCTGCCAAGGTGATAATATATCACCAAAACTTTTCACTACGCTGCTAGAGTTTGCTTTGAAAAAAGCACAATTGGATCACTTAGGAGTTAACATAGATGGAGAATACCCTCAACCACCTACGATTAGCGGATGATGTATGATACTCATCGCGGATCGTTTTGATGATGCACAAAAAATTTTAGATGACTTAAATAATTCTACTAGACAAGTCGGACTAAACATCAATCTTTCAAATCCTAATTTATGACAAACCTAGTACCCAGCTCAGGACTATCGGCAGAAGGTGTTCTATTAGAACAAGTGTCATCCTATAGATACCTATGTCACGAGGTTAAGATTAGTAGAGATAACCAAACCCACGAAATAACCAGAAGAACAGGACTAACATGGGTAGCTGTTGGTAAATACATATTTAGGTCAAATATTCCTGTATGTCTGGAAAGGAAGGTTTTGAACATGTGCATCCTTCTGGTCTTGACCTATGGAGCAGAAAAATTTACATTAACAAAGAAGACCGTTTTCAAGATACAGGTCGCCAAAGACGCATGGGGCTAAATATATCTTTAAGAGATAAGGTACCGAATACCGAAATACGACCCAGAACAGGAGTGGAAGATGCCATCAACAAAATCACCAAACTTAAGTGGAACTGGGCGGGCCACGTAGCCAGACTAACAAACCGTAGATGGACCATAAAACTATTGAAATGGCGACCAAAAGCAGGCGCCTACCGAAGCAGAAGTCGCCCTCTCTGACGATGTACAGACGATATAAGGCGCATTCGGGGAAACTGGATGTGGGAGGCCAAAGATCGCGATAATTGGACTTTAATACGGGAGGGCTACGTCCAGCAGTGGATAAACATATAGGCTGAATAAAAGATGATGGTGAAAAATCTACTTTTCTCTGCCCTTCTACATTCTCTCTGAAGTATTCTTTTCATCATATTATTATGCCTTCTGTCTAACTACTACATTTATCTGTTTATCTTTTAATTTGTTTTATAGCTGAATAAGTTCGGAATTTCTTTAAGTGCTTTAGTTAGTTTTAGTTCAGATATCTTTAACGGTTTTTATTAAGACTGTGAAGAGAAAAAAAGGCCATAGAGACACGTTTTTATACGGTGTATGTTCTAATAATTATTAATTGGAAGCAAAGTACGAACTTTTTAATGAAAATAACTTCATAGTCTTCAAAATATTCCCCCTTAGCAATGATGCATTTGCTCATTATTTGAAATCGCTTCGCGAAAGAAGCAGATAGTTCCATTTTTGGAAGGTCGTCAAACCTCCCTTAAAATTTGGAAAATCGTTTACAATGTATGTCATTTTTAAATATTTGGAAACAAAATTACATTTCTGAGGGCAAGATCTCAACTGTACCGAAGGGGAGGGACTCGCTGGACTCGATATTTCTGTAATAAGTTTTAGTGGCCTTATGCTGAGTTGCATTATTGTGATGTGCCGAAGTGGCGGGCAACCCAGATTTTAGGTGAGTATTACACAATTTTTTCAAAGACTTGAGAGCAAACTTCTGTAACTCAATTACAATTTACAGCTTTACGATCATTAAGAAGAATTACGCAGCTGGACCACTGCGACTGATTATTTTCGTCTAAAAGAAGAAGGAAGTATTGTAATAGCGAAAAACTCGCTTGTCGAGATTTCTTCTGATCTTCAAATTTCAGGGTCCCTAGATGACGAAAAACAGATTTTCTCAATTCCGTCTGTCTGTTTGTTGGCGGTATAACTCAAAAACTATTTATCAGAGGAAGACAATATTTTGCATAAACATTATATATTATTATGATACTTAAATTGGTATGGTTAATCATAGCAAAGAAATATTTAAAAAAAATAAAGATGGTGTGTTGTTGCAATCAAATTTAGAAAAAATTAAAAAGATTTGTTGGCTGATTTAAATTCGGAAATGCAGATTAAATAATTAAAGTAAGTTGTAATTTTATCTTGAAAAGGTATAACATTTGAGTATTTAATATTGGTGGTTGGTAGAAAAGATAAATGTTAATGTGAGACAAATATACTTGCTCTGCAAAAATATAATTGTAGTATGTATACTTCATATTAGGTAATTTAAGAAGTTAGCAGTAATAATCGTATCTAGATCAGAAAAATTTTGTTTAAAAACATGATTGAATAACAATATTAGATTATGAACTGATGTATTTTTGAAAAATCCAGTAAAAATTAATAACAACTTATAAATTTCGACTTTAATATTGTAAATAATTGGCCTGATACAAATAAAAAGGTATTTAACAAGTTTATAAACGAAGATAAGTGAGAAGATGAAATAGAATCGACGTGAGTAAACAATCAGTGAAGAGATTGTGGTATACAATTTAATTAACTACAAAGAAGAAGGAAACGACAAATTTTGGATATATTTGGATTTATTGAAGTAGTACAAGAGTTTGCTGAGGTGTGGTGGGTTGATTTGGTTGCTACTGGCAAGGAGCTATGGGCAAAGGAGGAGTGAGGTTGGATCTGCAGGAGCGTAGAATTTTGACTTTTGGGAAGTTCTTTGGTTGATTGAAGGTGCATTAAGGATAAGCTGACATTGACCATGGCTGAGAATCATCAGGATCATTGATGTTTGATGTTAGTAGCTGAAAAAGTGTAAGGAAGTCAGGTTTGCGATAGTTATATTTAATAAGGAATAAAGAAATAACTAATTGAGCAAAATTGAATTGTAAAAGGGAAAGTATATTTGTCTATTTTGAAAGTATTGTGCTATTATACTGTTTAAAAGTGAAATTGACATTTAATATCATTCATTGAATTGACAATTCATATAAAAATTTTGAATATCTAAAAATAGATGACTTGATTAATGAACCGCGCCCTAACGAGAGTCTTAAGTGTAATACATAATTTTAAAATAGTACAAAAGGTGTTTGCTTGTTATATTACATTAATGAGAGCTATTGCATACTAAAAAGTAATACAACTGTGGTGCTTATGCATTCCAATATGTACCTGGCATGAAACCGAGAACATTCCAGACAAATATATACAGGGTGAGCACCTTAAAAAATTAAATTTTGTTTATTTTTGATTCAACTTAGCAATAAATACAAGCAATAATTTGTACATAGCGCAGGATTTATTCTTACCAAAAATGGACCCCAATAGATACAGAATAAATGTTGTACGATACAAAAAGGAGCAACAAATTACTGCGTTACTTAATACAGCTGCAACGTAGGAATTCGAAGGGTCGATGCTCCGTAGCTCAGGTAGAAATAGCCCGTTCGCTTGCAATATCCCACAAAACGTTGGGACTGCATACGCAGTCCGCCTGCCGTTCGAATTCGACCACAGGTAATGTTTTTTTTTATTTGAAAATTTATTGAATTTATTAGAAAAGTGAAGATATTTTTACTGCTAACATAATTTGATTTTTAAAATTATTTTGTGTCACAATGTCGACGAGGGAAGTTCTGAGTAACCGCAAATAAATGATCTCGGAATAGCCTATTATTCAAAAACCTAGACACTTGAATGTGGTTTAGTTTCGGGGTCATTACTCGTAATTATATTCAACCCCTTTGAAAATCCTTCACCGATATTTATTTTTAACCAATCTGCAGCAGTCTATCCGTGCTCGTTCTTGTTATTCGGTTAACCAATATGGACTCCGACTTGGCAGCTTCCTCACACCCAGCTGTTGGCTTGAAATGTTATTTACTGCTCATGATTCAGTATCCTATTCCTGTTAAAGCACTCTATGGGTGATATTTTCCAGCTTCTTTTTCAATATGAACAGCTGTTGGAGGTCGTCCAGATCCCGGTTCATCTTCTAACGTACACCGTCCACCTTTAGATTTAAGCAACCAGTAACTACCTATAGAAAACGAAACATACGGCAAGCTTCTTTTATAATCTTAAAAGGTCATTGTCCGAAAATCATACCACGGCACTTCCATAATGTCGAGTGAATAACAAAAACACGTAAATAATTAAATTTTGCCTCTCTATACACTTTAAGACCAATCTCTTAGAGTTGCAACTGCAAACTGTTAAAAGAAATAGTTGTAACGTAGCATACACACTAAATAAAACTTTGATGAGGAATGCTCAGTTCTGTATTTTGTTCAAATGCACAGTATTCTATGAATGTTGTTATGTGTGGAGAAAACAACTTATAGCAATGTTTTGTCTAAATTTGACTGCAATAATAACAGCGCTACCTGTACCCTGAGGAAGATTAGAGCTACCACATATAATTAAAGAGGGGCGCGTTCGCGCGCAGCTAACTCATTCGTGCTAACCGAAAGTGGTGTTCTATTCATTACGTTAATTTCTAAACTGGCATTAAGATAATTTGGAAAATTACCTGCCACTTTCCTCGTTGAGAAGTTGAATGGGCGGGCGGCAGTAGGGTAAATGCCCGTAGGCTCGTGGGCGATTAATTCGGGAGTCTGCTCGGCATGGCTGACCTCAGCTTCGTTGCAGACAAAATATGTTCTTATAATCATGCATAGTCATGTAGCCCCCGGGAAAAACATGGGGAAAGTGAAATGAGCTGCCTCGGGTAATTTGACGAACAAAGCGCGCAACGCAAATTCGCACTCATGACAGCCCATTTTCATGGTGCTGAATTTCGTACAGGCCGAAACGTCCTGCGTTGTGATAAAACTTGGAAACGAAACAAGTTTTTAATTTGTGACTCCATTAAGGACTCTATTAAAGAACATAAATTTTAAATTTTAGTTGAAAAATGCAGCTTAACTGCCAAAGAGCTCACAGTAATATAATTGTTGCAAAAATGTGCTTTTACAAGTTGTTGTCTTGCGATACAAAGTATGAAGTTTTAGTGGAAATTGAAAACGTCATCATGGCGGCAGCTTTAAAACGAGGTTATAAATTTTAAATGTTGCACGAGTAGCGGGTTATAGATTAGAAACTTTATTCCCAACTGGGTGTGTTCGAACTAACAATTTACTTACTTCTATAATAGAATATAAGCTTCAGGGTGGTACCGTGTTTCAAGATGAGTCAACGTTTTATCACAGCCAGATTTTGCGGGTGTCCTCCATAAACTGTTTTGAAATATTTCAAACACTAAATTTACCGAGGACTAGATTGTAATCGAAACTTACATTTGTGAGAGTTATTAGAGTTCTTAATTTGATATCTGGTTAGGTAATATATGCCTACTGGTGATTAAACTGTTGATATGTTATGTCTACTACCGTTTGTAAGGAAAGAACATATTATTGATTCGTTTACATATAAGTGAAGTCATTAAATCCCGGAGCTCTAATTTTTGGCTATATTTTAAAATTTAGTGCAGTAAAAAAAAAATTAAGATTTCCAAACTTAGGGGGCGCCACTCGTAACGCCATCTTGGAAAAATATCGGGCTAAACCTGTTTTTCGGAAATATCTACATTACCGTCACTCATGCGCACAAAATATCTATTATCATTCTTATCCAGAGCGTCATTTCCAACAAATTTTATTTGAAACACTCCAGGTTAAATACATTTTCAATTACAGCAGCACAAAACGAAGTACAAGACGATCTTTACTTCCTTTTACAATAAAGGAAGTATTGGATTTACCCCAAAAATTCGAAATTGAGATCTTCACGTTTTCGAGTCCCCTGAATCTAAAAAACATGCTCTTGTTCATTGGTCTGTCTGTCAGTCAGTCTGTGTGTGTACAGAATATCTCAAAAATGAAAAGGGGTATGACGTTAAAACTTCATATATAAGTTTTGTGTAGTATTTGGATGCGACAACAAGCTTTTGAAGAAAATCCCATAACCGGAAGTATGGTGTTTATTTTCAGTTTTTTCGATTTTTTTTTCAAAAACGGCTCTAAAGACTTTTTTCAAACTTTACATTTTTATTATATTTTTAATGTATTGTTAAGATTGATGTTGTACACCTACTCTATATTATAACTGACTATAATGCAATGGTTTATTTTATATCAATTCTCTTTTGAAAATAAAAATGAAGTAACTCATTAACCTTTTAACTAAATTATGAATTATCAATGTTATTAGATATAACTAGCTCAAGTAGAAACATTTACTCGTAAGAAACTCAGGTGGATTCACGCATAATAAAGACTGTATTTAATTCCTGAAAAATTCGTATTTTTTGTTTAATGCAAAACCAAGATCGAAATGATGTGACAATTTAAACGTCTGTCACTGTCACTTTTAATTATGAAAGTACAAAACCGATATCAAATACGCTTTCATCACAATAATGATCATTTAACAATCACAAAATATTAAGTAATCTCTTTATGATTACCTCAATTTACTCTTTATATGTTTTATTTTCAGTTTATACTATAAATATCTGCAGATCTCACGAAACCTAAAATACTCCTTTCTCGTACCAAAGCACCTTCAGCACACTCACAGGCGTGTCCTTATGCCCACATAAATTGTATTATATGCACCAGACCACTAGGAACAGCTAGTACCCCTCAACAAATCGACAAGGCACCAGATATCTCCTCCAACAGAAACGTCAACGATGACCAAAAGCAACTGCCATCCAAGTCTTCCTTTAAAAAATCCACAAGCCTCTGGGTGTACAGTACTATGAATCTTGACCAGATACAAATCTCCAAAAGTGTCACTTTAAACAATCAGCCTGCAAAAGCACAGTTCCAGTAGATATCCCCTTTTATCCAAAGCACAAGATGTTCACTCTGCTACCAAACTTGATACAAATCACCTCCAGTAACACCAACCTCTGCTATCCAACTCACGTAACGTAATTAATTGATGAATAAAATTAGTTCTACATCTAAATCCAGTATTGCCTTCTGTAGATTATTGTTTAATACATGGTACTCTCACACAAGCACCGTTAATAACGGGTTATATTTCGAATTTCTAGCCAGATAAAAAATTTTTACATTTCATTCAGTCAAGACTATTTTGGGCATAAAATACAATAATTAATATCTCCTTAGTGATATTGTTTTTTTCATATTTTTCACATTTCAACACTCTGTCTAATATGTTATATTTATTTTATACGCAATATATCAAATAATATTTATCGAATAGGTATTTGATATTTAATCGTTTACCTACTTTATTTCAGATACTAATTAAATAATGTTAGAACCTTTCCGTCTCTGTTATTGTTTCGTTCAATTAAATTTTAAATTCTATTTCAGTATTGTACCATAACCATTTTATAATAACTTTAATATTTTTTTAATATTAACCCCTTACTCAAATCATTACAGTATATTGATGTGAGATACGTGGTTTTTCAGATACCTCTAAAATTTTATTAACTCGTATTTTCGTATTTTCAACTAACTCTCTATTTTGTGCGGTTTCTGTAGAATTTCAATTTTTTTTAGAATTTTTGACAAATGTTTAAAAATTAAAAGTCAAAGTTTTGGCTAATTATAAGATGGCCGTAAAAGGAAGCTGTGTGCGTGTTATCACACCAGATTTTTTTCTGTATTCAACATATGTTTTGCTGATTATTAATTAGCAATAATTTTTCCATTACGGCTACATTGTTTTTCAGTAATTTCAACACAATCCCAAGATTTGTCTAACGGCCACATTCTTACAAATCCCAATGCATAAGCGTAACGCGGAGTTATATTCTTATAGACGCGTTGTAGTTGCTATCAACAACCGTTTTGGTTTTCAACTGTCACAGGCGAAGGAAAAAAACACCAGATGCTCATGAACAGAAGCGATAACCGAGTAAACAATAGAGCCCGCATAATTAAAGCAAGTATGTACATCGGCATACGATATCGAGCATGTAGCCCAGAAAAAAGTATGGAAATTGTTAAGGGCCGGTTGCAGAAAGCAATGTTAAGTCTGGTGTTAGCTAACGCGACGTCAAAGTGAACAAAAACGAATCAAATCTCAAACGCTTATGGTAACTAATTACATTAGTAAACAAAATTTGATGCGATTTTGTTCACTTTGACGCGATGTTAGCTAACACCAGACTTAACATTGCTTTCTGCAACCGGCCCTAAGAGATCTAAAAAGTCAATAAGCGAAAGTATAGAAATATAAAGGAAAAGGCATGGCTATGAAACTCCACAATTACCAAAGAATAGCAGTTACAGAAACAGACCAAGAAACAGAGGAAGGACAGCCAAAGATAATAGGAGTGGATCAAGTACAAACTACAGTGAAACAAAAATCAGGAAGCTAAAGACTCCTGACGAAAAGGTAATACACAATGAGTTGACTTCATATGGTGGAGAGCTCTCACTACAGGCACTATCAATCTACTATGTCGAGGCAAGAAAACAGCGAAAAGTACATAATATGCTAGGAAAATAGGAAAAAATACAAAAAAGCAGTGGCATAGTAAAGTCCTCAACAATCTGGATGGAGTGTTGCCCCCTAGTGGATTTAAAGCCCTTCTAGAGCCTAGAAACCAAAGAAACCTCAAAAACTGGTCTCTGCGAGCTTTAAACCCCTAGGGGACTACGCTGCACCCAAATTTTTGAGAATTTTTAGTATATTATGTGCAATGGCACTCTTAATAGGTATACCAAAAATCAACTTACTAGCACTTTTTCTCATACATAACATCCAAAAAAGGCCTATTTGTCCTGGACCACCAGGAAATGAGAGAGCAGCGGCACCATTCCAAAGTTTAAAACAGACATCAAGCAAGATCCATCAAATTACAGAGGCGTAATGTTGTTACTCTCAATCGTGAAGAGTTTTAGCAGAATATTAGCAGTCAAAATACGAAAAATAGCAAGAGGTCAGAAAAAACTGCTTTAATCTTTGCCCTGAGACAAATATGAGAAAAAGCACTGAAATATAAGAGCCTTTATATTTATTACAAATCCGGCAAAGTTTAGCAATAGCCAAAAGCACCCGATAAAAACGTCGTAACTTATGTTAAACAACTAGTTCAAAGATAATTTCGGAGAGGGGTCCTGGGCATTGAAAAACTTACCGTTACACACTCCGCTGAACAATATAGAGTAATACAGCTGCGACGTAAGACAGATTACTGAGAGATAAAAAATATACCGAGCGGATCCCTTCAGGGGTTCAGATAAATACTGAACCGAGAAGTATGCAAATCGACAACACCATCCTAATACTGTAATGAGAATACTAACTTACATCATGACACATTAGTTGACAATTATAATTTTAAACGACTTCATATAGAGATCTAAAGTGAAAGAGATTCGAGCCAACGGTGCAATTCGAGACATGAATGAAAAATGAACCCAGAATTTAAATTACCGTTACGAATTATTATGAGTTTGATGGACGAATATACAAGAGTCTTGCAAGCAAAAATTTCTGATTTGATAGGAGCTCATGGAATTGATTGAGCCAAGTATATAGTAGGAGAGCTTCAAATAAAAAGTCATCACTAATTTGTAATTTTTGCTATTTATTTATTTGTGATTTATCTAAACAATTAAAATTCCAAGTTTTCCAACTTTTGGAGCTGCCACCTTGCAAAAATATAGCTCAAAACAAGTTTTTCCTCATTATCTCATCATCAGGCTATACGAGAATAAAAGTAATTTTCATCAATATTATAAATGGCAGAATCTTCTACAAGTTTTGCTTGACATTTTTTTATGAGTGAGATAAATACCGAGATGCGGCGCTATAAAATGGAGTGGATTAATGAAAATGTCAGCAGTTCTCCGTTTTGATCTGATTTTTTCATGATGTTTATTAATTACATATTGACTGTTACTATTCACACCACGAGAAGGTTTAAAAATCTGGGAAGAGCCAAATATATTAGGCTAGTAAAGCACGTTGCCGAAGATGCTGACGCGTTTGGTCTGCCCATCCCATCTTCACAGCAATTCATACCGTTTTCATCATCGGCGAAAACATTGATCTCCTGGTTCTACTAACATTATTAGCACCATGCAATGCCAATATCTACCTTTGCAAACTAGGGAGAAGTAAAACTGCAACAAACTGTATTCCGCAAAATTATTGAAGTATGAAAAGATAGTCTAGAAAATTTAATTTTTACATGGAATTAGTGACTGTGATACATATGCTCTTTTAACAAAAAAAAAACAAAACTTATTAACATCGTCCAGAAGTACTTGCATCTTAATCAATTTGCTAAAGTAGAAAAAAACAGAATACGGATCCACAAAAAATGAAGAGGCAGAAGAACAATTTATTCTCGCTTTGTATGGCGGTGGCATAGAAAACGAAACATTGAATGCAAATTCCATCATAAAAAGCAAGTTTAACCTTGCTACTCTTCTACCAATGGATGCTGCACGGTATCACACGTTCAGGGCGTACCATCAAGTCCAAACATGGTACGGAATTAAAAAAGGTTTACAGAAATGGGACTAGAAACATAGCAGTAACTACGAAAGATCCAGTTCCTGAGGCCTTGCTCAATTGTATATCGTTCAATTGCAAAAAGGATGCGGCGCAGCCTGTAACTGCAGAAAAGCTGGGTGCTCCATTATGTCAATTTTCCAATGGACAATCAAGCGAAAATATGCCAGAAGGTATGATTACCGACGACGAAGAAGCAGAAGAAGAGATGTTATCGATTGGTGGGCAGTTTCTCAGGACGTAAAGAATGAATAATTTGAATCGTAAACTAACGAGAGCAACATTGTTTATGCGAAAGTAGATATGAACCAACCGGGGCTATCAAACCGACACAAAATGTAATAAAACTGATTACATCTATTAGTGGATTAGGCCTACTGGGGATAACAGAATAAAAAGGCACTGTCAACTCTACTTCATGGTGGTGCGAGTGAAACGAGTTAAGCACCTACTTAATAGTTACTAGCTAGTTTAAATATGCTATCATAAACAAGTTTTAGGACCGAGTTGACATATCTAAAAAACCTTTAAAAACTTAAGTACTGTATCACTACGTAATAATAGGAGGCCATAGCTTAAATTGATTTACGTGAATTTTAAAATTGTATACTGCCATTTATAATAAAACAAAGTTTTTTTTTGGATTCCTATATTATTAAGGAAGTTACAGACTGTCTGGTGATCTACAAACGCCCTGTATATTTTCCAAAGCGAAGTTAGATTACAGTTGCAACATGTTTCGACGACAAGTCATCTTCAGACAGCTAAACTAGTTAAGTAGTAAAGCCTTTTTACTGCCTTACCGCCATACACTAGCAACAATAAGATATTTTGCTCACCACCGTACATAACACTTAAATTGCATAAAAAAATAATATCTCACCTTCTAAATCTGCTTTTATCAATCGCATTTTGGAATCAGCACACGCTTTTGATTCTAATAATAATTATAAAATAGTACACTCTTATACCAAAGGTCTTAAACTTGACTTGTCAGAAACTAAAGAGATTCAAAATAATCCATCAATCGTCCGTTAACGAAATCTTCAACTTAAATAAAAATCTATTATTCCCAGAGTAATTTTAACTTTGCCATTTCTTTTTACTATTGCCCCTCGTATTACTTATTAGCTTACTCCAACTTTTACAATTTCCTACATTACCGACTCGATATTTTACCAGTTTTGGTTATTTCCGGTAGCTATTCTGCCGACTTTCGCTTCACGGGGTCTGGTTGTTTATTTATTTTAATGTTCTATATTATTTTTTCCGTAAATAGTTACTTAGCCTCTTGAATTTTTGTAAAATTGTTTAATTTAGATTAAACAGATGTAAATTTCCAGTCAAAATTTACGAAATATCGTTCACAATTTAAAAGCCAGTTTTGCTTCATAATCAGTGGTTTAAAGACCGCTATCGCAACAGTAAGCATATTATATTACGACATGATTTAGAACTTCGACTTCATCGCACGAACTCGCAGACAACGCGGAACTATAATTGCTTACTAATTATTTTGCAATTTTAGAATCGTTCTAGTGAACTATACATTTGCACTTTGAAATGTCTTTATTTAGTATCTAAGCAGTTATACTGTATAAAAGCCCATTTATTTTTGTAGTAAAATGAATTGACATTTAATGTTGTATTCATTCGCATCGTTGCTGCCCTCTTCTAAGCCATAATTCATAAAACGTGAGGCTGCGTTTTAAGGGTAGCAACATTATCGTCCTTTTAAGTGGCATTGACTAAGCTGTCTTAAAACACGAATGCAGTCTCATCTCTGTGCTTAAATATTAGGGACAAAGGACCAGTGCAAGTAACAGAAAAATAAATAAGGCAACGAAGGTGTTCCTTTAATTAAATTTACTGCATGATGGTCCAGGATAGGTGAAATATGAGATTCGAAGTTCGGTGATGGATTGCGCATGCTCCAGAAAGTAGCAGCTGCAAATCTCAGAGGGATAATCGTCAGTTATTCATATAATACCACAAAATGCGCAGAACTAAGTTCCAATAAAATAGTATACTATGGTACTCGCGTAAGTAAGCACGTGTAACAAGTTTAGGAGCACGACACGAAGCGAGGTGCTTTTAACGTTGCTAGTGCTTTAATGGCACTTATCCAAGTGTGTCGCATGCTATTTTTCTACTAAAATATAAAAATTTAGTTAGGTGACACTTTTTCTGTCACAAGCTATTAGATATTCTAGGTTATGTTGGCATAAATATTTAAGGCAAAGCATACGATTTACATGTTTAGTGCACTTCCCTAATGGCAATGTGCCTTAAAAACGTAATTGGGAACATAAAATTAAAAGTGGTATAAACAATAACTTTTGACACTAGAGATTGTGCAAAAAGTTTTCGTTTTGAGACCAAAGTAGAAAGAAGCGTTTTCAGATTTTCTGTAAATACATCTAAACTAAAAATATTGTTGGTTAAAGCTGATTATTCTTTCCGGAATATTATTGCTGTCATATGTGAGCATTTTTTTTTTCATTAAATCGACTTCGTATCTCTTACGGTTTCCAAAACTGCTTTCTTCAGCCGAATTTAACTGATCCTGTATATTCAACAAGTAATAAAATACTGTTTTCTGCGCCATTTCGGAAGATAAAAATCAATATTTCTTCAGGATGTTGTAGAGGGACCAGTATTGCGTAAATTACAACAAAAAATCTGACGGTACAATGACACATTTTCGATTCCGGGGGTTATTGAAGAAAACCAACCAATAATAGATATGACAAGATCAAAGGTTGTAATCAAGAACATGGTTCAAGAAAAATAGTTTTTCATCAAAAGGTTTGTACAGCAGGGTAACTAACTGACCTAACTACATTTACACAAATGTTAATATTACTAGGTTAACACATTAGGGTTCACTATTTAAAACTTGTTAAACATTTTCTGAAAGTATCTAAGCCAACATGTGAGAATGTAGTTTTAATTTTGATAATAATTCATCACTTGCCTACACCAAACATGTGACACCTTAAAGCTTTGTGGTGCATGCGCACTACCAAGTGATGGTTGGATCCGAGCAATTACGGAGAGAGTTAGAAGATTTTGAGAAAAAGTATGTCTATTAAAATGTAAAGGAAAATTCTTTTGTTGGATATAGCAAATAGTAAAGGATAAGAGGTCGTCAGATTTTCGATATCTATTTTAAATTTTAAACAGTTTCCAGTGTTAACGATCTTAAATTGCAATAGATGTCAATTGATTATTATTATTATTGTTAGTATTAATATATTTATTCAAGAAACTTCAGGTGGCCATAAAAGAGATATCCACATTTATAAAAACTGTAGAAAATTTGTATAGAAACAAGACAATCAGTTAAACAGCGGAAGAAAACTAATAAACCACTTCCAAACACCAACATGTTATGATAACTTTAAATTCTAGCGCCTTTCACAAAATTTATCCTATTTACGCAGTGACTAACGGCATCTTTGCGCAAGTCGTACTTAATTGATTTTGCTGCTAGGAAATAGAGGGTGTCCCTGGAATTTTACGCTCAGCCATTAATATCATTTTTATCTGAACGACCTTCTTGGTGCCGTCCCATCGCGCGTCGATGACAACTCGCAGCTGTCGTGCAATCTGCTGCAACAAACGTAGCGCATATTTTCTTGGGGAAAGTGTGGGTGCGAAGAATTCCAATTTGATAATACGCCTTCAATTTTTTTTTTGGGGATTCAGCAGCGTTATTCCGGGGCTAAGGACATCCTTGGTCGATGAAATCTTCACCCCGCATCTAATAAGTATTCCGGAGCCACTTTGCCGAGATGCAAGGTTCCATCAGCAGTTGAATGTACGCACAGCAGAGCGGCTGACAGGGTCCTACAAGGTATTGTGCTTCTCTAATTCTAAGTTTTAATGGTGTACAGTGACGTGGTCAGCCAATTGACAAGTGACGCTCTTTAAGAACCTCATGTAACGCCGTAACTTAGTCATAAACTTTAGTTGCGTCAAGTAACCAATAACCTAAGTATTTGATGAATTCAACAATTACGTTTAGCAGTCTGTAACAATTCTATATTATCATACAGGTTGTTGTGGAGCCTCTCAGTTTTCCGTTATTTTGGAAAATTCCTGATTGCCAGCTCGCCTTGGAATTTGTGGACTGTATGAATTGTAGGTTTCACTGAATAAATACACTCGTTGAAAGCCGGAAATATGTTACTTTATTAGCAATAAACAACACATTGAACATTTGAACATTTACAAGAATTAGCTTTCGTAGAGCGGACCGGTTCGCATGCTGCCACGTTGACAGAAGGAACGTAAGTGCGGTGAACGGCGAGGCAAAGCCCGCTCGACCTTCTACTGCGCACAGTATGAATTCAGAATGCAAGAGAGGCGGCAAAAGTTTATAAAGTCCTTAACATACCGCCCGCCTTGGAAAGGGTAACCTTTCAAATAAAACAGTACAGAGTTGACATGTAAAAGCTAGAGTAAAACATGTAACATGAACACACATATACAAAGCATAATAGTACATGGATCTTAATCTAGTACAAGAAAACCCGAACAATGGGGAGCCAAAGGGCTTTACGAAAACTGCGCTGAACGCTAACGCACTAGTTCACAACACTAGGTAGCGGGCACAATTTGGCGAAGGATCGCTTCACGATCCCTGTCACAGTGTTCACTGACGCCACACGCGTAACGCCGTCAAGGCCAGGGTGCAGCTCGGTGACCCGGCCTAACCTCCACTTCAGAGGGGTAGATTGTCATCCTTGATGAGGACCATGGAACCAGGCTGGAGGTCCGAAAGATGCGTGCGCCATTTGGTGCGCTGTTGGAGTTCCGAGATGTACTCTTTACTCCATCTTTTCCACACATTCTGGTGTAGTTGTTGTATTCTCTGGTATTTAGACAGCCGAGACTCGGCTATCTCAGTAACGTTGGGATCAGGCAGTGACACCAACGGACGACCAATCAGGAAATGAGCAGGAGTCAAAGGCTGAAGGTCGTTTGGATCAGAGGACAAAGGGGACAGGGGTCGGGAGTTTAAGGCCGCTTCCACCTGTGCTAACAAAGTGCTAAATTCATCATAATTTAGACTAGCGTTACCTATAACGCGACGTATGTGATGTTTGGAGGACTTAATTCCGGCCTCCCACAATCCGCCAAAGTGGGGACTGTGCGCGGGTATAAAATGCCAAGCTACTCCGTCGTTCGCGACTGATTCGGAAATAGAAGGGTTTTGTTCCGCGAGAAAATTGCCTAATTCGATTAACTCGGAATTAGCGCCTACAAAGTTAGTGCCATTGTCAGAATAGACATGGAGCGGTTTGCCTCGTCGAGCCACAAACCGGCGAAAAGCCATTAAGAAGGTTTCAGTAGAAAGATCAGCGACCAATTCAAGGTGCACTGCCTTTGTGACGAAACAAACGAATAGACAAAGGTAGGACTTCACTAGTTTAGAACCACGTCCTTTGCGATCCTTTATCATGAACGGTCCACCATAATCGATACCAGTCGTATGAAATGGGGGCGATGATTGAGTACGAGAGGCTGGCAGGTCTCCCATTATGGGTTCAGTTAACTTAGGAGAGAATCTAAAACACCGTAAGCATTGATGAACCACTTGCTTGACGATATTTCTGCCAGAGGTGATCCAATATCGTTCTCTGAGATTAGCTAACAGCATTTGAGGTCCGGCATGGAGAAGCCGAAGATGCTCATGCGATACTAGGAGTTTGGCGAATGGATGTTTGCCAGAAATCACTAGAGGAAACTTCTTGTCAAAGGGTAATTGAGAGTTGTGGAGCCTACCACCAACTCTTAGCAGTCCCTCGGAATCCAGAAAGGGATTCAGGGATATCAAAGCAGAAGATTGTTTCACAGGCTTGCTCTGTGACAACAGTTTAAGTTCGTCAGGAAATGACTCGCGTTGGGAGAACCTGGCAAGCCTTACAATAGATGCTTGCAGTTCATCTGTAGAGAGGGGACCAGAAAGACTATCAGCCTTAGGGGCTCGCGCATTGTTATGAAAACGAAAGCAATAAGCTATAACTCGTTGTAAGCGAGCAAAGCTTGAATACTGATTGAACGGAAATGGTTCAACAGAGGTTACAGGAAGACTCTGAACTTCTTTTTTGAATTCTGGAAGCTCAGCACGAACATGTTTGGAAGTAGGCCAAGAGGCCTCACCTTCGCTTAGCCAGGTGGGACCATGCCACCAAAGGCTCAATTCTTTCAAACCTAAAGGGGTGATTCTCCTAGTGAGAAGATCAGCAGGATTAGACGTTGTGTGAACATGCCGCCAAGTGGCATCAGAGGTGAGTTGCTGAACATCAGCAACTCTGTTGCACACAAAGGTCTTAAGAAGATTTGGACTGGTTTTCAACCATCCTAGCACTATTGTGGAATCTGTCCACAGACCGATTCTAGATATGGGCAAATCAAGTGCCTTTATGACTTGCACGGAAAGTTTGCTTAGAAGAACAGCTCCGCAGAGCTCGAGCTTCGGGATTGTCAAGGGCTTTAAAGGGGCTACCTTGGCCTTGGAACAGAGAAGGTGAACCTGTACTTCCCCTTCCTGATTCTTGGAACGTAGGTATATCGACGCACCGTAACTATTGTTAGAGGCGTCGCAGAAACCATGGAGCTCTATCTCGACCACGCTCCGACAGAGGACGTGACGAGGAATTGCTAAGTCATTGAGCATGAGAAGCTCACTGCGATAGGTTAACCATTTTTCTTGTATGGCTTTAGGAACGGGTTCATCCCAATCCAGCTTTTCCATCCAAAGCTGTTGCAAAAGAACCTTGGCACCCATGGTGCATGGACTTAGAAAACCCAACGGGTCGAATATCTGCGATATTTCAAACAAGATGCTACGCTTCGTAGCCTTACTACTTGTAGAATTTGAAATATTGAACATCAGATGATCGCTTTTAAAGGACCAAATCAAACCAAGGGTGTTTGTGTGCTCATGTGCACTGAAATCAAGAACACCCGGATGCAAATCGGAATCTGGTATTCCATCGAGAACTTCTGGAGAGTTAGAAATCCACTTTCTAAGTTTGAAGCAGCCTGACTCAAGAATCTGATCCAAGTTTGAGCAGAGAGTACGCGCTTTCTCAGGAGTGTCGGCACCTGTCAGAAGGTCGTCGACGTAGAAGTCCTCCTTTATGATTCGAGAGACTTCGGGATTTGAAGCCTCACATTCGATGCCCAATTGGGTTAAGCATCGAATAGCAAGAAAAGATGCTGAAGCGGTGCCATACGTAACCGTATTCAGGTCGTACGACCGAAGAGGCTCAGCTGAGGAGGGTCGCCACAAGATTCTCTGAAGGGGCCTATGGTTAGGATTCACCAGAACCTGGCGATACATCTTCTCGATATCAGCTGATATAGCGAATAAATGCTTGCGAAAGCGAACAAGAATGGAAAATAAGTCTTGTTGCACGGTTGGGCCAACCATCTGAATACTGTTCAGAGATTGCCCTGAAGTGGTTGCTTGAGAACCATTGAATACAACTCGGAGTTTAGTTGTCAGGCTTTCCTCTTTTAAGACTCCGTGGTGGGGTAGATAATAGGATATCTCGTTTGAATTAGGGTTTGAAACGGACATATGACCTAATTCAGAATATTCATTCATGAAACTCGAATAGCGATTGGACAAGTCAGGGTTCGCTTGTAACCGCTTCTCTAATGATAAGAATCTTTTCTGAGCGATTTGCAATGAATCACCCAATACCTCTACAGGTTCCTTGAGAGGGATAGAGACAACGAATCGACCATTCGCTTCTCGTTGCGTATTTTGCACGAAATGTGCCTCACAGGCGTTCTCTTCATTTGTGCGAATCTTTTCCTCTGGGTAATGTTCGAGTTGCCAAAACCTAGCAATGGGGTCAGAAGCATCCTCGATCGTGCCAAGATTGCACTGTACAGGGTACGCAGAAGGGGGGCCTGTAGGGCCAGAAACAATTCAACCAAAACGAGTCTTTTGGAGGATGGGAAGATTTGGGCCTAGACCAATTTGTCCAATACAAAGGAGCTGCCAGAAAATGGGCGAACCAATCAGAATGTCGATGGTGCCCGGTTGGTCGTAGGACAGATCTGATAACTTGATGTTATCAGGAACCTTGAAACTGTTTCGCTGGACGCGAAAACTTGGGGTAACACCCGTAATCTCATCGAGAACAAGACAGGATAGGCCAATGCCGTATGAAGTGTGAGGGGCTTGCAGCTTGATATCACACCTAGCCTTAATTTGAGAAGTGGCTTTACTTAAGCCAGAAACAGTAACGTTGACTTCGCGAATTGGAAGCTTCAACCTTTTACACAAATCTGAACGTATAAAGTTCGATTGGGAACCGGAATCCAACAGGATTCGCACAACATGAGGCGTACCATCATCAGCGATGAGTTTAGCGGTAGCCGTAGGTAAGAGTACCTGCAAAGCATTCGAACAGAATGCCGAAATCGATTGATTTAGTTCAACAGGGGTTTCTGCCGACATCGCAGATCCTGGTTGACTAGAAGAAGCATTTTGAGGTTTATCCTCATGAAGAAGTGTGTTGTGCCTTGATTTGCACTTTCTACACGTATATTTGGAGCTACAAAGGCTCGCAAGGTGACCCTGAGTTAGGCAATTAAAGCATACGCGGAGCTCTTTTGCCTTTGACTTTCTGTCAAGAACAGACAGCTTGACAAACTTATCGCATTTGTACAAGGAATGAGATCCTTTACAAAGTGGACACGAAGGGGTACCCGACACAAATGATTTAGAATGTACCTTGGAAGACCTTTCGGGTACAAGCTTGCTATCCTTTACCTCTAGAGTTTCTAGAAGATTTGCTGTATTTTGTAAGAATTCCTTGAACTCATCAAGATTAGGGAGGTCAGAACTTGACCGGTTTCTAAGGACCTCCCATTCACGAAATGTAGTGGGGTCCAGTTTTTTAGAAACTACATAAATTATAACAAAATCAAGAAGCTCGCTTTCGGTAGCTAATGATTTGATTGCTGCAAAATGTTTGAATAACATATCGCTAATCGTACGTAATTTAGTTGCAGATTCCTTACTGCAAGATTCAAGTTCAAAAATAGCCTTGAGGTGGTTATGAACCAGAATTTTTGGATTATTGTATCGATTGCACAATGCCTCCCAAGCTAGAGTATAATTACCCGCAGTAAACTCTAAACTTTTTATAATTTGGCTTGCATCACCCTGTAAACTAGCCTTTAGGTAATGCAGCTTCTGAATATTAGTCAGCGTTTGATTCTCATGAATTAAGCTACTAAATATCTCACGAAATTCTAACCATTCTGAAACACTTCCTGAATATTTAGGGATTGAAATGGTAGGAAGCCTAAACGATGGCGTATTACACTGCGAGCTGCAGTTTGAATGCCCTGATCTTAAGCTACCATTAGGAGATCCAGAACGATCTGGTGCAACATCAGACTGCTTGTTGTATTCATTAATCAAATATTTAGCTTGTGAGATTGCAAAATAATAAGAATCTTAAAATTCAACTTGATGTTGCATTTCAAATTCTGTATCCTTACTGTTTTCTAAAATTTGCTCATGAACTGCATAATATTCTGATAACAAGGTGGCTGTAGATATCATTCAATCTTTCTTGCAATTGAATAATCTGAGCGCTAGATAAGAATTGATCTTCATCATGAATTATTTGCAAAGATTGCACGTAATTTGCAAAACGCGTAAGCTTGCCCTTGATAGAGCTACGTACTCTGACAAGCGAATCCATAATTGTTGAAATTAAAACAACTTAAGGATGAAAACTGTTCGTACGCCACTGGCGTGAATTTTGTACGCTTCTGGTACGCGGACCCAACGGGTCAACTATCTGTGATATTTCATGCAAGATGCTACGCGTGGTAGCCTTACTACTTGCAGAATCTGAAATATTCTTTAATGATAAAACCTTTCGCACGCCTCTGGTACGGAATTTTGTTTACAACGCAGACAGCGCTTGATAACAACGCGAGAAACCTGTCGCTAACGACGCAGAAAACGACCCTGGTAGAACGCGAGATGATTCACCTGTGACTGCTTCGACTGCAGTATGAAACCTGCAGGGGATATCGCTAACAAACGTATAGCTTGGCATTTCACGCAATTAAAATGTTTATATAACTCATAAACCATTTGTTTACGCAATAATACGCAGCTGAAATTATGCACATGTATAACACAGATGATAGAAAACCAAATATTCATGCATAGGAAATCACAAAAATAGGAAATTAGGCTTACATTGATATTGGTGTGTGCCGCCTTGCCGTGGTTCGTACTACCGTCTCGCCTGCAGCTGCAATGCCACTTGCACGAACTTGGCGCCAAACTCGGCGTTTGGCTATCTACCGTCTACTGTCTTCCTTCCTCTCGTTACGGGCACCGCATGTGCCCTCTTCGTTCCACGCGTTGCTGCGAATATGGAACGCTGCTTCCTTGCGGTCGATTACATGCGATGCAATACAAAACTGAATATGCTTTTGTACTTGCCAATGACCAATGTGTCGAATGCTGTCGCTGTTGATTGGACTCGCAATGACCTAATGTGGTTTAATCCTGGCTCTGTAGGACCAATGTTGTGGAGCCTCTCAGTTTTCCGTTATTTTGGAAAATTCCTGATTGCCAGCTCGCCTTGGAATTTGTGGACTGTATGAATTGTAGGTTTCACTGAATAAATACACTCGTTGAAAGCCGGAAATATGTTACTTTATTAGCAATAAACAACACATTGAACATTTGAACATTTACAAGAATTAGCTTTCGTAGAGCGGACCGGTTCGCATGCTGCCACGTTGACAGAAGGAACGTAAGTGCGGTGAACGGCGAGGCAAAGCCCGCTCGACCTTCTACTGCGCACAGTATGAATTCAGAATGCAAGAGAGCGGCAAAAGTTTATAAAGTCCTTAACACAGGTAATAGGAACAACCTTTTCGTAACATTTAGTTTTTGTGTTAATTATACATATTTATATTGCTATTCAATATAATTAGATTAAATTGGCCGTGACATTTCTTTCAAGATACTTGCGTGCCCACCTTTTGTGTCGTAAGCCCTCGGGAAAAATAAGAGGTCCGGAGGCGAGGAGAGCAAAAGGGGCTGCTGCACGCAAACCCATAGAGCTCATCACGCACTCCATAGGACGAGTCAGGGTAACGGAAGGCCAGCCAGGTCCTTCAGGTACCCGACCGACCATTAAGAGGACCCGAGGAGTGATAACACTCCCCCAGAGGCAGTGAAAAAAGGCCAAAAAGCTTACCGAAGCAAGCAGGGAAAGCCAAGGCTTCTCATCCTTTGAGAAAAACCACGGCTAAGTCCCAGCGAGCAACGGAGCCGAAGCCGCCTAATAGGGAGAACCAGGTTGTAATCAGGTCTGACCGACCAGATGGCCAGGTTCTCCCAAAGGAAGCTGAGGCAATTAGAGCGACATAGTTGCCGAGATGTTCAGTGCCATGGCAGGCCCCGAAGGGGGTCCCCAGGGGCCAGAACTCCGGTTTAGGAACTCAGGACTAGTGAACCAGGCTGGTTCTTAGTCACTGCCCAGGACGACACCTCAGCAAGATGGCTGGAGGGCTGGACACCTCTGAGTGCCGAGGGAGTCACCTTTGCCCCAACAAGGGCATCGGAGGCACCATGGCCAGAGAAGGTGGGTTTCTGGCTCAGAAGCCAAGAGGAGGTTGACCTGGAAAAGCTGAGGCAGATGCTTTCCATGCAGAACCGCTCACTAAGAGTGGAGCAATGGAGGCATATTCAGATGACAGGAGGACCAGGAGGGTGGTTCTTGACCTTCATGGTCAGCGGAGATACTGTCCGAAATCTGGAGGAGTCTGGGTGGCAGCTCTACTACCAGTTGGTTACTCTCGCAGTGCGAAGGGTGCCGACGTGGAGTGGAGCAGTCCGCCAGGACTCTTCTGAGGCCGGCGTGTCAAAGCAGGCCAAGAAGGACAACTGAGAGGACCACAGCCCCCGCACCATTAACTCCCCATAATGGATTTACTGCGGGTAAGTCAGATCAATCTTCAGCACAGTAGGGGCGCTACGGCAGAGCTGATGAGCGCCCTAACTGGCAGGAGAGAAATAGTCCTCATTCAAGAACCGTATTTTTACAGGAACAAGGTCAGGGGACTGAGGATGGCCAACTACAATGTAGTAGTTGGCGAGGAAGTAAACGATCGACCCAGGACCTGTATCATGGTGTCCAGGGATCTTCAGCATGGTACCACTACCGCAGCTGGGAACCAAGGACCTCACTGCAGCGGTTCTGGAGTATCAGGTAGGTGGTAGAAACCATAAGGTAGTAGTAGGAAGCGCCTATTTTCCCTCGGATGACGCGCGTATACCTACGGAGAATTCGAACGCTTATATCGTTGCGAGAGATAAAGGTCTTCGGTAATTGTCGGATGTGACGCCAATGCACATCATTCGGTGTGGGGGAGCTCAGACATTAACCCTCGGGGCGAAACCCTACTAGAAATATTTGGCGTCCACGGATCTTGAGATAATGTAACAAAGGTACAGAGCCCACTTTTGTCAATAGCATCCGAAAGAAGGTAATTGACATTACAGTGGCCTCTAGGTGTTTTTCAATCAATATTGAAAACTGGAAAGTGACGTCGGATATCGTGACATCTGATCATCGTATGATCAGAATGGAAATGAATTCCGACAAGCCTCTGGAAATTCCCTACCGGAACCCCAGGGCAACAGACTGAAAAGCTATCGTTCCAATCTTGTTCGCCAAGGAGGCCAACCAGAGGAAGGTATATGCACAAAAGAACAATTAAGTAAAGACGTAGAGCAACTGCAAGTAAAATTGTCTCAGCTTATAAGAAGGCTTGTCCTCTCAGGGAGGCTCGAGTTCGTAGGGTACCATGGTGGACCGGCACTCTAGCCGATCTGGGCAAGGAATCCAGGCGAATCTTTAATCGAGCTATCAGAGAAGGGACACAGGCCTCATGGGACAATTTCAAAATGGCCAGCAATAGGTTTAAAAATGAGTTAAGGCCAGCAAAAGATCTAGCTGGCAGAAATACTGTGCAAAGTTAAACTCAGTATCAGACTCTGCTAGACTGATGAAAATCTTAAGCCGCGAACTAGTCAAACAGTAGGAGCGCTAAAAAAGGCCGATGGGATGTGGACAACATCCAGAGAGGAGTCGTTACAACACCTCCTGGAAGTCCACTTCCAGGAGACGGCGCCATCCAGTTAGCACCCATAGCGGAACAGGAACCAGTCCTATAGAGAACTGGCAGTTCGCTGAGGGAATTATAACGGAAGGTGCAGTCACATGGGCAGTATAGGAGTTTGATCCCTTTAAGTCGCCGGGGCCAGATGGGATCTTCCCAGCATTGCTTCAGAAAGGCCTGGATATCCTTCTTCCACATATAGTAAGGGTATATAGGGCCAGCGTAGCAATGGGATGGGTCCCAGAACAGTGGAAGGCAGCCAGAGTGGTCTTTATTCCCAAGACGGGAAGGGAGGACTACACAACTGCCAAATCTTTTAGGCCCATTAGTCTTACATCCTTTCTTTTAAAGACCTTGAAAGGATCATTGATAGGCATCTAACGGAAAGGGTAATAAGAACACACCCATTCCACAGGAATCAGCACGCATACAGACGTGGAAGATCGACCGAAACTGCACTCCACGCTGTCGTGCACAAGGTCGAAAGGGCACGACATTATAAGGAAGTGGCCCTTGCAGTACTTTTTGACATTGAAGGCGCATTTGACAAGGCAAGACGGCTACAATATGTCAAGCCTTACAGGCCAGGGAAACTCCTCCCGTTCTGGTCAGTTGGGTGAGAACAGCACTGGAGCAAAGAACCGTGACAGCAAACCTAGGGGACTGTTCAGTGAGGGCCAGGGTGACGGGAGGTTGCCCGCAAGGCAGTTGCCTCTCACCTCACCTGTGGGTGTCTTATAATGGACGGTCTACTGGGATGCCTAACGGAAGAGGGCTTCTATGCACAAGCATACGCAGACGATGGACTGTACTTGTTACTGGCAGGTTCCTAAACATCGTTTGCGATAGAATGCAGGTAGCTTGCAGGATTATTGAAAGATGGTGTGAAGAGAAGGTCTTGTCGGTAAACCCACTAAAGACTGAGATCATTATCTTCACAAAAAGACGAAAACTTCAGGGTCTGAGGATACCCATTATGTACGGAAGACCACTTGCATTAGTGCAAGAGGTCCCAAGTACCTGGGGGTAATCCTTGACAGCAAATTAAGTTGGAGGTCGCACGTCGACAGGACGGTGAAGAAGTCGACAACGACCTTATGGCAGTTGCGCAGAGTTATAGGCCAGAACTGGGGATAAACCCCAAGATTCTGCACTGGCTCTACACATTGGTAGTAAGGCCAAGAGTTCAGTACGGCTCAGTGGTCTGGTGGCCTAGTGTAGAGCGCCCCAGTATTTCCGTAAGATTGGCAAAGGTCCCACGACTAGCCTGTCTCGGAATTACAGGGGCAATGAGGACAACACCAACAGCCGCACTGGAGGTAATATTGGGACTCCCGGGCCTCGACACTTGGATAAAGAGAGAGGCCATGGCTACCCACCTCAGAATGCGGATACGGGGCTATGGAATGACCAGGGAGTTCGCACGGGCCATGCTAGGATCGCCGACATGGCTGCTAGAGAAATACCTCTATCAGCCTACAGGGTAACCAAAGCAGAGGACCGGCTAAGGTTAGAAAAAGGATTCTCTCTCACTATCCCAACAAGGGAACAGTGGGAGCAAAAAAGGGTTACGTTTCAGTCGAATGCCTTGATATGCTACACGGATGGTTCTCGAGTGACGGAAAGGCAATCCTCTGGAGCAGGAATTTATATGGAAGGCCGGGGGGTGCAAGAAAGCTATGCTTTAGGAAGATTCACCACGGTATTCCAAGCAGAAGTTTATGCCATCCTATCGGTGGCAACAAGGAACGAGGTTAGGATATCCCTAGAGCAAAAAATTTATATTTGCTCCGACAGCCAAGCCGCACTAAAAGCAATCTTCTCAGCCAGGACAAGATCAGCTCTTGTCCAGGAATGTGGAGATGCTTTAGCCGAATTGGCAAGGGAAAAGGACGTCGAGCTCATCTGGGTCCCGGGACACACGGGGGTCCAAGGCAACGAGAAGGCGGACGAACTAGCCAAACTTGGAGCCGGGGAAACTTGTTTTGGACCGGAACCTTTTTTGGGTATAACAAGGCAGCAAGTCTCAGCAGCCCTAACCAGGTGGGCCTACAAGACCAGCGAGGAAAAGTGGAAAGGATGCAGGGGCTGTCGTCAGGCAAAGTACCACATAGCGGGATTTGATTCAAAGAAATCGGTCTGGCTAATGGGAAGGAGCCGAAAAACCACAAATCTTTTGATAGGGATCTTGACAGGCCACTGTAAACTAAAGAGACACCTAACACTGATAGGAGTAGAGGAAGATCCCATCTGCCCAAGATGTGGGAGGGACGAGGAAACGTCCTTTCACTACTTGGGAGAATGCGAGGCGTACCAGCGACTGAGGTATAGAACCTTTGGAGCACCTACGCTTCGAATGGAAGAGTTGAACTCCCTATGCTGGGCCGAAATTCTGATCTTCATTAGAAAATCAGGAAGGTTTAAGCAGGGAGAAGAGCCCATCGAAGAGGACGATAATGAAGGCGGTTGAGGGGATGGCATGGGGTTGGCAAAAAGGGCCTATGGTGGCCTACTTGCTAGACTTCGGTCTCCCCACAACTACTACTACTACTACTACTTGTGTCGTAAGATTTGTTTGTTTGTAAAGAAATTTAGCGGCTGCAAGGAATTCAATCAAGGTAAGTCTGACGTCGCAGGACGATGACCGTCGCACACGAGCGCTGTCGACAAACCAAGAGGTTTGTTCCCATTTCCAACTTGAAGGAGCAGTCCTATCTACTATTTGAAAGTCGGTGGTGCCCAATTTATAATATTTCTGTCAATTTAACACGTTCTAGCCCTAATTAACGAGTACCGAAGTGAACTGCGACCTTCCGGCGAGTTTAGCTGGCAACTTCTTGTGACAGGAACGCCGTACGCGTTGGGGCGAACGAAACTTGGATTTTCCGATTTATATTTTTACAAACTATCACATTAAAGTTGTAACCTGTTTTATGTCGTAAATATAAGTTTACCTGTAGCAACAGGTCTACTACAATGGTGCACTACGTGACGAAAACTGTTTAAAATATTTCTAGAGGAATACGAAATATAAATACATGAGAGCAGCAGCCAGGGACGAGCACCTGTTTACGATGCTTTTCCGATTTTAGCTTTATGTTATCAAAACTAGAAGAAGAAATGAAACATTCAGTTTAGAGATAATTATAAAAACACGTCTCGTAATAGAAGAAGAAGAAATGGAAGATCCAGATATAGAAAAATACGTCGAAATACAAGGAACTGAACAGGTCAAGTATCCTAGTTATGATTACTAAAAATGCAACCATAGAAACAGAAATAAGTAAAAGACTATGGCATACCATGATATAAGCAGCTATATCTTATATTATAAGAGCCGATGCCGCCGGTCGCCGGCGGTCGTCCGAACGTAAGCAGGCGCGCGCACACGCTGCATGAACGGCCTGCATGCTAGCAAGTGGCGCGCGCGCACGAATGGCGAGACCGCATTTGTATTGTTAACGCTGGCAGGGCCGGACGTAGGCTGGCTGCCGCCTTGAGCAAGCATTTTTATTGTTTACCGTTTCTTTACGCTGGCCGGGCCAGACGTAGGCTGGCCACGAGTTCTAGTCCAGTAATATGGGCTTTTGAAAAACATAAAGCAGAATATTCTATGCAATGCTAGAAAGGAGTGTTTATTCGAATTTGTGGTTTAGTTAACTTTGAAATGTTTTAAGCCATATCGTGCATTACATCATATGGTTGGACACATGACCTCATATTTAATTCAATATTTGCTTTAAATAACACAAATTATTGGTGACAGACAATTATTAGTTTTTTTGTAACAAGTAACTTAACGTAAAAAATTCTCGTTGCTATTGCTGACAAAACAGGTTACCAAAAGTAACTACGTGTTATGGTAGTTAAAAATGTGCGTGCAGAATATGCAACGACGTAAATAAACAACGATTACAGCTACCTAAATCACAAATTCAAACAAACAGATGTCATTATGATATGGCATACCAAAGACAATAATATGGCATTACAACATTAGATGGAGTTGGGAATGAAGCAATTCTTAGAAAGCTGGAAGTACAAAATTAAATGAGGACACATAAGAGCACGGGACACAAGATAGTTAAAGAATGCTACAGATTGGAGTCCCATGTGAACAAGGAAAGGGGGCAGACCGAGAATATTCTTGCAAAACGAAGTGGACGAGGAATGGAATAGTGAGAGGAAGGAACATGGTTAAATGGAGATGAATGGAGAAACTACAGTGAGCGCCAAAAAGCATTGGTCAGTTTCAATTTGTAATAACAATTTATTTGCTTAAATTACACAGTTAATCAGAACTATTTCTTAAAGACTAAGAATGGGAGATTCACTTATGAAAAATGCTGTCCGTTAAATGACTCCCCTCTTGTTGAATGCATTCTTTTAAACGGTGGCCGAAATCTCTCATCACACGTTGCCGCATATCCTGCAGTATAGCTTCAATATTTTCCCGTATAAACATTTTAAGCTTTTCTAGATTTTTTATCTTTCTTGTAAATACTCTGCTCTTCAAGTAATCCCAAAGAAAAAATCAGGAGTGGTTATGTCCTGCGATCTCGAGGGCTAATGAAGGTCACCATAGCAAGAAATCAGTTTATTTGGAAACGATTGTCGTAGGAGATTCGTATTAATTCTTGCGGTGTAATTTGTAGCACCGTCCTGTTAAAACCAATATTCATTTACTATCTCCTCTATTTGCGATAAAAAGATCTTTAAAGCATGTAATGTCTTTGAGATGTAACCCTTGCCGTTTCACCAATTTCCTCGAAAAAATGAGCCCCGACAATCTTTGACGGTGAAACAGTACACCAAACTGTCACTTTAGGAGGATGTCAAACATTGAAACAAAACTCCCAAGTTTCCGATTTATGAAGAAATTATCATTGATTCCATAGGTGAAGTGTATGGGTTTTTATTAGGTATTGAAACTGACCAATGCTTTTTGGCGCTCACTGTATATCCTCATTTCACTCCCTGTAAATAAGTTGGTCATAGCAAGTTTATAAATTTAGCTATGTAACTGTACTTGGTGATACGTAAACTGATCTTATAAGTAAGGTTACGTTCTCGAAACACTTTGAGGTTAGAATGCCTGACAGATACAATGTTATCACAATTACACAAACCAAAAATTGTATTCTTTGTTATTTTGGTTTTAATCTAATTTTCAGTCCTTTTCATAAACGGATAACTACATACCCACCAAAGTAGCAGATGGAAAAGGACTGGAATATATAACCTGAACCACATATTCTGTACTACATTATGTTGAGTTTACTAGTAGACTATTTATATGGAAACACACATTTTGTGTGTATAGCAGAAGATAATATTGTTAACAACCCTAATATAATTGAAGCAGCTAGGTTCCGTACCCTCCTTTTACACAACAACCTTGTATGTCAGCTACTGCTAATTTGCGAACTGAATTAGACCACATGAATTACTCTACGACGTCTCTTCCTAGACATGTAGGTTTAGTTTCTGTACCGGTATGCAAATGGGGTTTATCATTTGATAGAGACACGACTACTATAGGAGTAAATTCTTTCCTACAACGTGTCGAAGAACTTAGAGTAGCGCGTAACATTTCGTACGACCAATTATTTTCTAGTGCTGTTGACCTTTTCTCGGGTCGTGGGTGAGTATGGTACTGTGCTATGCATCACCGGGTTTCAAACTGGCACGAATTGGTAGCTAGGTTGCGATCTGATTTTTTGCCTACTGATTTTGATGAAGGATTATGGGACGAGATTAGGAAGTGCAAGCAGGGGGCCGATGAAAAACCCTCACTTTTTATTGCTGTGCTGCTTAATTTATTTGATCGTTTACTCGTTAAACCATCCGAATCAATTCAACTTAAGCATATTATGAAAAACTTGCAACCTTTTTACGCTACTCAATTATCTTTAACAGTAGTCCACGATATTGAACATCTTGCATTTCTGTGTAAAAAGCTGGAAGACGTTAAGATACAGAATATTAAATATCGCAATCCTGCTGCTGCTTCATCCTTGCAACTGGAACCTGACTTGGCTTACCAGCCTACTCCTAAAAAACCTGTGACACAGACTGCACAAATGACAATTAAACATCCTGGTCCTAGAACTAACCGTGCGAAAAGTACGACCACTTGTTGGAACTGCCGTAAATTAGGCCATACTTTCCATACTTGCTCAGCAGATAAGACTATTTTTTGTTATATTTGCGGTCATGCAAATAGTTATTTTGCTACTTGTCCTAAATGCCATCCAAAAAACGCGAAGTAAAGGGTAGATATCACAGCCGATCTATTCCTTATCCTTATTATACTAAGGTTGATACTTTATCTTGGGAATCTTGGTTACGAACTGTGATGAATTTTGCCGTATGACTTGTAATACTTCAGCCACCTTTACTAAACAACTTTCTGACAACCGTCCTTATTTAACTATTTATATTAATGGCGAACCTATTCACGCTCTTTGCGATACAGGGGCCAATCAAACTTTAATTGGGCGCAACGGTTTATATTTGCTTCAGAGACATGATCTCAAATTGTGTAACAATAAGTCTCCGCTTACCTTGACTACTGCTGACGGTCAGCTACAAAATATTTTAGGTACTGTTGCCTTGCCCATTACCATTGATGGTATTACTAGGTCCATCGATGCGGTTATTTGTGACTCAATTCCGTCTACACTAATTTTAGGTGTTGATTTTTGCTACGCTTTTGGAGCAAAGACTGATTTTGTCGCTGGACGCTTCGATGTGGCTGAAACTTTTTCGCTGCAGACTATTTGTGGCGTAGTTGATTTGTCAGTTCAACAAAAACTTCTTCTAGACCAAGTTGTTGGGAAGTTTGCTGAAATTTCTGGTCCTACTTTAGGCTTAACTAATTTAGTTGTACACACTATTGATACGGGTGACGCATCTCCTATTAAGCAGAGATACTATCCTTTGTCTCCTGCTATGCAAGTCCATGCCGACCACAAACTTGATCGCTTGTTAGAGATGGGTATTATTCGTCCCTCGAAATCTCCTTGGAGTTCTCCAATGGTCTTAGTCAAAAAGAAAGATGGTTCTTATCAACTTTGTTTCGACGGTCGAAAATTAAATTCGGTTACCAAGAAGGATGCTTATCCTTTACCATATTTAAATAGCATTCTTGATAAATTGCGCGATGCACGTTATCTTACGTCCATCGATCTTAAACAAGCTTTTCACCAAATTCCTCGACATCCTGATTCGTGCGAAAAAACAGCTTTTACAGTCCCTAGACGTGGTTTGTTCGAGTTTACAGTCGTTCCGTTTGGGATCGCGAACGCAACTGCCAGTCAACAACGTCTCATGGATAGCATTTTTGGTCCGCTATTGGGTGAAAACATCTTCGTGTATTTAGACGATATTGTTATCGTGTCTGGAACCTTTAAAGAACACTTGGACACCTTAGAACAAGTTTATACCCGTCTTAAAAACGCTAACTTAACTGTCAATATCGACAAATGTCAATTTTGTCGTCCCAGTCTTACGTACCTCGGCTTTGTTGTCGATAAAAATGGTTTACGCACGGACCCTGATAAAATTTTGGCTATCACTAAATACCCTCAACCAAATACAGTGACCGAAGTCAAACGCTTTATTGGCTTAGCTTCTTGGTATCGTCGCTTCGTTACAAATTTTGCTACTATTACTGCTCCTATTTCGGACCTAATTAAAGGTCGTATTAAAAAGCAGCGTGTGCATTGGACTGATGATGCTCTTAAATCATTTAATCAAATTAAATCTTGTTTGACCTCCGCTCCTGTTTTCAGTAGTCCAAATTTTTCACTACCGTTTACGTTACAATGTGACGCCTCTAACTTTGGCCTCGGTTGTGTCCTTACACAAAATATTGACGATGAGGAAAAGGTTATTGCTTATGCTTCACGTACCCTTAACAAGGCCGAACGCAATTATTCTGTCACAGAGAGAGAGTGTTTAGCTGTCATCTTTGGCATTGAGAAATTTAGACCGTATATCGAAGGTACACATTTCACTGTGTTAACTGACCACTATTCCTTATTGTGGCTTACTAATATGAAAGACCCCACAGGCCGTTTAGCCCGTTGGAGTGTTCGTCTGTCGCAATACGATTTTATAATTCGACACCGACAGGGCAAACATAATGTAGTTCCCGATGCTTTATCGCGAGCTCCTATTCAGGTTTCCGCTCTAGAACTTGTTGATGGTGACTTAGACTCTTGGTACTTAAAAATGCTTGAACGTGTTAGCCAAAGTCCTAATCAATTTCCTACTTGGCGAATTGAAAATCACCGACTTTTTAAGTATGTTCCCAACCGTCATGCCATTGTTAGCAACTTAGTGGAATGGAAACAGGTGATACCTCGATCTCGCCGAACTGAAATTTACAAACTCTTTCATGACAGTCCCACATCTGCTCACTTGGGTGGTTATAAAACCTTTTGTAAGATCTCCGAACAATATTACTGGCCTAAAATGCGTGCCGATGTCATCCGTTACATACGCCATTGTGAAACTTGTGCTGCGAGTAAAGTTAGTCAACTTGCTAGACCTGGTTTAATGGGCCAAAATAAAAAGATTTTATACCCTTTTCAATGTTTGTCAATTGACATAATGGGTCCTTTACCTCGCACGAAAACTGGTAACACTTCTATCATAGTTGTATGTGATTGGCTAACCAAGTTTACCCTAGTTAAAGCTGTTCGCGCTGCCACTGCTAAAGCAGTAGCCAAGTTTTTGGAGAAAGAAGTCTTCCTCATTTTTGGTGTTCCTCAAATATGTATGGTTGATAACGGACCACAATTTATAAGTTCCCAATTTAAAGCCTTGATGAAACAATACCAAGTTCAACAAGTTTGGTATAATGTTTCCTATCATCCCCAAGTCAATTTTGTCGAGAGAGTTAACCGAGTTATCAGTACTGCTCTTCGTTCTTATGTTTCGGATAATCATCGTTCGTGGGACGAACACATTTATCAAGTTGCACACGCTTTGCGTAACGCCGTTCATGAGGTGACGGGTTACACCCCTTCTTTCTTAAATTTTGGGAGGACTGTACCAGTTTCTGGAACTTATTACGGTCGTCTTAAGAACTTCCAAGAAGAAGAATTATCTTTAGAAACTCGTAAAGACCTGGCTTCAGACGTTAATCAACTTTCTGAACTTTATCAAGACGTTGTTAAACGCCTCAATAATTCCTACCAACGCAATTCCAAGCACTATAACTTGCGTAAGCGTCCATTAAAATTTAATGTCAATGATTTGGTTTGGAAAAGGAACTACGTCTTATCTGATGCATCTAAATCCTTCAATCAGAAATTGGCTCCTAAATATGTCAAATGCAGAGTACAAAAAGTTACCGGCCCACTTACCTATCAGTTAGTGACCGTCCCCGATAATAAAAACGTTGGAGTTTGGCATACTAAAGATTTAAAACCTTACTTTGGAGAAGGACAAGTGGAGGAGTGAATTCTAGTGTGCATGATTGTATGTATGTGATTTTATGTATGATGATGTATGTGCATGTTTAGCTTATCTCGCCTATTCACCCTACGGATAGTATTATACTATCAACATTATTCTCAACCTTTTCGACTTGATAACCAATTTCTATTATGATTATTCTTATTTATTGCGTGCTTTTTAAGCCGCATATTTTTTTGCTTTTGAGTGCTAGTTAAGCACCTTGAGCGATTCCCCAATTACCGATTTGATGGTACTTTTCCCTATTATTAGATTATATTAGGTGAAACCCTTTTGAGTGACGGATTTCCTCGCTTCCTTATAGATAGCGATTGGACCTTTTGTCGAACTCTTCTTGAGTCTTTTGTTGATAGTGAAGCAAGTGTTTAGGTGAGTTGCTTTCGTGATGAGTGCTTGAGTCTTCTTTACTTTTTCGAGGTGTGTTTTTCTGACGATGGAGTTAGTTGTAAAAGAGTTTCTAGACCTGCACGATTTACTTAGGGTGGTTGGTTGGATATGCAGGGTCGGTTTCTTTTTGGGAAACCTTTCCATCAAATATTTTTTTATTTCCTTTCCCCATCTCGATTCACGAGATATTTTTAAAACGTCAGGTCGACTTTATTAGGTTCTTTAGTAGCCTTTAGGATTTGTGGTATGCATGAGTTCATACTTGTGTTTTTTAATAGTTTTTGGGGGCGGGTTTCTTTCGGTCTTGTGAAGATTTCTGGGGGTTGGGGCGAGCGGTTGGGTTGCCATCCGACTCGGCGAGGGAGTTACATTCAGTCCGTCACCGGCGCGCCTTTTCCATCTAGCTGCGACGGCTGGCTGAATGCCCGAGCTGGGTTTGGTGGTGGTGCGGACGTTCCTTCCGGCTTCTGGGGTCTTTGCCCAAATTCGGGGCGGGTATGTTTTTTTGGGCTTTTTTTGTCCTGGGTTTTACCCGAATTTTTTTTATCGTAGTGTTTTCAATTCTGCGATGTTTCATACAGGAGTAAGTTTTTGTGACTTATCTCCGGTGTTTCGCTGTGTGTTAATTCACACGGTGTTTCAGTGTGCAGTCGTTCCTGGACTGTTCACTTTTCCTCGACCATAAGGGTTTAGGGTTTTCTGCTTTGGCGCTCTTCTTCACAGTCGCTTACATTCGCGGTGATCACTACGGGGGCCCGCGCTGAGTGTCTGTGATCAACAGCGTCCTCACCTTTTGCTAATTTCCCATTTCACTACAATAGCTTCTTTCAAACAGCCCTGCGTTGACTGACTGACTGACGGACATCGGACTTATCCCTTCCGAATCCCTCTTCGTTACACTATGTTCCTTTACTATACTCTTTTATTCCCCATCTATTTCCCTACTTTCCTTTCGCCTTCTTTGACTGACAATAACCTTTTCAATTGCTTTAGTGTAGTCACGCCTCAGGTATTTCTCTTGGCCGTGGGGAGTGAAACAAATCTTTAGCTCCTGCTATTTGTTTCGCCAGTTACCAATTTATTTCCGGGCCAGCCTGTATATTCCCACTTGAATTATTATTCGCTGTATTTCAAACGATATCAAAACTTGCTTTGCGCGAGCTCTCTGATTTCGGTTTTCCCAAAATAATTCGTTATCATTATGCGCCAGCCGCAGCGGTCTTTTTCCGTCCGCGATTTCATTTACCTTTCGCTTTCGGTTGAAGTAACTTGCTTCTACGAAGGCATTTCCATGTGCTATTGCACCAATTTTTTAATTAACTTCGTTTGTGAGCTGATGACTAAAATCAGGTATGTCTACGCTACTTGTTGATATTCATTTTAGTAATTTCTCATTTTTTATTAGCTCTTTGACGTAATTTTTCAACGTCACTTTAAACGCCATTCTTTGATGCCGTTTTTTTGACGACTCCTTATTTGGGTTTCCTAATTGACACCCTAATCAATAACTTGGACCAGCAACTCCTTTCTGGAATCTCACCTCGAGCTGGCCAAGTGGTACACGGAGCGTCCGTTCCCTTATCAACTTTGCCACGAGGTTTGTGCTGCTGAAGGCTGTTACGTTAAGATTATCCTGGACCAATTATTCATCGCCTACATGCGACTTTTTTGTCACAACCAGGTTAGTCTCATTACAACTTTTGATGATAACTTCGCCTGCCCATGAATTGTTGGCGGAATCGATATCAACGACGCTTCATCACCGTTAACCGCTTTACCAGTTACAAATTTAATTTACGCTTTATAAATTGAAAACTTAATGTATTAATTGTTCCGATTTACAATTTACAAATTTAAAACTACGCTTTATAAATTTAAAACTTAATGTATTAACTATTCATAAATCTATGTTTTATAAATTTAAAACATAATGTATTAATTGTTCCCTAATTTACAATTCACAAATTTAAAGTTTTGCTTAATGAATACTGAATTCTGTAAAAAGTGCCCTCACGCCATTTTGCTTTCAATACCGAGATAACGGTTAAAACATATGACAGTGGTAAGCTTACTCCTTCATTGAATTGCAATCATATTCAATTCAAGAGCCCAAAAGAGGTTCACATATTTTTTGTGCGTGCTGCATTTTCAGCATAAGTATATATTGTATTCAGACCATTTAATATTGTGATAAACAATTTACCGACGTAATACAGATGTTGCAACCAATTATGACCTGTTGATTAAATAAAACTTAATTGTTTGCTACTATTTTATTTATTTCTTAAAATCTGTGATTTCTGGCGCCCTGTGTTTTTTACTTCCTTTTACTATAAAGGAAGTATTGGATTCACCCCAAAAATTCGAAATTGTGTTTTCAACAGATCTTCACGTTTTAGAGTCCCCTGATCCCAAAAAACATATTTTTTTTCATTGGTCTGTCTGTCTGTGTGTCTGTCTGTCTGTGTGTCTGTCTGTGAACAGAATATCGCAAAAATGAAAAGAGGTATGGCGTTGAAACTTCATATATAAGTTTTGTGTACTATGTAGATGAGACAGCAAGCTTTTGAAGAAAATCGCATAACAGGAAGTAGGTGTTTACTCTTGTGATTTTTCAGTTTTTTTCGATTTTTTCAAAAACGGCTCTAACGATTTTTTTAAACTTTACATTTTTAGTACATTTTTAATGTGTATTGATGTGAGATAGGTGATTTTCCAGTTGAATACTTCTAAAGTGGGTTTCTTTTGTTTTTTTTCTATTTTTTTTATTAACTCCTATTTTAAATAAAACACCCGGTATATTATTACATTTTTGAATTCACCTTAAAATTCTAGAGAAAATTTGTCTCTTCAACTAACGCTCTATTTTGTACCGTTTTTGTAGTATTTGTAATTTTTGAAAATTTTTGACAAATGGCTAAAAATTAAAAATGAAATTTTTGACAAATTATAAGAACACTGTAAAAGGAAGTTGTGTGAGTGTATCACACCAGATTTTTATTATTGGAAGAGCTTGCAGTAGTAGAGCTGAGAGATTAAGCTAGCTAGGTCATTACGGTGAGTACAAACATTATAGAGCTACCGTGGTGTATAAATGATAAGGGGGTTGATCTGCGATTGTACTACCATTGATTATTATTAGTAATCAACCGCAGGTTGGCTTCTTTATTGTTTCAGTTCCTTCAACTGTTAAGTTCAACTTCCATTTGCTATTCCGAATTCAAACAAAAATAGATTTTGATGGATTCCTTACTATTAAATCCCACAAATGCTCTTATGAAATTTTTCGCTTAATTTTGAAATGATGTTTAATCACTTACTTGTGAAGGAAATGTATCCAATTTCACCGAATGGTAGAGTGCATTGTCCATAATCACCACACATCTACCTTTCAAAATAGGTAAATCAGAAATAGGTTGATTAATTTGTAATAGTCGTTGTTACTTAAGCCAACTAATAAGTCACACCCTTCTAAAAAGCCAAAACGGCATTCCGCGTATAAAGCTGTAAATCTCTTCCCATAATGTTTAATTTTATGTAGGTCATTTTTTAGGTGGGATTCGTGTAGCCACCAACGAATATTACTAACATTTTGGTAAATCCACGTTTCTTCCAGGTACACGGATATCACATTACTTGTAACCAAAAATTCAAAACCGGAAAATATGTTATATTTATTATACTAATTAACTCTGAGCATTTTTAATTAAATTAATTAATTGCATAAATGTGAAACAATGGCCACTTTGGTAGAGATAAAATAAACATAGATTGGACGTCAGGATATATCACGCTGGCACATGGAAAGAAAGGTCAAAAGGGAAGACAAGAGCGCTTGAAAAGGTTAATCCCTGTATTTGATCTCAACTGTCGTATAGAGTGTTTCGCCGTATGCTTACCCCCAGTAGTCGTAGATAAACTCTTGTACAAACAGCTGGCGGTAATCCTACATTTCCATTATCATCCACAAGTTCGGCTTCCACCTCTCTTGCGGCAAAAACGCGTACTTTGACCTAATAGCAGGTTTTCATTTTCAATTTCAGAAGTCCTGAATATTTTATGAATATTTCGCGCAAATAAAATAACGACAAGATTAAGGTGTCATTGTTAATATTTGTTCGGAGTTGCGGCGCGCAAATTTATTAAACTTCATATACGTAGGTTGAGGTCTAGTAATCCGGTTTTATAGCATTCTACAAGCAACCTTCATTAAAAACCAACTCCGCCCGGTGAGGAAACGTAATATACGTTGAAATCGTGAACATGCCCCAGAGACCTCAGAACGGCATGCGTTTTCGCTACGGTTTATCCTTAAAAATTGCGGGAAATGCTGTATGTAAGGAGGGCGCACTGACATCTTTATCGTCCGATAAAAATATATATCTTCTGTAATATGCATACGCAATTTTGGGTTTGCTTTAGCGGCTGTTTACTATAACAAAGTGAAGTTTGAAATGTCAACGTTTTATAAATTCCGGTGAACAGCTTAAAAATAATGCTGAATAAACAATTTCGTAATCATCCAAGTATACTGCGACAAGAATAGGGCCACAATAGGGACAAATAAGTCCAACAAAAGTGTTTTCCCTTTTTTGCTTTGCTGATTATGTTCCCAATACATGCAATTTGAATATTATCTCATTCGTCTGTTAGAGCTTCTCGGAGTTCCCTGAAGTTAGTGGGGGAAGGAATTCGATTTTGAAATGTACAGCTCGTCTGTTGTTCTGTTGCATTTATGTCTACACTAAAAGGTAGGCAATCCATAATTGTCAGTTGCACTTCTTGAAGGGAATCCGTGACGACCTTTGCAGCAAGTTTCCGTACATTATTATTATAAGAATCTTCTTAAACGATTCATATGCTGAAACTATATGAGAAATTGCACTGTATATACGCAGACTCTAGCCTTCTTTCAAATGAAACTGTTATATTCTAAAATAAATTTACGACAACTAAGCAAACCGACAATTCTTCCAACTGGTTATAGTGAGACATAGGCGGAGTTGTATTACGGACGCGTGGGTGTTTCTGCCTAAATCAATTAATTCTGAAGGGACGTCAAAAGTAGGCTATTATTATTATTATTTGGGATCAACTGGATATGATCCTCACTGTAGAAAAGAGTACAGACAAATAGAGTGTATAATCAACAACTTATATTAAACGCACACAAAGCTACAGGGCAAAATATCCAGCTGCAGCTGGCACAACTCGCTATGCAGCTTATTGCTAACTGAGGAAAATGGCCCTAAAGTGAAATCACGGTTACAAGCTTTATTTTCATAAACGTATTACGCTAATCACAATCCAGTCTATCTATTGACATTACTCGATACTATACTTGAGGGAAGGAGGACTTGCTCAAACTGGTCTAAGGGAAGGGAACACTCGGATACCACACATATATACTGATAATATTCTCCAGCAATTATATATCTATAGGTAAGCTTTAGCTACAAGAAGAAAATGTACAAAGATGCAGGAACCGCAAGCTCTTTAGAAGTTACACATAGAAAACCGTAAACAACTATCTCAATGTATCAAGAATATCGACTAGAACACACATCGAACCTATTGCTTAAAGTAGCTAAGTTTAGAGAGTTGAAAAAATTAAATGGGTGACTCGATCTCTGATGGGCATTACCTACAAAAGTTCAAAATGAAATCAGCTTTTTGAAAACTAAGCAAAGCGGGAGGCGGTTACATCTCCATGAATACGAGAAAATACTTGCGAATCAAATGAAACCTCAATGGATTAAATGTGTTTATAAGAGTTCAGGAAATACTGATAGTGATCAAAATATATTTTTACACAATGGAAGTCTGCAAAAGCATTATACGAAATCATAAGTTATTAAAGGGCACGACCAGTGACAATTGAGGATTAAGTAAATTTAATGTTTACTGTTACATGTGAGCACTTATTTGGCATTTTTGAGAATTGACACTTGTGATGTCGCTTTGCGTTTTCATGTTGTGGTAATTTTCTATCTTACTACGCTTTTTTTTCATCTACATTCGTTCTATTCAGGGCTAAGTTGCCTTAACCTTCTTCGAAGACGGCTATTAACAATGATAAAAATTGAACAAGAAATGGATTACTGTATGCGTTTTTCACGTGAAAGGCGAATATATTAGTGTTTGCAAGTGGTATTTTATTAATACTCTGGCAAATACCCAAAAGGAACCAATACTTTAAGCGTCTCGACCACGAAAACGAAGCTAAAGTTAAGATAATAAGAAAAACTTTGGAAAACGTATAATCTATTGTATGTATTATCTGTAACCTCATTTACCTTGTGGTGTAGAAGCTGGTGCTTTATGCGCTGGCATCTGGCAGTACAATGCTCAGCTTGCCCCGGATTCGGGATACAAAGTTGGAGCGCTCCTTTTGTGCTTGCGCAGCAGCCATTGTGTGAGGGATGTGTGTTGGTGATGTGTCGACCTTGTTACTCTAGCTCTTAGGTCTGTGGTTCTGAGTAGAGCATAATTAATTTGGTGCCCAACTGTGAATGGTCTCACCGAGCACGATTCCAATCGCCAAGGTTACGTAAAAATTCCGACCCCCGCGGGATTCGAACCGAGGACCTGCTTAATGCAAGCCTGGCGCTTACCCAACTGCGCCACGCGGCTTCTTTTTGTAAAACGTATAAAACAAAAGCAATTTTCCCGTACTGTGAAAAAACGTAATAAATTAGAAAATCAAACGAAATCGTGTATTTCTGCATGTTTCAATTTATAAGCACCCACATTTTCTTGAGAGGCAAATCAGTTTTACTACAAATCGAAAATAGTTAATGTAAGGTGATACAGAAGTTTTCTCCTGTGTTTCCTATTTCTTGGAATCGTAATATCAAATGAACTTGACAGTTTGCATTTATTCTACACAACTTCCAATTAGAACAAATTCATGGAATTCATTTACGCCATTAAAACCCCCAATATACATATATACAGGTGTTAGACGCGTTATTATGTGTGTTATATTAGAATTCAATTTCCGATACTTTCGAAATGTGTCAATGTGGTGGATTCAACTCACCCATGACCACAAGGCGGCAACGGGGCGCAAACAGTGCAGATTCTAGCATTCCTTGACCCAGTGGTGGACGCAGGCAGTTAAATGTAAAGGAACATAAACTTACTGATCTGTAAATCTCATCGATAATAATAATTGTACTCACCGGGGTGGCCTCCCCCTGGCCCCACCGTACTGCTGGCAGAGACGCTACAATGCTTGGCCTTGCATCAGGCGGCATCAACCCTTTGGCCCCTCATCGCTGCCTTCATTGGCTGGGTTAGCTGTCGGTACCTTTCGCTAGTACTGCCCAATAGTAATTCACTAGATTAACTATTGTTACAACCCGTACAGAGTCGGTAATAACTACCGTAGTATACTGGTCTTTCACAGTACAGCAATTACCGTAAATCTTGCTATTGCTCTAACGGGGCTTATAATTCGGAACTTCATGCTTCCGGTGCGGAACCACATGCTTCCGCGAATCACTGTGCGAAACGTCGTGCTTTCGCGGGATTTAACTCTTTGACTATCACATAGTCGACTAGCAAAGCAAGAACCTCTGACGTATGCCGGACGCTGTAATTTCCAAAAAGTCTACCAAATGCCATTCAACTAACTACGATAGTACGTACATTCTACTCTACTTAAATTAATTCACTACTTAATAATACCCTAGCTACGCTCGCAGCTTCGCCTCGCCTTATTGCAACTTATCACAATATAACTACTTGTTTCGCATATAATCGCTTACGCCAAGAAATAATTACGCAAAACAGCACACTTTCACTCGCACGTCGCGCCTCTGTCGCAACCCCAAACGTTCTGTCCTGTTTTTAATTCCATTGCTAACCGAGCCCCCTTCGACATGGTGCATTAGTTGCACATGTTTTCCGGGTCCCTGAAACAACGGACCGCGAACCCAATACATTCGTCAAGATTATATACATTCCAGGGCTCAAAACATGCCAGAAATGGCAAACGTACTAATTAAAACTTAAAAATAATGCGCTCCAAAACCGTCAAACATTTCATCCGTAACACAGGGTATATTAAAACTTGCGAAGAATATTTACACCACGCACTTCCTGATCAAAAACCAAGCAAGAAACTCTAGTATTAATTTGTTTTTAACTCATTGGTTATTGAGTTCTAGTTTGAGAATTGCGGTTAAGTAGTATTAGTAACTTACAGTTCATTGTTATCCATGTTCTAAGTTACTCCTTTTCTTACATACTCGTATTTTTGCAGTTTTGTGTTTTTGATTTTGGATAAAAGTCATGGCATATAGTTTTCGCAGATATGTATCGCCTAGTACTAGAACTTTTTTCAAGCTACAAATTTATACCGATGGGGTCACAATTATATATAACAGCGATAAGATAACATGAACAAAAAAATAACACGTATTGAGTAAGAAAGAGATAAACATAGTAGCAAATATTCGAGTAGGCTAGACGCTGATTTCAATTATGACAGATGTCAACCAAACATGCCTACTAAAATATTTCTTTCGTATGATCATCTCTTTCTTACTCAAGCATTCTATTTTGTTGTTCATGTTATCTCATTGCTGTTATATATAATTATGGCCCCATCCGTATAATGAATGTTATCCAAACAAGAGGCATCCCAATGCCAACGTCATTCAAAGATTAAACCAGCGCTTAAGAGAACCAGGAAGATTTGAACCTTTGCAGAGGGTAGGTGGAAGCCGTCCACGGCATGTATTAGTGCTAAATGCATTTTATGACGAACCTCGGCAAAGTACCCGTTCTGTATTTCGCAGACTTGATATTAGCCAAACTTCAATATGCACCACTGGGCCGAAGGAAACCCTCATATCTTCTACCAAACTAATCACCAGTTTACATTTAGTGTCAATGTATGAGCTGGAATTATCAAAAATAGGATGAGGCAAAATGTGTGGGCTCAGACACATTTTGCCTCGGTGCTTAAGTTTCGAAAATTATGTAAATTTCGTAAACAACACTTTACCGTGATTATTGGAAGAAGTACCTTTAATTGCTAGAAGAAACACGTGGCTTCCATTGGATGGAGTTCCAGCCCACTGGGGTATTCAAACAAGATAATGGTTAAACTACAACTTTCTTGAGAGGTGGATCCACGACCGATCGAATATCATGCTCCACAAGAAGTCCTGAATTAAATGTCCGAATGACAGCTGAAAACTTCCTCTATTTATTATTTCTGCCGCGGAACTTGATTCTGAATCAAATACAGACGATTCGGAGGTAGACTCGTTTTACGACATGATGGAAGTAGAATGAGGACTACCTGCATTATTTGCATCAATATTATTTTGAGAATTGCATTTAAACCTAAAAAATAACTCTCAAGAAGAAATATAGCCCGACGAAGCTTACTGAACTCGCCTGAACAACAATGACCAATGTGACTGTCCACGTGAAAATCCAGAATAATGTATCTGAATCCTGTCAACGTATCACAGGCCTTCGGCAAGGGGATGCATTAACATGTTTCATTCTCACTAGTAGAATGGAAAAAGTAGTACAGGACGATAATTTCTAAAATAAATGAACTCTACAAATTAGGGTAAATGCTGAGATATGCCGATAACGTGAACACAATCACCATAACTCTACGAAGAAGTAAATAGAAGTTTATTCATTTCGCTACTGCCGAAGGGAATATGGGCCTACATATCAACAAGTAAAAAATCCAATGCGAGAGATGATGGCGGAAGAAGCTTGTGGAAGCCGGGGCCCTTGAAACTATTTATTTACATTTATTTAGTGGAAGTGCAATTATGTAAAGAACATGACATCTTAAAATACTTCATTGCAAACTGTCAAAAACTTGACGTAACATAGCAACCCGAAGTGACCGCTGTACACGCAGTGATAACAACCCATGGGTAGTTTTCAATGTAAGGATAATCTAATTGGTTGATTTTGCTCAAATGACTGTAAAAGAGTTAATTTCATTGGATCAGTAATTTCACAAAAAATTGTCAATTAAAAGGTCCGCAAATGTTGTGTTCAGTCAGCCGAAATACGTTTTTACAATGATGACAGAAATTTTACCACATATCAGATGAACATTTTGACAAAGACTCAAGCCATAAATTTTGGGCACCATCTTTAGATTGTGGCATAGAATTTATGTGCTTATTGTGATAAGTCTTACAAATCCCACTGCCTTTTCAATTGGGTTGTATTGGCATTGGTATGGTAGAAATCTAAGAACTTCATGCCTGTTCTTTCTCAAAATGTCATCAATTGCGTAAGTGTTTCCGTCTGATCGAATAGGTTTAGTTAAATCTCATAGTCTCTTTTCTGCTGATTTTGGATCGAATTTCATATTGTGTTTAACTAACCAGTCCTGCACTTCTTATACGAAAATAAGGGAATTTTGTCTAATTGCACAGAATGGTATGCAACATTATACATAACAACTGCTAGCTTAGCTAAAGCAGGAATAGGTTTATTTACAACCCAATTTTGAAAGCTGTTATCATCCATTGTGGCATGGCAATCTAAGTCATTGTTTTTTGAATTTCAGAAAAAATCACAGTCGCTCATAAACCCTGTTCTATATTCAGCATGTAAAATGATGAAGAACATGCTTTTATTTATAAATTTAACTGGATTACTTTTTATATCCGGTTCGTGCACCCAGCGCCAAACCACGGATCCATTCATGTTTCATTCAGGTACACGAGTTGAATACCTTCATTGGCATTCCCATACAGTAAAAATGTTCTAAGAAAATTAATTTTAACTGCAACAAGTTTTTGTTCAGAGAGAATGTTGGGTCCATTAAATAATTTATATTTGTAATACATACTTTTTAAAATCATGTATAGTGTTGTCCTACCCCTTTGAACTCATAATTTCCTTTCATATTATCCAAAAGATCGCTCAAAGTAAAATACTAATTTCTTGAGTTATACTGCCAAATTAGTTGTTCCCTATCCTTGCTAAACAGGTCGTGGACCGGCGCGATAACCGTGTACACGCGGCTCCGCCGTCCTGTGAAAAGTGGCAATATTGTTAGTGTTCAAAGGCGAAATAAAGTAGTGTAATAGTGCGAACGGGTGAGTCAACCCCAAAGTTCATAGCAATTAGTAAAGTTTAGTGAGGGCGATTGTAAGTAAGGGGAATAATACGGGAATAAGTTGTGTACTGATAACGGGAACTGTACGAGTTCGGAGTCGAAGGTCGCGCAGCTGCAACGTAGCCGGCAGGCAACCGGCCCGCGAAATTCGAAAACGCATAATACGAGGGGCGAGTAGGAAGTTTAGTAGCGCAAGCCCGAATTTGATGTCCAGTAGTAGTGACGATAGTGATATCGACGGGGTAAGGGGACAGAGGAAAAGAAAGGAAACCAGCCCACCGGAGCAATTGCAAAAAGCAAAGAAAATAAATAGAGCACAGGAAAAGAAAGATAAGGAAGAGCCCAGCAAGGCACAAGGGCAAAAAATGGACGAGCTCAAGGCAATGCTCTCGCAAGTCCTAGACGAGGTGAAACAAATAAAGACTGAACAACAAAATTACAGAGATGAGATAAGGGAGCTAAGGGGCGAAAACAAGCAACTAAAAGAGAGAGTAGCGGTTCTGGAAGATAAGTTAGAGAAGCAGGACAAGGAGAAACGTAGGAATAAGGTAGTCATAAAAGGAATATCAATAGCAGAACGTGACTTGAAACAGGGAGTGGAACAGTTCATGGAAGACAAACTGGAAACCATAGTGAAAGTTAAAGATAGCTACACAATTACGGGAAAGTCAGGTAAAGAAATTATTATCGCAGAAATGGAAACGGCTAGTATGAAGAAAGAGATTATGGAAAAGAAAAAGTTGCTAAAAAACACCAAAATTTACATCGAGAGCGATCTAACGTACGAGGAGCGGAGGACGCAAGCGGAACTACGAAGCAGGGCAAGAGACGAAAGAGAAAAGGGAAGAAAAGCAATAGTGGGATACAGAAAGATTATAATTGATGGGCAGAGATACGATTGGGATGCGAGTGCCCGGGATATCAAGAAAACCGAGACAAAAAACGATTAACGGATCACGAGGAAGGAAAAACGATGTCGAAACACGCAATGAAAAGGTATAAGATTAAGGATGTTACGAGTAATAGTACTAGCAGTTACAGCAGTAGCAACATGGTGGAAAAGAAGATGATAAGACTTGGAAGCTGGAACGTGCGGACGCTGCTGCAGCCAGGTAAAATGAATGAAGTTGCAGAGGTACTGAGAAACTATAAAATCGATGTAGTAGCGCTGCAAGAAGTGAGATGGGCAGGGCAAGGAACGATAAATAAAGAAAATTTTACTATGATGTACAGTGGCGCAGCAAAGCAAGGGCATAGAGGGACTGGGTTCATAATAGGAAAACACGTTAGAAAATATGTACTGCAATTTCAGCCGGTCAACGAAAGGATCTGCAAACTAAGAATTAAGGGAAAATACTACAATATAACACTGGTAAACGCTTATGCGCCAACGAACGACGCGGATGAAGAGACGAAGGAAGAATTTTACGATAATTTACAACAAACCTGCGAGAAAGTAGCAAACTACGATACCATAATTCTTATGGGCGATTTTAATGCGCAGATAGGCAAGGAAGAAAGTATAAGTGAAGTTGCCGGAAAACATACGCTGCACGAAAAAACCAACGATAATGGACTTCGGTTATGCAACCTGGCAGCACTACAAAACCTAGTGATCTGCAGTACAATGTTTCAGCACAAGAGGATTCACAAGGTTACGTGGAGCTCGCCAGGCAATAGCAGCACCTGTCAAATAGATCATATGCTAACCTCAAGGCGAAGATCAACAGCGGTGCAAGACGTGCGAGCGCATCGCGGGCCTAACTGCGACTCAGACCATGCTATTTTAATAATGAAATTAAAGCAGCAACTACAAGCAGAACCTAATACAAAGCTGAGTAGAAGGAGGAAGTGGGACCTGCAAAAATTAAGCAAGAGGGAAGTTAAAAAGAGATATAAAGAAAAGTTAGCCCACAATTTAGCATCAGTGAGAGTACCAGGTAATGTAGACGAAGAATGGGGAAGAACCTCACGAGCAATATTTGAAGCAGCGGAGGACGTACTAGGCCGTGCAGAAAGGAAAAGCGCAAACTCGGAATGGTTCGATCAGGAGTGTAGGATTAGCATGGAAAGGAAAAACACGGCAAGGCTGAAAATGCTGCAAAACGACACAGAGGCAAATAGAAACGAGTACTCTGTCCTAAGAAGAGAAGCTACGAGGTTATGCAGACAGAAGAAGCGAGATGCGTTTAATAGGCGAATCGAAAAAATGGAAGAATACAGTAGCCGGAATAATATAAGAAAATTCTATAAGGAGGTGAAAATTAATACGGGGAATTATAAGGCGACTACGTATGAGTGTAAAAACAAGGAGGGAGTTCTCCTGTCCGAGAGAAGTACAATACTTAATAGGTGGAGAGAGCACTTTCAAAGCTTACTAAACGAGGAAAGAGAGGAGCAATCGGAAAGAAGCGACGACGAGGGGGAGCGTGGAGAGATAGTAGACCAAAGAGAGGAGGAACCACCGTCACTTGATGAAGTGCGAATAGTTATCAAGAAAATTAGGAGCAATAAGGCACCGGGTCATGACGAATTAGTGGGGGAATTAATAAAAAACGGTGGGTCAGATGTCGAGAAGCAGTTGCACTACCTAATTAAGTTAATTTGGAGTGAAGAAAAAATGCCCGAGGAATGGAAGTGCGGTGTAATAGTGCCTCTGTTTAAAAAAGGTGACAAATACATGTGCGACAACTACCGAGGCATAACACTATTAAATGTATCCTATAAGTTATTTTCAAATGTTCTTTATAATCGTCTGGTTAATTACGCGGAACAGCAACTAGGTGACTACCAAAGTGGGTTTCGGCGGAATAGATCAACGACGGATAGCATTTTCACTATGAGACAAAGCCTTGAAAAAGTATACGAGCACAACATAGAATTGCACAATTTGTTCATTGATTTTAAGCAGGCATTCGACAAGGTGAGGCGAAGCAGGATAGCCGAAAGACTAAAAGAACTCGAAATTCCAAACAAGCTTATCAGACTGGCGTGTATGACTCTCCACGGGTCAAAAGCAAGGGTACTAGTGCAGCAGCAGATGACAGACCAATTCGAGATAAACACGGGAGTAAGGCAG
>CALNHX010001820.1:0-204038 GCA_940337035.1 Agriotes lineatus | reverse complement strand
CAAGGTGCAAAGCACATTAAGCCAGAGAATGCTGGGTGTTCATCTACAAATACTACGCGGTCTAAGCCGAAATTCTATGTTAGCAAGAATAATTCGAGTAACCGTGAAAACCTCAAACAGTATATGATACAACAAAGTTGCAAAGTTGGAAGTCGCCAGATGGAAAAAAACCGAATGCAATCGACCACTGTATTATCGACGCACGTCATAATTCAAATGTGCGGATGTAAGGGTACACAGAGGACCCAATATCAATTCGGGCCACTTTATGATGGTAATAAAACTACGATCAAACACCTCCAACTTAAAAAAGAGACAGGAACACAAAGTAAAACGTATACCACCATAGTATTCAAAGAAGAAAAAGATTGATAAGAAGTGAAGAAAATGCTAAGAAATAATCAACCAAACAGCGAGTAATGTACTTGAACCCCAAATAGTAGAAAAGAGAAAACATTGGTTTGACACTGAATGTGAAGAAATTACAAGAAGACAAAATGCACCATACCAAAAAATGCTACAAATACAAAACCAATTGGCTGGCGGAAGAAGAATACAAAAGCCTACAAAGAGAGGAAAATACACCACATAAAGTAACAAAAAGAGCCTACTACGAAAAAGAACTGAAGGAAGTGGAACGACTTGACAATCAGAAGGTAAGCAGAAAATTCTATCAAAAAGTGAACAACATGAGAAAAACATTCCAATGCCTGGAGGCTGTATCAGGATTCTGTTGATTGCACTGGTTCTTTATCCCTAATTTTTAAGCACATGAATGAGACTGCATTCATGTATTAAGCCAATGTAGTCAATGGCACTTAAAGAGATGATGATGTTGCTACCCTTAAAACACAGCCTCACGTTTTATGAATTATGGCTTGGAAGATGGCAGCAACGTTGCAAATGAATCAAACATTAGATGTAGATTGATTTTATTACAAAAATAGACCGGCTTTTATACAAAACATAATTGCTTAGGACTAAATAACATTTCAAAGTGCAAAGGTGTAGTTCACTAGAACGAGTGTAATATTACAAAATAACTACTCAGCGGTAAACAGTATCGCTTCCTGCTTTGTTTGCAAGTATGCATGTTGAACTTTTTATTGTGGGTTGTTTATTTGCAAAAGTTGCCGGTTTGCAGTTTTCCGGCCTTTAAACCGCCTTGATTACGAAGCAACACTGGCTTTTAAATTGTGAACGATATTTCGTAAATTTTGACTGAAATTTACATCTGTTTAATCTAAATTAAACAAACCTAAAACTAAGATGTGTAAAGACAAACATATTTGAGATGATTTCGGAGGCTTTCACAGCCATTGTCATTAAGTAACAAACGACTTCCGGGATTGGACCGTATCATTATTAAGATTGCAACACTCACCATCTCGCCCAGGGGCTTCATCAGGAGGAAAAGCAAAAGAGCACAGTAACTCAACGTGTAAACCACGCCAGACGAGAAACTCTTCTAACGGTCGGAAGGAGAAACGCGAGAATTTATATGCAAGCGCTGTCGTGGTTCAGTGACGGCTTTTGAATTAGCACTTTCCACATAGAAGGAATGAGAAAGCCTTAGTCCCGATTGAGATTTTTAGGGTGCTTGTATATCTCAATGGCTTCGCAAATCTTTCTGCTAAAGAAGAATGGAGATTTGTAGATAATGGAAGTTCCATAAAAGAGGATCTTATGACCGGTATCGCATTGGTGTTTGGCGATGAGTGATGATAAAATGAGACCCGCCTTGAGACAGCACTAGTGCTCATAGATGCGAGTTTGCACTGAACGTCCTGTTTCACCAATATATACAACATTACAAGGGCAAGGGATTCTATAAACACCTTTAGATGACATAGTGCTTAATTTATCTTTAGGTGAAGGAAGAATGATTTTGTTTGGGGATTTGAATACTGTTTTATTGTTTTGTTTTTGAAATTCTGAATTATTGTTGAATGATGTTTTCATTTCTAATATTTTATCTACCTAAATATGTTACTTACATACAAACTGTTATGAAAATAAAGTTTTTATTTTACTTGTCACCCTTTTTTTATCGTGTATGTAGCTTAATGTAAATCTATTTTTATATAATTCATACGTTATATGCGGTTGCTTGATGAAAAAGTACTTGTGTTGAGTAACGAATTTCAAGTGCTACTATTTTAGCTCTCCAAACATGTTGTTTACAGTATTTTTCACATCACACTTGTTTTATTGTGTACAATATAGGTACTTGCAATGTATTGTTTTATAAAAGTGTGCTTGTGTTGAATTACGTATTTTTATTTGTATTATTGTCTTCGTAAATATGTTAGACTCCGTAAAATGTAAGAAGTACATGATGACTCATGCAAATCTGACCAGCAAGCTCCAGTCAGCTGATGGGCAGTGGCGTAGAGTTTTCGTTGTAAAGTTGGGGTACTTGTATATTACAAAATATAGAACTTTTGAGTATCAAATTATTATATTTACCATATTCTGGAGATTTTGTAAATACAATGTCATTACAAATTTGAATTAATAGGCACTATGACCTATGACGTACGTTTTATTTTATGCTGTCTCAGATTTTTGAATTTTGTAAGATATTTGCACTTGATATCTCATTTTCCCGATTTAAATTACCCCTGTAAACATTTAAATGTGACACATTACAAAATAAAACAATTTTAAGTTAAAATAATCATGATCTTCTGGTACACATACATAACATTCGTAGAATAAAAAACCGCCAAAATCTTTAATTTTCAAGTAAATAATCTAATAATAATCAGGCATAACAACATTTTACAATTTTAATAATAGGCTAGCTAATCCTAGTCAAAAAGAAAATTTTAATAACCTCAAAAAACATATATAAACCTATATTAAATTTAAAATTTCATCTAAAAAATTTAATAATAAACTTCTAAATAAAATAAACATTTAATTTCTAACCAATAAATTTAAATTGCATCGTTTGTATAACTGCAATTGCTGGCACAAACTATATTAAAACTCTTATAATGTTTCAGCATCAATGTTCTTAAAAAGGAATAAAATACGATGCAGGAGTAACTGCAACGTTAAAACATTCTATTAGTTTTAAAACATCAACTGAAAAATAAATATTGTATTACCTTTAGCAAGGAAAGACAAGAAAGCACGTTGCGAAACAAGAACTACACCTCCAGAACAGCTTACTGCAAATGCTAGGTTATAGGTTATAGAGTGCGCGTCCCGCGTGCTGCGCCACTGAATTCCAACCTCCCCTTAAATTTGAATGTGAACTCGTCTAGGCGAGAACTCGTTTCTGCGCATTATGTACTTCTTACATTTTACCGAGTCTACTTATATTTTATACTGTTTTTGGAAAACAAAGTTTTATTTGACATTTATTTTTTTCTTTTAGCATACTTGAATTTTTATATACACCGCCGTTCATTTGCAGTGGATCACTTAAATAAACTAATTTTGTCAACATTTTCCTAACTTTTCCATAGTAAAATGTAATTTATATTATGGGTAGCAAGCAGGTTAATTACTGTTTTAGAAATATTAAGTAGCCACATGTCGTTATTTAAGTCATATCATTTTTAATGAGCAAGTCAACAATGCATAACTTGTAGTAAAATAAAATCGACTTAGTGGCATTGGTTAAAGCGGTATTAATAAATAATTATGCAATTTTTATCAAACACCATACAAAACACACCAAAATCATCAAGCTTCTTTATTGCAGGTTATGCATTGTTCACTTGTTGCTTAGTTATTAAAAATGATATGAGTTAAAAATGACATGTAACAATAGTTAACTCGCTTACTAGCAATAATACAAACTACATTTTGTTATCAAATACGGAAATGTCGTCAAAACTAGCTTCAAATGAAGGTGTACCTAATCTTTAATGTTACTTGCAACTGGTGGCCAACCTGACTGCAGTAACTTGAACTCTGTTTACAAATAACACCCTGGAAATAATACCTTTCCTAGATTATTATCTGCGTTTATCTGTGTGGTTTGCAAATATGCTGGTCCAAACGTGCAGCGAATACATTTTCTATGAACCAATGTTTGGTCAGCTACATTTCTAAGGTAAAGCAATGACTTACGCCTTCTGTCACGTGCGTATAGAAGTACTTTTAGGGTGACCTCACGTCCATTGAGTTTAGACATCTAGGTATATATAATCTTTGACATTACCCTCTTTCTGTGACATAGCAATTTTCTTTCTTTATTTAACAATAACGAACTGGACGACACAAAAAATCTGCAGTTTTTGGTCAGGTCCGCTTTAAGTATGGTTTGTTTTATAATACTGTCAATGTGACATTTGTCCAAAATAACAGTAATACAACACGCACGCAATAACAAGCAAGCGAGCAAGCCTAAAATTTTATTCTAAGCATTAGGGACTTCTTCGAAGAGGAGAAACATCGGATTACATAGGTCAAGAATGTCTTGGTTTAAATAATGTGCTATTTAGAGCATCCCTTACATTAAAGGTTAGATTTATGTCGAATTCTTTCTGAAGTCTACTTACTACCTGTGATCTAAATGATCTTTTTGAATTTTACTGTAATACAAGACATACGTTTTTAACGCTATGTTTTGTTATTTCTGATGTCACAAAAATTGGGAAAGTGTAGACTTTATAATTCGCAACATCTCATCTATTGGATTTATAAATAAGAGTAACATTTGTTACTTTCGGTTTCAGGACAAGCTTGTAACTAGCGGGACTTGTTTTGGACCACATGATAGTTAGATTCTAGAGCTATAGTACAGTTAACGAACTTAACCTCAAACGTTTTGACAAGTAAATTCGCAGAATCTTAACAATAACGCAGGCGAAGTAGATATAAGTAGTACTTCTACTACTTTTACACCTTTTTACAAGTAAACCCAAAGAAGTCTTTAGGGCGGAACACACGATCGAACATGTCTTAACACAAGTACGCGCGCACATGTTCGTCGAACACGAAGCTGCGTGTGTTGGCCCAAAAACGCTTCGAACATGTACGCACATACAAAATGTTCGACAGACTTCTCAACCTGGATTTCTTGAAAACAAGTACGTGCGTTGATGTATGCACTCACATGTTCGACCGTGTGTTTCCTAAACGCACATGTTCGCCACGGACTTATTCAGTGCGGTGTACATCGCACAATGTCAGACTGCAACTATAATAATTATATAATTTAGTTGCAGCCAGACACTGTGCGATAATATTGCAAGTTCGCGTTGAATTCAATTATCATACATACGGGAAGTCCCTCTATATATATGTACCACTGTCTGGGGCTTATTTTATTATTTATTAGTTCGGGAAAGACGCTTTCTTTGTAAGACTGCCTATGATGTATCCCTATATTTATAAAAGCAGTATGTAGAAATCGAAGCGTTGCCGTTAGCCTTTCATGTGCTGTAATTGCAGCTCTCATATTGGTATCTGCATATTTTATTAAAGGTGTAACTAATTCCAGAAGTTCTATATACGTATTCTTGTCCATTCTGAGGTAATTTCGCCAATCATCGGGTTCCAGTCTTAACTCCTTCCAGTAGGTTTGTATGAGAGAATTGTTCCCGTTTTAAAAGCCAATCCTTACACCATTTTTTACGACGATTTTTGATTTTTTTTGTTTTACTATAATAGCGCACGCCACTGCCATCAAACACAATTCTTCGGACACCGTTTAATTTAAAAAAGAAGACGTGCGAACGGGTTGGTTTCGATAACTGAACTATGATATCGTAAGACATGTTCGATCGTGTGTAAGCCGGCTGATTTTGACGTTGATGTTCGACGAACATGTACGCGCGTACTTGTGTTAAGACATGTTCGATCGTGTGTTCCGCCCTTTTAAGCAACTTAACCGGCAGACAAAGTAGATCTAGAAACAACTACGGAGAAACACAAAACAATAAGTAGAATGTAGAAGGAAGGTTTGTTGGAAGAAATTTTAGTCACTGAAAAGCATTGTTTTATTTGTGAACTCAAAACACACTGCAAAATGGATTTTTGGGGACCTACTACTCTAAAGTTGCTATGACAACACTTTAGAGGATTCTTTTTATCACAGCCTTCTGAACTGTGTGACAAACGTCACTTTATACGGCTTGAGCAATTTGGAAATTCATTGTTGTTTTCATTTCTGAGAAAATGCCAATGGCCGTTTTGGCGCCACATAGTCACGATGACTTTTAAATGACAGCGGCTGTCAAGGCAAATACGTGTTTTAAAGATGATTTTTCAAATGCAATATTGGTAGAATAAGGACCTATGGCTTTAAATGTAATGTAAATATGAATGGTGTAATCTATTTACAGCGCTGTGTACGTAGTATATCTTGGAGATTTATAGTTTTAATATTGTTCTTGAGAGAGGTTTGAAGCTCTAAGAATTCGAAGTTGAAGACAAAGAAATATTTTCAGGCAAGTATATTTTGGATAGCTCGCAGATTTGCTCTAAAATGGAATGTGATATGCAGATAATCGTATTATTCTTATAAATTTGGAAGATGTTACGAAGTGGTAATAGGCATGAAGTATTTTATTCTGTATGCTATTGTAAGGTTGCAGTTTATGTGTAATTCACTGCTGTAAGATTTTTAAAATTAAAATGTAAAAGTTCTTTGTTTTATTGGACACCCATTTGTAAATGTGGTAATTATAAATGTACCAAACAAAGTGCAGTGTGCCCAGAAGTTACTCACAAACAACTTTCTTCCAACTACAAATAACTTCTTTCTTGCAGTTTTCGCTGTTTATTTATATTATATAAAAATAGCAAATAGAAATTGTTACCAGGTATGTTGTTTGAAGGATCAGTACCATAATTTAAATTTAACTTCCAAATATTTCCTTCATAAAACTTGATTTTAGGGAAATTCATGATATGATCTTCCCCAATTAGTATATTTGCATGTTGCAATACAACACCTTTTATACGTACAGTATGCAGAACCGCTTCCCACTTTAACAACACCAAACCAAATCGTAAAGAATAAAAATGAATAACTTAATCAACAAATTAAACTGTGAACGTAAATCATGTAAATAAGAAAATACACGAAAAAACTAGCAGGAAACTAATAAAAAAACATAATAGAAATTAAAACTTAGGAAGTACATGGGTGCGTGATTATTGCCGAACGGTGGACAGTTTAATAGATATTTGCATCGTTGTCAATGTGGTAACTGATGTTACATTGCAAATGTGAAATTCCCGCTCATGGGAATACAGCGCTCTGCGGAGAATCGCGGAACTTCACATATGCCCAGGCCGTATAAAGTGACGTTTGTCACACAATTCCGCAGGCCGTGCTTTTTATTAACAAACACCAATACTATGTCAAATTCGAGGTTAGCAGGTTAGGTTTTGCATCAGTATTGACACTGACTCACGCATAAGCTAACCTAATAACCTCGAATTTGACATAGACTTAAGCCCCTGTCCCACTCGAAATTTTTTTATAAAAACGTAGTGATGTCACGCCCCATCAAAATATTTTTAGGCCTTGTCTCACTGTCAATATTTGGTCCAATGTTTTTATAAAAACCAGGTCAGCGGTTTGAAGTAACACTGAAAAGTGAGGTTAGATTGTAGTGTTTTGACTTAAATAGCCGCCTCTTTGGCAAACCTTTTATTATGGTGTTGCATTCCTTATTAGATTTAAAAGTTAAAACATAACCTCAACACAACAGCTTAACACGAGGTGGTATACTCTATTCACTACAGTCCCGGATTGTCAATGTCAAAATCCAATTAAAAACAATCCTTTATATCATGGTTAATATTTTTAAGTCAAGCTATAGGTAACTAGAAACAATTAATAAAGCTACTAATGTCAAAACTATAAATTATATGTTATATTTCGAACTGACTTAAGCAAAAATAAATAAAAGTTGCCAGGTAACAAAAACCCAAATTTTCAAAACTACACTTTTGCGTTGTCCAACCTAGTAGTAACAAAAAAAAACAATAGAAATTCAACAGTGCTGCTATAAAACGTCATTTTTGACAATCCGGGACCATAGTGAACAGAGTATAGTCAAGAATGAGGTTAAAAATGTTGAGCATGAACGTTTTAAAAGGGAAGTTTCGCGTGCCTTTTCAAATTCTCAGTAAGCTGGGCTTAGCAATCAACATCCAATGAAATGCCTGATCTCATCAAAATTATAGAAAATGTTCTATTCCAAAAGTGTTTATTTAACTATTTTACGTGACGTCAACAAGGTACAGACATCCTCAATAGATATTTCAGTGACGTAATTTTTATAAAACTGATCAAAATCCTGTTTATAAAAATTTTTATAAACATTTTTACAGTGGGACACGGGTTTTACAGTGCTGCCAACTAGCTCCGATATATTATTTTAAAATCATGACCACCCTTGACCAAGATAATTTTTGACATCCTGATATTTAAAAACCAATTTTTAAATCAATTTGGTGGTTCAGAAAACTCGTGCCAAAAAATCTTGTATGCAACACGTACGCAAAATAGTTTTAGGGTACTTTCTCATAAAAGACTTGGCTCCTTCGTTGCCTAAAACTATATTTTGCGTATTTGATACATAAATAGCTATTTTAAATCAAAAGGATTAATTAATATAAGAAGTTGAACACAATAGTTCAATAATCTTAGCAGTAACTTTTAGATTGCAGACATAGGCTCTAAAACAAACTGGGGATTGGACAAACAAATATGAAAGAGATACAGTGAAAATAATGAACATCAAAGGACAAACAAGAGCCAAGGTTATACTCGAAACCACCTCGTTGCTATATTTCTCAAATGAACAAGCAGCACAAAATTTTCAAAAATAGGAGGAAAGCTGTAGGTGAACCAAGAGTATGACCAGCACAACTGCAGATTATTTACTCATTCTTAATTATAAACTACACCTGAAAATCATTAGTTAGAAATATCCTATGGCAAGCAAACGCAAATATAACAAAAGACTGCCTCTTATTATTTGCCATTTAAAATTCAACCTGTATATAAAGCTGTGTCAATATTAAATATAATACCTGATTCCACCTTGAGCAGATTCACTAACATTGGCACCATACAATAGAAGTAGTTTTGCAATGTTTAAGTGTCCTCTAGCACAAGCTTCATGAAGTGGTGTGTAACCAGCATTATCTTTAGGAGATGGTGAGCCATCCATTTTTTCCAGGCAGTAAGCAGTAATATCCTAAAAGCCAAAACAATTATTTTGCTGCAAGACGAGATTACGTGCAAAAACTTACTGTATAACCTAATCTAGCGGCTCGGTGTAAATGCGTTTCTCCAATACCCTTGTTCATGACCCACATTTTAATTTCCCTCTGAATATCCTGAACAGACTCGGGGCTAGTTTTAGGTAACAATCCTCTCCGTTTGGGTTTCGCTGTGGCTTCAGCTTCCAACCCTTCCTTTTTCACCTGTTTTTTCTTTTTACGTATATAATCAAATCCTGAACTAAATTTACGACGAATACTTTTAATTCGTTTCCTTGCAGGTGTACTGTAGTCGTCTCCATCAATTGAGGGAGTCTCAGACTTACATTCTCGTTCTCTTTTAATAATAATATCGTCGTCGTTGTATTCCGAGATTATCTTCTTGGTTGCTAATGATTTCAACAAATTAACATTTCCCTTTCGACCTCGGTTTAACAGTTTATTTTTTAAAACCTCTTTTGTGTTTTCTAACACAGAGTTCATCTTAAAGCTTTCGGTATTAGTGATTGTTCCGTCATCCTTTGCAAACGTTATATTTAACTGGGGAGAACCTTCTTCCCCATACTGTGATTCTGTATTATCGACACACGTAACAGGAGGCGCAGATGCCGGTCGATCTTCTCCAAACACTTCTTTTATTGTGGCCTTCTGTTTCAGCACTCTCGTTTCTAAACGAGTTCTAGATTTATACACAACCGTTTTAAACTGCTCATTAATACCTAGCATGCTATTGGAACTACTAATAAAAGTGTCTTTAAAGTTATCAATAGTCTTTTTTCGAAAGCCAAGAAACACAGACTCCTCTTTAATGATTGGTTCACGTTTTTTACCGCTTGGCGTGGACGAAATTTCTAGACCAGGAGTGGGTAACAGTTCCAACTCATTTTCTGATTTTGGTATAATCTTTGGAGTCGTTTCTTCGTTCTTTTTCTTCAGTTTCTTTTTCTTACGAGCTCCACAACGCTCCATTAAGCGATCTAAAATTGAGTTGTTCTTGGGCCTAGTATCAGGAGATGCATTTCTACTTTTAACAGAAGAGCTGCCTTCCTCAGAATCATAGTGATTTCTGGCAAATGAAAAACTAAAGTTCGAGTTGGAATCGACATCGCTGTCTCCAGGCTCATTTTTTATTTTTATTTTAGAACAATCAATATTTTCTGAAGGAGATGGGGAATTGGGACATGGATCAAGGTCTGGTAAGGATGTAGACAGTCTGTGCATTTGAGGAGGCCTCGTTACATGGATTAGTGCTGCTGGCATTCGCAACGAACGTTTGTATTTGTAAACCTCTTCTTCCCAACCTGGATGGAAATCGGTACCATCTCCAAATGATTTTACTGTTGCAGATTTACTTGATTCAGAGCAACTTTTTTCAGTACTAGGTTTTCCCCTCTTTACCTTTATCTTGTCGGTTACATTTTTTATTGTTTCCGAATCACTTTCACCACTGCTGTCACTGGTTACTTCAGATTTGACTGCGACATGACACTTTTCAGTTTTTGTTACGTCGGTACTTTCTTCAGTGTCACTTGTTAGAATAGTAGCACTAGACTTAGTAGTCTTGCAGTTTATTAAAGGAATATCTGAATCTGAATCACTTTCACCTTTCACTACACTATCCCCCACTTTATTGCTCTCTGCTTCATTTTCAAGTTCTGGTTTTGGTTCTTCTTTAATAACTACATCTTCTATTTCTTCTTTTATTTCTACATCTAATGGTTTTTCTTTAGTAACAACTGTTTCTAATTTGGCAAGGACATCTGCTTCAACCATCTTTTTTCGTCTGCCACGTTTTTTACCAACACCACTCTTCAATTGTTCCATAAATTTATCACAAGCATCATCAAAAGAAACATCCAATGGAGTTAGAGGTATTGTAGAATCGATTTCCTCATTCACGGTATGTTTGGGATATGCTTTTCTATCTTTTCGCATGTCTACCAATGACTGTCGTTCAAGAACTGGCATCTCTGTTTCCGAGTCGCTATCGGGAAAATCAAAAACGGAGGTTTCTGATGAACTTCTTAGGCCAGATTTGTCTCTGGGAGGTACATTACTAACAGGCGTTCCATTCAGTTCCTCCTCATTTCTACTGAATAATCGCCTTCGTGGGGGATAAGCAACTCGCTCCTTAGTTAATTTTGGCGGACTTCCACCATTAGAGGATCCCGTACTAAGAGAATTCTGCGCTGGTGAGCATTCGGTGCCAGGCTTATTTGAAGGCCGAGAAAGTTGATTTTCGCTTGAGCATCGCATCAAATTGCTATGGCCACCACTGTTGTACATGTTTTGTGTTGGCCCGACTTGCTTTAGTTCAGCTTTTGTGCGAATCCTAGCTGCTGCCAGGAATGCAGCAAGACCATCAAAATCTGCATTAGGATTAGTAATGGTGGCGTGATTTCCATCATTATGTTTCCCAACCATTCTTTCAGAAATTCTGTTGTCTTTCGTAATATCGGCATCGAACTTTATCGAATCGATGGCTTTAGGCAAATGGAATTTATATGTGGGAGGTGTGTTGCTGTTCCTATCGAACAAACTTGTAGCTGCAAATGGCGACATATTGTGACGGCCAACTAGACCTGGCTTGGGCTGTAAAGGTGCCATAACATCTGTAGAAGGCTGCTGCACATCTGATCTTGGGTGATGAAGCGGTTGTTCTTGAGGTTTATGCTGTTCCTGCTCTAATTTCTTCTGCGCTTCCTTAGCACCCTTAATTTCAAGGCTATTTCGTAGCAAACTTAATACTCGTCGGTCAGCAGCACCACCCACGTTATTTCTGTTAGCACCAACAACAGGCAATGACGGATTCGAATTAGTCCTTGACAAGGAATGATGAGAATAGAGAGCTGATTGTTGCTGAGATCCATGATTTGTATAGCCAGGATACTGGTGGGCAGCAGCAGTAGGTACATACGTTTGATTATGACTGGTTTGCATGTTATTATAGTGATTTGTGCTTGTGTATGTCTGAGGAGTTTGTAAGGTGTTATATTGTGGCCTGTGATATGTGGATGAATACAAGTCTTTATTTCGGTCCTGATTTGCAGGCTGATAATTACCATTTACCAACTGTTTACTTGAAACGTTCTGTTTTTGAAGTTGCTCTTGCTGCAATCTTGATTTAGCATAAGATGATAACCTCTGTTCAATTTGCTGATCAATCGTTTGTCTCCACACATCAACTTTTGGTATTTTATTAGGAACTATAGTTGACAGTTGTTCGGCTGTCCGTTTTCGCTGGGTATCGTTGGAAGGAACAGCATATAATGTCGACGTTTTGTGAGTTGGTGGGAGAAAATCTATTCGTGGCAGTCCTTGCAATGGTTTTTTGGCAGATGACTGCATCATAGAATTAGAATTCACATGTGCAGAGGTTGGTACTGAATTCATTACAGAAGTCCGTGGTAAAGTGGACGATTGTGGGGTAACTGCTTGCTGATAGACGTTTTTTCTATCATAAGCTTGTCTCTGATTTAAGTTATCATAATTGGACTGAACAGGTAATCGTCGATTATCAACTTTGCTCGCAGGCGTTTGGTTTAATGACGGCACATTGAAATTAGGAAGGAAGTCAACTTTTGGTGCACCCGTATTTGACAACTGTGCAGACTTTGCTGTGAGATTCCTCTGAAAAGAATTGGCATAAATGTCATATTGAGGGTATGTCATTGGAGCCTGCATTGGAGAGTGCATTGGAGGTCTACCAGTCTGGTAATACTTTGCCAGTCTTTGAACATCATTTCCATGTGTATCAGTATCATCTAGAGTTGAATCTGCTGATGTTCTAACAGTCTTCACTGACAAATCTAATGGTGATTCACGCTTTTGCTTCATAACAGATGCAATGCCACTGTTTGGTTGACTACTAGTAGCTTGACTAGCAGATACTTGAGGCTGCTGAGCCATTTTGGAATTCACAGGTTGATATGTTTTAGCAGTTTCGTGGTGGGTATATGTAGGTTGAGTTTGAAAATTCGAATGACTGCCGGAAGACTGATAATGGACTGATGTTACAGCGGACACACTTCCTGAAGCAGATGAAAACTGACTGTTTGGTTGTGTAGCAGGAGTTGTGGTGTACTGGTAGCCTTGACTAACAGTTGGTCTGTTTTGCTGCACACCATTTGTATATTCGTTGTGACCACTATGTAGCGAATACTGCATGGGTACCCTCGATGAATGTTGGGACGTAATGGGAATATCAGCACCTGATTTAGCAGAATAACTGGTAGATGTAGGTATTGCTGATACTGGTTGCCGAGTCTTATTATTTGCAATTCGCATGGCTTCCCTACTACTTCTACTGGAATGGTAATTAAGTGATGATAGGGCGGCTATAGGAGGTAGGTTATGTGTTGTCCTGTATGGTTGTGACGTTTGCTGATTTTGAGTAGTAGCCCCAACACTGGCCTGATTTTCCTTCATAATATTTACTTCCTGACTATGCGGGGTCGATGCCTTCGATGTTGCATAATTGTTATCGTTGGGAAAGGAATTTTGGGAATGAGAGGCATATGACTGATGTACATAGGAGGGTTCTTGTGGCTGCGAATACGCCTGACTGGAAGCAACTTGGTAAGAATGATGATAAGATTGTGACTGTTGCTGCTGAGCTTGGGACTGCATGGGGTAATATGACCGAGACTGTTGATAACTACTATATGATTGAGATGGATGTTGTGAAGTATGGTTCTGTGGCTGTTGGGAGTGATTTTGCGATTGCTGCATTTGATGGTAGGTCTGAGAAGGCATGGAATTCGGTGCTGGCGTTTCTTGAATTCTGGAAGGTGCTCTACTTTGAACTTGTTGCTGGGGTGTCGAAGGTTGATGGTAAGATGGATTTGGTAAAATGTGGGACTGATATTGCTGTTGTTGCGACACATGCTGCTGTTGCTGCTGCTGTTGTTGCTGTTGTTGAACTTCTCGTGAATGGGGTCTCGTAAATTGAAAAGAATGTGATGTAGGGACAGACTGTGGCTGTTCCTGATGAGAAGCTTGTGCATGATAGTTGGAAGAAGTTCGTAGATGTTCTTGAAGCTGATTGACCGTCTGATTATGTGAAGAAGGTCGTGGTATTTCCGATTGATGGGAAGGCGGCCTTTGTAAAGGATCAACCGAAACGCGGTCGCGACTTTGGGTTCTCAACTGGGCTTCTTGATGCGGCGGCCAGTACGAGGTTGCAGATGACGCTCTTTCTTGGCTTTGTTCGGTTCCATAATGACTGCTTTGATGTTCTCCTCCAGTTGTATAAGAAGAATTCGCTGTGGAACATGAAGCAGTAGGCAACCCCTGAAAGTACTGTCGCGCACCCTCTAATACGTTGGTAAAGGTCACATCCATGTCCTGCAGGTTCCACCAGCTCCAACGTGAGCTGCAACAAGAAAAAACCGTTAATATTTCTGTGCTTGCACAAGCTACGTTCTGTATATCAGGGTGTTCAATAAACATGGCATACCTCAGTCCGGGGAAAATAGGACAAAAGAGATAATATTGATCGATACCCGCGAAAATCTAAAAACTCGGACAGTCTGTCTAATGTCTTAGTGCTCCAAAATGAATAAATTTTTCAATAACATATCGTTAAGAAGCGGAACACAAGGTAGTTGAACTTCATAAACGCGATACCTAATTACGCTCGTAAAGTTTCATAGCGAGCGTCGGCGGCGTTTTCAAGGCGAACCCCGACCCGGCACCGTTACTATGACAACGGCGTCAGTCATGTTGACGGTAACAAAGATCCGGGCTTCGGTATTAAATGTCGCTCGCTGATTTGAGCTTTTGAAATGGTTTAGACCAAGATTAACAACCTGTTTAAAAGTAGGAAAAACACGCTTGCATTATTCGAACAATACTACTCAAGTAGGTAATGAAATGTGGCATTTACATGGAGAGTGGTGACTGACCCTTAATTTTAATTCGAAAAATATTTCCACAGTACATTCCATATCCATTGATAATACTAACAAATCTTTGGAATTATTAAGGGCGTTTTATATTTTTATTGATGGTAGTGTACCAAAACGCACAAAAAATAAAAAAATCTAGCGTACCTACTTAAGAAAACTACTTGATCCCTACTGTAGGCAACTCTAAACTTTTGTCAAATTATATTTCATTATATTAAATATTTACAAAGTTTTTTGTTGAAATATTATCTAATCTATCAAATATTAAAATTTTATAAATACGAAACTATTGACAAATAACATACCAAACACGTATCGATAAGATACCATATGAGTTGAGTGTTTTAAGCACATTGAATCAATAAATAATGTAAGTACTATTTACATGTTGTAATTTGTAATTGTTAGTTGTTACTACACAATTTTGTTTAACAGGAATTTAATTATTTAATTCGGTTCATTTTCCTTAATGTCCAACGAAGTTGCATATGAATTGCTAATTAATATAAAACTAGTAGTTGTAGCCGCACATAAAACGCGACCAATGAACTTTTGTAACAAATTGCTCGGAATATGTAATCCAAAATAATGATAAAGTAATAAATCAATAGCTCTAGTGTATTTATCAAACAATATATGGACATTCCTAAGACTCCTATTATTTACGGAAGCGAAATAATAGCAGCGGGACGTTCCATAAGGCGTCGCACGAGGAACAGTCGATTCGATAGGCACTCCTCGAACATCGCCCTCCACGGTTCTGTCGGAGGGATGCGTCATCCCATGCGGGAGATAGAACTATATAATTACGCACAGCACTACAAATAAGTTGCGAACTACCCTCGCATATATCTAAGGACAACTCCCTAAAATATAGCATTTCAGTTTTAAAGCAACGCTCTCTACAACATCGTACACACTTCTAGTATGAACGATTATAATGAGATGAGATTTTGTTAACATTTACTACTCCAAACAATTAATATCATGATGCCGTCACAATCTACGAGAATGGCAAGAATATTAAATCAAATCAAATTTTCGAGACGAAAAAAACAACAAAAAAGAGCAGAGGCAAATATCACACAAATAAGCAACGATGTAATAGGAAAGCAGAGAAAATGGAAAACTTCTTGAGGTAGGAAACACGAACATAAAAGTAATAAGAATTACGGCAACGTCTAATATTCCTATAGAAACTTTGATGAACATCTTCAATAAATGCATGTTACAGAACACACAGTCTGAATAACTCCAGCTATATGCTACACAAACTAAGAGGAAAATTATGGCAAACTGGGTCTAACAATTAAAAGATGCAACACTACTAGAAGAAAAAACGAATTGAAGCAAAGAAAAAATAATATCGAAACGAAGTCAGAAAAACATAATCAAAAGAGGTCAAGAAAAGCAATTCATTCGCCCAACTAAATTTCCACATCATCTTAATACACTCTAATTGTGACCAACTGTTGAAGTGATATGGAAATAAATTAAAGCTTCCATGATATTCAATGTCGATCAAATCCAAGAAACTCCACTCCCCTTGCTCCACCAAATAGACCTTTCAGTAAACAAAAAACCAATCCATAAATACTATCCCAGTCTAATACAAAAAAAAAATCCACCGTCCACAAAAAGACTCCACTCTACACAAAAATCGCATCTATAAAGAACCCTATAATAAAGGAGTCATTACCTCACAAGAGTGTCTTTTATTTACACATCTTACTTGAGGCACTGAACGGTTTTAAATGCACCCTTTCCGATCCTACAAAAAATCCGGAGATGTGGACCCTTAAAGAATAGAATGAAATTGCATCACAAGGCTGCCAAATACGGATAATCATATGGTGTACCAAACAAACATTGCTGAGGTCATTCAACTCCACCCACTAGGTATTGTCCCGACATGATTCACACACACACAAACGCACACACGCACACAAACGCACACACGCACACAAACGCACACACGCACACAAATGCGCACACAAACGCACACACGCACACACAAACACACGCGCACGCGCGCACAGACACACACACACACAAATACACGCGCGCGCGCCTGAATAAAGAACCAGCAACCACACAGCCTTTCCATCGAAGCCAAATTATCTCCCCATTCGAGGTTGGAAACGAAATCCCACAAAAATCTTAACAGATTGTTACCTTTCTGCCTCAAATTGTTTTTCCTGTCCCTAAGCAACCAACACATAAATAGAATAATACTGACACTATGCCATGCAATAACACTAGTATTCCCGATCGAAACTGAGTCACCAAGTATTAGCTGTCAACTATACAACCCTCAAATGTCCAAGTCAACAGATAAGTAATTATTTTAACGGAACTCTTTAAACTGCTATTTCTTGCAGACAGTCAAGATAAAGCACGCCTAATTCGTTGACTAAAGGCAGTTAGTACTGCCGATCATAAGCAAAACTGCTATTCCACGATGACCACAATGATCATATCATTTTTACTTTCATATTATAGTAATGAAGTGAGTTTAGAGTAACTCCAGACGAAATATTCCCAATTATAAGCTAACGTCAAGATATGCGCAACAAATCTCTAAATAAACAAAGAGGGGTAACAATATAACAAAACGATAAAAAGTATTGTACTCGTATACTAGTGAATCACCCGAGCTACGCTTCGGTTCGCTAATTTAAGAGATTCATTAATATAAATTTAAAAAAAGGATGCATAGGCCGGGAATCGAACCCGGACTGCCCGCGTGGCAGGCGAGCATTCTACCCGTGAACCAATGATGCTTCGTTGAATAAGGCGCTGCTATAATAGTATATGAACATTGAGGGTTTTATAATTTAATTTTACTGTACTTTAAAAACCGGCTTACGATCTAAGTCTAAAAATTGGCAAAATTTTAAGCTAGCATACAATTTAATCGGTTCAGTATCTTCGGAGGAGAGCGAACAAACATACAAAGAAAGAGACCACCGTTTGTATGGTATAGATGTCGCAATATTGCTTAGAGCTTACCGAACGAACATGACAAAGATTATTTCTATTTGAAATAGATTTCTTGTGAAGAAGTGGACGCATATCTAGAATGATCCTTGATAAAACCTACACAAAACAAAAAACAATGAGAATTAAAAGAAAATCGTGAGTACTACTAAAATCAAATGATTACTATGATATGGCCATCTGTATACTAGGTGAGTTTTTTAAAGTGTTATAAGGCGATATTTCGAAAATGGTATAAAATATTTTGATGAAATTTTGGTGAACTAATAGGGAGATTTGGGGGGGGGGGGGGGCATATATTTAAACGTATGTTTTATAATTAGCCCCGTCTCTATTTTGAGGGGAGGGGGTAAATTAGGAATTTTAAATAGGATGATGTACTTTTGTTTATAAAATTAGAATCTACGTAAAAAACTACATATATGTAAATACATTTTTTTGATTTGCTTTTTCGATTACGGAATTATGATTTATTAGGTTACAAAATAAAAAAGAATAATAATCGTTAAAACGTTAAAATTTTCGTGTGACAAGTAAAAATAACTCATTACCATAGAAACGAAAAATAATTCGGAAATAAGTGAACTTCATTTATTCGTAAAATTGATTTATTTTTAAATTCAATCGAAATTTAGTTAATCATAATTTCGTAACCAGTAAATCCAAAAATGTTTTGTACACATACGTAGTTTGTTACGTAGATTCTAACTTTATAAACAAAAGTACATCATCCTATTTAAAATTCCAAAGTTACCCCCTACCCCTCAAAATAGAAAAGGAGGGGGTAATTATAAAACATACGTTTAAATATGTTCCCCCATCTCCCTATTACATCACCAAAATTTAATGAAAATATTTGAAACCGTTTTCGAGATACTGCCTTGTAACATTTTAAAAAACTTTCCTAGTAGAATGACTTAACAGTAGATGAACGAAACAAACTGAGAATGAACCCCGGTAGAACTAAAACACGATTGCAGTGCATTCAATTTAGAAGTAATTTCGTGTCATTAGATAAGAATTCATTCATTTATTCAAAATCTATAGCCTCTTTTTTTACTTACGGTGCCGAGGACCATTCATACCCCGCGGGAAGTGCAACGGAGGTAATGCGCCGTATGTAACTTACATTATACTCCCCCGCATGCAAACATACTACACACTCGCCAACTTACAGCTAAGTGAGTTCAAATCCAGTGCCGCTCCGAGAAAACTCTCGGCTACGGCCAGATTTGAACCCATGTCCACCTGGTTGCTAAGCAAGCTACAAACCCACTCAACCACCCAGGTGGCCTTAGATAATAATATGTGCATGAATTAAATTAAACTCATTTAAAATCGACCAATTCGTAGTAGCATCATTAATAACTAATACATTTGACAGAGACCACATTAATAACTAATACATTTGACCGAGACCAAAGAATCATTAATTCCATCTAGCAAGCGTAATGGTCGTGGAGAAGGTAAAGGTATCGACTTTAAACAGAATTGATAATTACATCGACAAACCTTTATTAACAGCCCGAAAGTTAAAACTTGGCAAATTCCCAAATAAAACCAATCAATAGCGATACAAATATGTTCCAGTTTGCGAAACCGTTCACTTTCACCTTCACGATAAACTTCCGTAATTTTGCAATTAAACTTCTTCCAGAAGCGCGATTTCGCTTACTAAAATTTGTAAGCAACGACCTGCAGGGGAGCTGATGGAAAATGAACAGACCCTTTAAAAACTGAAATTAAAAATTAGAGTTTGCGGAACGCTCGCTGTCGGGGTTTTCAGACAAGGTTCGTTTAAATCCGTCGTTTCTCTATAACAAAACTGCATGGTTTGGGCGGGTTACATTTACTTTTTGAAAACTGAATTTACCTTTCAAATTTCTAAGGACACTCAAAAAGTGTTATTTTTTTATTTGGCGACATTTAACGACTTATAAAAAAGAATTGTAATGCTTTATAGGTAATAACATTTGAACTACTAAACAAACTATATAACAGTGTATAATTTTATCACAAATATTGTTGGCTATACATATACGCATAAAAATAACGTTCGGAGTGTCATACATGAGCTACTGACTGACCTTGACGTTTATTTCTAGGAGACCAAAAAACTATTTAAAAATAGACGCAACACCTCAATTTTGTAGGTTACCTAGATTAACAATATTCAATTGTTCACCAAGGAAAACGGCGCATCGTTCAACAAAAATTAATTGATTCCGAACTATTGGAAAAACAAAGGAATAATGACATTATTCGTGCATTTATATCATAGTTTAAGATTGGCCAGTTTTTTTATTTACTACAGTACTATTACTAATTTTCGACCAAAGGTAATTCTTCAAATCTTCGGAATACAATTCACGGTTTAGAAACACAGCCAACGAAAACCAAGGGAATTTTAACGTCTCCAATATAAAAGTAGAGCACTTCGTCGAGAGACGCTTTATTCGATTTTGATCATAAACAGATGCTGCTTTATAAATTCAACACTCAATTTCTACTCAACTGGACGAGGGCGGAAAAGCGCATTTTACGGAAAGTCTCCGTCCACGGAGAGCAGCTTCTTCTACTTAGGTCTAGGGCTCCGGACAAAGCCAATAAAGAAAGTGAATAGTCGCTGTGCAAACGACAGAGTCACAACTTGAGAAGCGTCTAATGTGTAGAATAAGCGGAGACAAAGAATTTTCCTGCTCGCGGCAGCGCGAAAGCCCGGAATACACCTGAAACTGAGCGTTTCGTGTTTTGGGATGGAAATAAACCCAATTAAACTTAAAACGTTGCATAATTGCAACGCAAGCCGCCATTCGACATCTCGGAACGATAATGGTTTCAGGTTTGAAGACGGAATTTTCCTCGTTATTCGAGGTAAAACTTGGCGCAATTAGCCAAAGCGGGCCTAAAGTAGGTTAAAAATTAATGCTCGCCTAAAATATAAGGAAGAAAGCGCCGAATAATGTTTGCCAAACTTCAGCTTTGGTAGAGGATCAAGAAAGTTTAAGACATACTTCCTTAGTTGTTCGCGTGATTAAGATACTTCAGGTACTCGAGATGAGTTATTTCCAGAGATTCGTCGAACGCAAATATAAACTTATAAAACACGCGGATTTCCGCTAAGTTGGCTATGTTGCATGAAGTAAACGTTCAACTTGCGATAAGAACAGTACACAACACAACCGATATAATTCCATCGTTTTATAAATTACTTTTATCGCCTATAGAGAGGATCGATATACATAATACACTTAGGATATCGCGTGCGCTTCATAACACTTAATAACATAATAGTTCTATAAATTCCCGTTTTTCAAGTACAGCAATGGATTATCAACAAATTCATTTTATTGAAAATACACAACAGTCCATTTATCCAAATGTGTCTGCAAGCGCGTTGTAAAAATTTGTACAAAAAATTAATCAAAACAAGCCTAATTATTTACACTTAACTCTGGCTACTTACATATAAGTACTAGATTTGTATGATAAAAGATAAAGAGATATTACACCATTTATATAATTTTCGCATTCGCACTGGTATATAATATATAAATTAAAATTCCGTTTTCGTTTTTATTTGTATCCTCATATACAGAATGTTTAAATGGTTAAAATGGCAAGGTACGTTCTCGAAGTCGAGATAAACCAAACGTATGCGTATCTATGAACATTAGTCCGAAATCGCATCGTAAGGAAGATACATCTCAACAGCTACTACCTTGCAATGGGTAAAAGATGCGCAGTAGCCGAAATAGTAGGGTAACGACCGACGGAGTTGCCCAAGTGTGAACATCGGGCATATTCTACATAGTACAAAGTGAATGCAATTGAACGACAGCATGGTTCGAACTTCAATTTGTCTATGTTTCTCACTCTTTCTTGCAAGCTAATATATGTTGAGCTGTGTAGCTCTAAAAAAGAAACAGTAAAGCAAGGTTTTTATTTAACTAAAATAACAAAGATGAAGCAATTTTGGTGTAATGACATGTGGCATATTTACGCGATTATATGTGCTATATTATATGATTCTGGAAAAGATTAGTATACGGTTCCAGATGGGGTGTAGGACGCTTTTATCGCAACTTTTTACAGTCAAAATTTTTGTTAACTAGTGATATAGTATTCGAAAAGGTTACACATATTTTACAAAAAACGATACTCTTATTTCAAATCGCTGAAAAGGAATTTTGAAAAACGCGAACCTAGATTGAAATTGGCTACTTCCGCAATACAATTTTGAGACACCCTGTATAATGCTATTTCACTATACATATTTATATTTATCTGTAGTTCATAAATTTTTATGTAATACAGATATTTGGTTAATTTTACGCACTATACAGGGTGTTCCAAAACGTACCGGAAATATTTCAAAGATGATTTCCAAAACTTATTTAGAGTGGAAAAGTCCATACAAACATATCTCCTAAATGTTACCGTTAACGAGTTATTGTTTATTTCATAATTTATGTGGCTAAAATTATAGTCCAACGGATTTTATTAAATGCTTTTATTTGTTTTTATCGGAAATATTATAATAGACCACTGCCAAAAGTGACATCATTCAGAGAACATACTTTTTCGAAATACATTTCATTATTTTAATTATAAGAAATGTTCAAAATGATCTCCATTGTGTTCAATACACAAAGCCGCACGTCGCAGAAGAGGTCGATGCGTTCTTGATATGATTGATATCGGCAGCCTGCTGTATTCTTTGGCGTAGTTCTCCTAGCGAGTGTATTTCAGTTGCATAAACGATCTGTCTCATGTGACCCCAAAGATAAAAGTCTAATGGAGTCAGGTCCGGCGAACGCGGTGGCCATACTACGGGTCCTGCTACTCCAATCCATCTTCCCGGAAAATCTGCATTAAGCCAAGCTCTAACGCGAAGAGATTGATGTGCTGGTGCCCCATCGTGTTGATCCCACATTGCACGTCTAATATTTAATGGCACATCTTCCAGTAATAAGGGTAAACAGTTTTCTAGAAAATATTCGTAATTCGCACCATTTAAACGGCGTGGCAGTTCAAATGGCCCAATCAGACGATCATTAAGAATACCAGCTATCACATTAACACTAAATCTATTTTGAACATTCGAGCGTATTCTTAAATGAGAATTTTCTGAAGACCATTCATGAAAATTGTGATAATTAGTGATACCATCTCGTGTGAAAGAAGCGTCATCGGTCCATAAAATATGCCGTAGTAGGTTTTAATTATTTTGTAACCAATTACAAAACATTAAAGGAGCCTCAAAATCATTACCTAGAGCTTGAACTCGTTGATGATGATATGGATATAAGCGAGCACTTCTTATTATTCTTCAAACTTGGTTTCTACATATTCCAGTACGTAATGCAATTCTTCGCACACTTAAAGACGGATCTTCGTGTAATAAATCAAGAACTTGCTCGTTTATGGGTCTACGGACAACTCCTTGGCCGACCGCATGTCTTGTATTGAAGGTGGCATGTTACCTCAGCTGATGATGTGAATTAACAAAAACTGCACGCGTAAGCAGTCTTCTATTGGGGTATCTTCTACGTTATGCTTGTTGTGCTGCTATAGTATATTACATACCGAGGTGGAAAGTGTTTCATTCCTGTCGAGAGATTAAGTAGTTAACCGAGACGCGTAGCGTCCGAGATGAACTTTATCTTGAGACAGGAATGAAACTTTTCACCGTGGTATGTATACTATTTTATTCGCAACCACTTTATTCTAAACAATAATTGGAAACATTATTATATTATGATACGACAGGTTGTGGCGCGCATGAATGGATCAACGAGATTCCCAGTGTCCCTACCTACACAGCGGTCCGGAATGGATCGCGCATGAATGGATCAACGAGATTCCCATTGTCCCTACCTACTTAGCGGTTGGGAATGGATTCATTTCCAACCGGCAATCACTTTTCCGACCGTTGGAAAGTTATAAGTTGGGAATAGCTCATTTTCCAACTTTTTAAGTCAGTAATGATCTTATTACATATATGGTTGCGAATAAAAGCATTTCCAATTCCATCACACAGCCCGTAAACATAATGAATATCTGCATATTCTTCATTTGAAAATAGCATTGGCATTGTGAATTACGATGGGAATAAAGATACAAAAAGAAAGCAAATAACATCAGTATCACAATAATAAGTTGACGGTTACAAAAAAGAATATGTTCAACACGATGTTCAAATGCTACAAAAAAAAGACGCGATCATGGCAACTAGATCAGTATCCGTTGGACTAAAATTTTCGCCACATAAATTATGCAATAAACAATAAATAATTCGTTAACGGTAATATCTAGGACATGTTTATATGGGCTTTTCGACTCTAAATAAGTTCTGCAATTCATCTTTGAAATATTGCCGGTGGGTTTTGAGACATCCTATACACATTTAAGATTAATGTTTATAATGAATTTATTTGCACGAATTTATTTCATATATATGTATACTAAATATTTACAACGGAATTAATCAAACTCGAACGTCTAAAGCAAACACACTTTATAGTATTTTTGCAGTATGGATTTCTAAATCCGTCCTCTGTCTTTTTCCGTGTAATAGGTACTACTATAGTTGTGATGTAGTGACATGTTACTAAAATGTGTATGGTAATTTCTATTCTTTAAAACAGTATCTACCTGGAAGTATTTAGTTAAAAATAACCAATCTCACTGCAAAACATGGCACACTAAACGTGCATAATAGAAATAATAAGAAAGAGCTGGAAAAAAATAGTATTGATAAGATAAACACACATATTTGTCTTTATACTTATATATCTGTGTATCCAGAACACTCTGAAGTTAGTTGCAGACACTTAAGCCATGTAGCTTGAGACTAGCGGCCTAATTACAGTTTTTTATAAATATAATTAAAGTAGAACTAATATAGAATATATAATTTAATAACAGATAATTATTATTATTACAGATAGGTGAGCGGATGGCCCCGCGAGCAAATGCTCGCTTCTCATCTATCTATCTATTTACAGTCTGTTCATTTTCTATGTAATTCAGAGTAGTTTGACATTTGTCAATAAATATACCTGTACGTTAGATTATTCCATTTTTGACATTCTAAGAATAATATGTTGATATTTATAAATGAGAAAATGACATTTGATTGGCATTTGTTAAACAAATGTGTTGGTACATTCTAAAAATATACAAACTCCAAAGCCTACTAGAATCTCATAAAAAATGAACAGGTTATATTATATCGGTTGTCTAAAATTGTAGAGAACATAGAGCATACCTGTACTAGACAGTAATGGAAATCTATTTTACCAAGAACAAACAAGGTGGTACATGTACTATTGTATTTGTTGCCTAGCTACCAAAGTAATTATTGCATTTTCCATTTCGGTTAATCTTATGGCAAATAGTATTTGAACTTTTTCAAACTCAAAGAATTGCCAAAATTCCGTACAATTTTAGGCAACCTGTATATCCGGAACGCTTTGAAGTTGGCTGCAGTCACCTATGCCATCTAGCGTGAGACTAGAAAAGTAATTCGTAATAACGGTTTTCGATAAATACATTTTCAGCACAGACCCTTATTAATAGTCAGTGATTCTCAGTTACCGAATTATAAAGTAAGATATAATAATAATGGTGAGGCACTAACACCCCATGAAGGAGCTTGGCCTGCGTATAATTTAATATTTAATAACAGATGTTGATGTATTAAAACTGAAGCGCAAATAAGAAACTTAAAAACAAGGGGTCATAGCCCCCCGAACCGTGAATTAATTCATAATTTAAAAATATATAGTTCAAATATAAATAGGTAAATTGTAACATTGCAACTCACTTTCAATTCATATGGGCATATGGCGCCTGCGTGTTAAATATAGTATACATAATAGCATATAATTTCAGCATAGCTGTTTTAACCTGCCTCTATTACAATTTGTAATTGCTGTTTTTTAGATATTCATGTAATTAGCTACTATAAAGCTGTTCTTAATTGCACCGCATTATAAAAACTATACTTCTGAAAAATAATAAATGCGGCAACAATACCCCGTCATGCGCCTGTTACATACGTAAGTAGTGGCCATTCTGGCCCATCAATACAAACACAAAAACATTTCAAAATGTTGATAGATGTTAGTTACTTTCCTGTTACACTCAATTCAAAAAGGGGTTGATATATTTTGTACCTCTCCGTAAATGACCATTGTATAGCTACATTATAGCTACGAAACGAAGATTTATCATAATAACGTTGATTGTTATTTGGAACCCCAGACCATAACAATTCCCCCCTTGGGTTGAAGACAACATTGATGATCCCTCCAAACCGGGAGGTCCCTGGAGAAATGAGCAATAAATTGTTCACCAACACCAGTCCACAAGTCAGGATATTTATTATACATACGAGAACAAACCGAAGATATTACTCACCTAAACAACAATTGAACTACTACGGATTTAAGATTGTATTTGTTACACGTTTCACCCCTACACAAATCGCAATTCAGCAAGAAATATGAGCAATCGCCGTTTTAATAGGTACAACATAACCACATTGGTAGTGTATCCGTATTTTATTTATGTTATATTGTTTTAACTTGCTCAATACTACTAGAATATTTATGCCCACCTTGTGAATGTCAGATTTTAGTACATAATTAAGAAGTATTACGATTATCTCCAGCAAACAACTTCGTTTTTGTGTGATGTAGCAGATTCGGTCGTAGTTAAAATTATTGGCGTAAAAGTACAACAGACATTACGCCGACACCATCGCCATGCTGACATAGCTTAGAGGCGAGGCTTTATCTCTAAATCAATAAAACCTCCTTTTGTTGCTGCATTGCAATTTCTCACTTCTTTGTTGCGTGAGCCGAGTAGGAAATCGATGACCTGCATTCGCGAGTGGATGACCTCGCAGATTTACTGGACAGAACGACAGGTCCAATGACAGGTTTGGACAAACAGCTTTAGCGAGTCTTCTAACTGCCCCGGAATTTAATTAAACCGGAGATCAAGTTTACTTACCTGATTCGGCACGACTTACAAAATGTAGAAAGCTGGAAGGTTTCCTTTTTTGTAGGTCGACGAGAAACTGATAACCGGGCGAGTGTCTGCTATATCGAAACAATACGAACGGAATTGCAATGAGGCACAAAAATCGAGATTCCGGGATTATGGAAATGATAAAAATAGTATGGAATATAGAATTGGCATGGAACAACGTAAAAAGATATTTTACAGGTACTGAGTTATAGCAGAGTAGAAAGTAATATCGCTTTGCATAGAAATCAACATTGTAAAAGGACACAAAATATGAAACATACTCCTAGTAGTAACCATACGTTAATTAACAACGAATTTTTAATACACCTTAATAACGATACCATATGCCCATAATGTTGAAATAATAAAAAAACGACTTTATTAGGAGTCCGATAAAATATAGCTAATGTACATGTACACGTTATTATACACAAACGTTGACGTCAATAGTTTATTTTTCGAAGACCATAAAATACACTTGAAAATGTTGTTTAAAATGTGTTTATTCCATTAAAAAACCCTTCAATTGCTTTTATTTTCTTCATCTACTAATGTATAATTTTGCACGTGTCTCAAAAAAAAAGAAATATCGATTCGTTCACTTATAATCTTTAGCTTCTTTTACTTTTCGATGTCGAAGACCATTTCTATCGCGCGGGAAGTGCAACGAAGGCAATAGGTAGCATTAGCATGCAACTTGCATTCCCCCACATTCGAATACAATGCATTCAACTAACCTTAATCTAACATAAAGTTAACTAACTAATAAGTTCAAATCCATTGCCGCCCCGAGAAAATTTTCGGCTATGGCTTCTTCCAGCGTACGAAATCTGTAGAAATGAATGAAGAAATTTTTAGTGAAAGAATTATCTGCCTTGATTTATTGTTGTAAAAAATACGATTTATTTTCCGATGCGTGTTTTGGTGGATACGCGTGTCGCGCCTCACCAGTTACTGATTTATTTGCACCGCGTAGCCCAGGAAATAACGGGATGACGTCGGGAATAGTTAGGGGAAAGCTGAATTTTAGTCAGTCATAAGACCACTACAAAAGATATATTTTCCAAAAACTTTCAGTACCTTCCCCATGTGGTTCTCACTCAGTGCACCATCGAACTTCAGATTCGCAGACTTCAGAAAACTGCTTTATATCTCGGTAGCCAATGGTCGTAGCGGTGTAGTTTTTTGACTTTATCCTAAAAGAATGTGCTAAAAAAGATTTTTGTTTGAGTTTGTGCTAATGTTCACATATGTTTTAATTAAAGAAATTGAAATAAAGTGCATTTTAATTTTAAAAATCAAAGTTTTGTTTCATCCTTCTAGCTTGTTTAAAAATTACAAAATAAGTTATTATGCGATAGAGTTTTAACTATATACAATCAAAATCTACAAAACTACAGAGTCGCTCGTCAAACGGAGTGTCATTTTCTTCCATAAAGACAGGTGAGTGGTAACATGACAATCCATTGCAGTGCTCATACATTACGGAGCAATTCAAGCCCGTTTTTTGCATCCACAATATTTTTCATATTCTGGAGGATACGAGGCAAAAGACAGTGAAGTAGCAACATGTCTCTTTTGTCCGTTCCTTTTTACGTATTCTACATTCCATCGTCATTCAGTTGCTAAAAGTTTATCTTCTAGCGACGTTTGAACATGAATACAAACTCTCAGACGCTGTTGATGCGACGCGTATGATGTATATATGTTTGATGTGAGAGTTTAGTAAAAAATATCTTTATAGTAACTTAGGTTAGGGTTCTGAAACGGAAGCAGCGAGTTTCATTTAATGGCTTTGAGTTTTTCGAACCCAGAAAACGTCACCTGAAGCTAAAAGCCAAGCGAATATTTGTATTCAAGCAGGGATTCCTCGAGAAGAATTGTTTACCAGTGAGGAAAATTGTTCGTATTCTTTCTTATATAGGCTGAACAAATACTCAAATTTTAAAACGAAGCTCGTTGCTCGTTACTTCCGCTTGATAACCCTAACTAAAGGTCAGCATTAAGGACACATCAAACGCGTCTTATCAACATCGTTTGACAATTTATTTGCAAGTATAAATGTCCTCGTCGCCAGTAAATGAACTTCTAGCAACTGAATGAATATGGAAGATAGAAGACGTAAATGAGGGAGGGTATACAAAAGAAGAATACACCTAGTATCCTGCAGCTGTAAGTCAGGATGTGGAAAATAGTGTGAATGCAAAAACGCGGGTTTGAATTGCTCTGCAATGTGTGAGCACTGCAATGGATTGTCATGTCACCACTCACCTGTCTTTCTAGAAGAAAATTACACTCTTTTTGACGAGTGACTGTAGTTTTTGTTGACTTTGACTGTATATACTGTAAATAATTAAAAGTCTATAGTATTGTAACTTATTTTGTTATTTATAAACAAGCTAGAAGTATAAAACAAAACTTTGAATTTTAATATTAAAATACACTTTCTTTCGGTTCCGTTAAAATTAAGAAACAAGATATAAAGCAATTTTCTAGTCTTCAAATATGAAGTTCGAAGGGACACTGAGGAGGGAGGGGCTGAAAGTTTTGAGAAAATTGATCTCTTCTGGTAGCCTAACAACTGGTCAAAACTCAGCTTTCCTCTAACTATTCCCAACGTCATCCCGTTATTTCCTGCGCTACACGGTGCAAATACGTGACCGGCGAAGCGCAACACGCGTATCAACCAAAACACGCAGCAGAAAATAAATCGTATTTTTACAACACTAAATCGATGCAGATAATTCTTTCACTAAAAGTATTAATTCTACACATTTTGCACGCTGGAATATGTATGTATTTATGTGCAATAGTTTTCAAAATAGCTCGATGCTGACGCTTTGTTTAAACAATTTCTGTAGCATTTGTTAAAAATAATTTTGAGATTTGAAAATTCAAAACTAAGCTTGTAAATGCGATATACGCAAAATTAATCAATTTTCAGTAATAAAAAAATCGGAAAATATGTTTCTGGTTTTTTGTAATCGTAAAATAATGAAGCCCTCCATATTTACATCCGCAAGGTAATTTTAGATACTGTGCATATTAAAACTAGATCTTCGAGTGCACACCCTACGATCGAATTTATGGTCCTTCATTCCTGACAAGGTTTCTTGGACAGAAAATGTTATATTTAATAGAGTCGAGCCTCGATTATTACTAGATAATAATCCAGATTATCGAATATCAATGAAGTTCTCGTATATATGTGCCAATTCGATTAAACAGTCGGATGTTACAAAACAAATAAGCAATCTATAACTGAATAATGATTACACTAATAAAACAAATAGTGTGGTGTTATTCTAGACGTTTTATTAACATCATGATTTACGAACCGAGGAGTTTATTTAAAAGTGAATACTCATAACGCTAAATAAATACATAGTCAGGGTCTGTATATTTTTATTTTTACATTGGCTCCTATCAATTAATTTGCACTTGTGAATTGCAAGGAAAACGATATTATTAATCTGGTAATGCAACATCTCCATAAAACGTGTTTATAAACAGAGTACTTATTCAAAGCTCTTTAAATGCAAGCATTCGCTATATGCTTTTATAACGAGTATAATATACTCAGTATACTACTATATGTATATTTTTGAAATCGATGTCACTTTGGTAAAAACATCAACACGAATTTATTAACGTTTAGCGTGTTTTATTGCCACAAATAGTTAGTTTACTTACTCCAGTTCATAACTGCCAATGCAAAATGCTATCGAGCATGGAAAAGGCATTTATTTGTATCCCGCTTAATTTTCTACTACGCACGAGCGACGCCTCGTTTAATAATGGGCGCAAGAATGACATTCATTTGATTTTTACGGCCTTCATAAAGTCCCGTAAAAATCTATTTAGGTAAGCAACACACACGCACAGAATTCCTTCAGGCAAACGCCGACTTATTTTATTTACTACAAGCCGGGCGCGTATTTGCAAATCGCTGCGCCGGAGAATTTCAAGTTCATATTTATTTATACGACCGCAACCATTCGGTTTGAGAGATAACTGGAATAATTCACAACATAAACTTGAGTTATGCAAGAGCAATGTTTGAATGTACACGGAAGTGTGTTGCACAACTGATCGACCAAGTCTGTTATTATATGGTTCCTGGGCAGAACAAGTGTGTATTTTGTAACCACAAGCATGGAATTCGGAATACATATAACAACTATGCATTTTAAATTGTCGTCATTATAAACCATCCCAGAGCCATTCCGATTGTTGTATCAATTGTTAAAAATCCATTTTACCATACATACAAGCATTCTAAAACAAAATTATTATATAACCTCATGTGAAGGGCTGGGCGATATTGAAATTCTAATATCGATTATCGATAACTCAGAAATATGGATATAGTATTTCAAGTAGTTGAATCGCATTACTTGTTAAATAATTGTATCATCTACTGCCAGTTTACATCGTATTGAGTGTTTAGAGATCACCATTGCCTGTGTTTTTTCAGGGGATATAAGCATATTCAACCTTTCCTATGTTGTTCTCTGAATGTCATTTTTTGGCAGTGGTCTATTATATGTTTTTCGGACCTTTTTCACTGTCTAGGGTGTAAATCACACAACGTTTCGGGAGTTTTGATCTACTCCCGTCTTCAGGTGTTCTTGGTTAGTCCTGAGAAGGACTGATATACGTTTTTCTACGTAAATTTGTGCCTCCCCCGGGGTTTGAACCCGGGACCGCTGATCGCTAGTCTGCCACTCTAACCAACCTGGTGGCCTAGTGGTTAGAGTGGCAGAAGCAAAGGCATGGAAAAATGTCGAGAGCCCAGTTCCAACGATTTTTTCATATCCCCCTTTTTAGTTACATTTTTCAGATTTTTCACATAGCAATATTAATCGATCTATCGATATATATTGAGCTATCGATAAATATCGATACGCAACAATCTGTCGATACATATCGATATGTAAAAAACCTGAAAAAAATTAGTTAAACATCGTTATACCGATATTTACAAAATGGCATACCGTTAAACGATATATCGGTATTTTTGCCCAGCCGTACTCGTGTAATTGCAAGAAGTGTCACTGCATGAAACGTAAGGTTTTTTGTTATTACATTCGCTTACGGGTCGAGTTTACTATCTAGTAGATAATGTTTAAATGAAACCCAAGCACGTAGGTGTAAAGTAACTACGCAGTATTTATTATCGAGCTCATGCTCTTAGTTTTCATTAACTACGGAAATTTTATGTTATCAAAGTTGTGCTCGATGTCTACACTAATTTGAATAAACGTATCAGAAAGTAGTGGCGGTTCGCTATAAGAAGCCATGGCTCTACTATAACAAACCATTCATTCAATATTTTATTATTCTGGAGGAAACATTTTTTGTACTAATTTTTCATGATTCTTCTCGTTTTGAAGCTTAAACAAAGCTCGAGTAATTTTTATTTCGTGAATATGAACTGTTGGATTAAACGCTGCTTACTTTCATCACGCATTTGTGCCAGATCGAAGCGGCTCTCAGCTTTTCGACAGTTTATAGACTGTAGCGGGAATTGAGCGGCAAGAAGTAGGTCCAAAGATAAGGATATTTTATCTTTCAATGGAAGCCATTTCAGTGTAGGATCCAGACTTAAGCCTCGAGCAGCCTCACTCGACTTCAGATGAAGTATGGCCACGTCCGCAGAACATATACTGACGACCGTGTGCATAAGTCCGACAGAAGAGGCATTGGGGTTTTCGCAAAATAATTTAAATCACTATGCTATTTATGATATATTTTATTATACTCATAATTTACTGCATTTATGTATCTCAATCAGTGGAGATGCAAGTTTTTTTGGTCGAATTACCTATACATTTTGTCAGTCCATATGCGAAATATTTAAATTTCGGGATATCGGAATCTGTCTTGGTCTGTGAGAGGGTGGAAAATGTATTTTACGTTCGATGGTTAACTCTACCATCAAAAATTCTCCACGAGTTGCCACTGTCAGAAAGAGCTCTTAATATCTAGCCTGAATAGCAGAGATGTTAGATAAGAGGGGTTTACAATATTGCCAAAGTATAAATTGAAGAAAGCTCTTCGATTCTTTTATCTCAAAAAACACTATTTACTACCACAATCTAATTTGCAACATCCATAATTGTTTTGGATATTACTTCTTTATAATTATTCTGCAGTAAGCAACTTGTACTTCTTTGTACAGGTATAAAATCCTTAAAATTTGTGCTTTTCATTTTAGCATTAGGATTGGAACGCAATGTATTCGATAAAAGAAGAAAGGGTTAATGCCTCGGTATTTTAATATTTAAAGATATAGTACGCTAATGAAAATATATAATAACTTCTTCCTATTACTTTAAAATTAAACGAGTTTTTATTAATTACGGTTGCGAAAAGAAGCTACAGAATTCAGAGATTCCTAAGAGGCTTGTAACACGCAGTCTTCATTGGTATTATGCCTTCACATTCCTTTACAAATCAATTTCATTTATAAAAATCATTTTATCTAGCAACTTTCTATACAGATAACGAAAATAATTATAAACATGTATAAATGCGTGGTTTATAATAATACCGAGTTTATTCTGCGGTTCCAGATTGAAAACTCTAAAATACACTTGATAAAAAGAACTCCAAGAAGAGTAAAAATCCCGACACATTTTGTGGCACTCACTAAAACGTCTGTACGAAACTCTAACGGCTTAGAAGTTCACGTTCTACGACAAGTAGTTCAGTAACAGTTTGTTCAACTTCACACGGAGCGAAGCAACGAAACAAGGTAAATATTGAACGCGGAACTTTCGTTATTCGCTTTCAAATAGATAACATAATCAGTCTAATCTACGGTCGTAATTCCGCGAATTCAGTTTTCTTCCTTGGTAGCAAAATCTTGCGTGACTGCACAAAAACCACAACAAAAATTAATTTCTTCTTCGTTCGCATGCTATTTATGTCCAACTGCCTATTAAGATTGTTGGATCAACTACGTACATTGTTTCATTAATGTTTTAAAAGGTGGCATATTCTACTTACGCCTTCCAGATGCTAACTGCTGAAAACATATTAAAATGCGTACATATATCATTTACGGAGGCAATGAGATCAACGGGATTCATTCAATAAACGGATTGTACTGTTTTCAAAAGTTTATTGTTCTTATTAAAACAATCGGAATTGCGCTGAATACATTGTTAATATTTTAGTTCTTGGCAATGAGATTCATAGCTTGGGCATACATATTTAGTTAATACAATTACTAGTAACTAATTATGTAAGTATTACAATAGTATATTACGTTACAACATCGGTAAGTGCCTTAGAACAGGCCAAAAAAAAATTAGAAGAACGAGACCCAGAGGGTCGAGTTGTGCTATTTTTTAAGAACTGTTCCAGTAAAGCACTAACGATCGAATCAACTAATAAAAAAAATACCGTTGAATATGACGAATATTGTTTGTCTAAATAATGTTCTATAACAGTCCTAGGAGTGTTATATCCATAGCGGGCTTGTTATTTTGTTGTTGTCATACCAACCAACAAGGATACGGGAAGTTGACCTTTTCGTTACAGATAAAGAACCCGAAAACAAGTAAAAATTGGGTTGGTAGCGCAAAAAAATATTAATTATAAGTATATCTATTTCAGTTTCTTTGCAGCAGTACTGACACATTTGGTTTTTAGTTCACTATCTGATATATCTTTATTATTCAACTTGAGGGGTTGTTTTACTCTGGTGCTAAGCCAGAAAATCAGGGGTCAAACCCCAGTAGCTTCAACGGCATAACTAGTGTCGACTTCACTGTGAATCCCCAATTCGGCTTAATGTTGAAATCTTCGGCGAAAAGGAGGCGCCGATGCCGATCGTATACTTTTTGTTACAAATTTAAATAGGTCTAGCTTGAAGGGCAACATGATTATTTGTAGATACATATTACAACTACGCTACTTTTGCTATAGTTCAAAACGAGATAAATTGACTAATTAAAATAATAAATTCATACTAAACTAAATATTTCCATGTTGCAGATTTAAGACTTACTACATGGGGTGACCTTAAAATATACCACGTGATGCAAACTTCGATAGGCGCTGGTTTCACATGCCCACGTGGCTAAGTTATAAAAAAATCTTATTAATGTATACTGTTCCCAGCGGACACATTGTATGTACTCATGGGACTAATAAAATGTCTGTGCACCAATAAAGATGCATTGCCGACGATGTAAATCATAAGATAATTAACTCTTAAATCACGTAAACATAATATGTAATAATAATTTATGTACATAAACGATAAGTATTTTTTTAATAACTGTATGCGTCAGTATCGATAAATATTGAGGCATCTTTAAAACTGCACATGGGAGTATATAAACTTGAAAACTGTACATCGCTAATCGTAAAGTGCGAGATTAGATATCAAAGTTAGCGATCCATGCTGTAAACAAATAACTGCAGTGGGCTTATCTGATTTGATTCGTATGACTACGTCCTATACAAACTGCAGCGGCTTTGTGCCCGTCCACAGAAATACTTCCCTTATAGACAAAGTCAACAAAGGACGATGCGACGACGGTTGTTCAACGACAGGATTTGTCACAGCAATCGTAATTCCATAGATCAGAGCACTTTGTGACACAAGGTTGCATCTGCACAATTCAGTGCAGTACTGCTTTTCTGGAACGCTTGAAATTACGAAAATAATGCACGTACATGAAATCGTTCGTCTGATTCGGACTACTGTAGCAAACTACCGAGAAACTTCGAAGAAAGGAAGGATTTGTTATGTCGATGTGACCACGTGATATCGTCAGTGAAGTAGGTAATTTATACAAGTGCGTAAAGCTAGTCCGTAAAGCTAGTCTTTAGTCACGAGTGACTAAAGATGCTTTACGCATGTGTATCGTACAATATTTTATCTACGATAGAATCTAAAGAACACGGTAAATAAAAATATTTCAATGTAAATTTGGATTACTAGCAAACGGTCGTAATTTTGAGTGGTTAAATTATTTTAAACATGTTGCTACTGACGACGTAAACTTAAAACTGCCAACTAAAAATCAATTATACACACTGTCGTAGATAAAATTGTTTAATTTCATGATTTCTCGAGTTTGAAAAAAGTATGTGTCCCTCGGCACTAAAATTCCCTTTTCTCCTTCTTGTCGTTCACATTCGTGATAAAAAGTTATCTTTAGTGCCTAGGTACACAATAGTTGTTTTTATACCAAGGCACCGAAGTTTAACTTTTTTCACATTTTTTTTATCATATCTCAAAAAAGTAAAATTTCAGTGCCTATGTATACAATAGTTATTTGTATACCAAGGGACTGAAGTTTAGCTTTTTATCACGAATGTGGAATTTAATTTCCGAGACCCGTAGGGCCAAAATAAAACGACCACATAATAAATAAAAAGAAACTTCACTGCCGTGGGGCACATTAGGTTTTTTTAAATCGAGAAATCGTGAAAATAAAAATTTTGAACCAACTCTTGTAGGTTATGTTGACGTTTTCTGTCACCCATAGTCATCCCATCACCTACAAAAAGTCGTAGAACAATGGATTACTTCAATGCCGATTTAAAAAAAAGGATTATTTTCATTTTGAGCAGTTTCGTCTCTAAAAATAAATATGTGTCTAGTTTCATTTTTTAATCTATGTATTCTATGTATTTCTCTGTTTATTCTGTTTAATTCGGCAACATTAACGTAATGTTTCTACTGCAATTAAATAAAGATCTATAAAATAGCATATACGTATCCCAAAGACAAAAAAAAACAAAAGCCAAGTTCTTAAACAGGAAGTACTATTCTTCCAATTTATACCTGTTTCGTATAGCATTCTCGACCGTCAACGTCAAGTTTGCCTTCTCAGCTAATGTTGTGCTGCAAAGGGATTTGGGTTATTCTTCAGTCTTTCATGGTGGACAATAATTCAGCCAGTAAATAAGTATTGTTATATGACGCTTGTAACCCTATATGATTGATATTTCCACAACAATCAAGGTGAAAATTATATTTTGATTTGTGATGGAAATTTGTCAATTTGTGTACGTGAGGAGGTCTCGGAATATAAATTCCCGAGTAAAACATCAGTTGCGTTGCAAAAACATATTTTTTTAATTGTCGGATAAGCCTGCATCCACTGTTTGTATAATTGGTTGCAGTTGTTGTAAAGTAGGTTACTCTCTGGTAAAGATAAGAAAACGAGACAGACGAGGGCTACGGAGACTTAGTAGTTTCTACATGCAATTCACGTGCGCAATATTGGTTTAATGCTTTATTCAAGATTATCTACCATCAGCCTTCAAGTACACGCTAGCTGCTGCTTCCGTCGGTTCACCTTGCAGCAATGCTTTAATTATCACTAGGCAAGACTATAAAAGTCAACTCGCCATTGTTTTGAAATGTAACCTTAATGAGCAACACGACTGATGGATGCGCTTGGATTTCGCATAATTTTGGTTGTCAACACAATATGTTGTATAACGTTTTTAAATTTTTTTGTATTTGAAACTCCGAAGTGCATAAGTTTTTAAAATTCCCACCTAAATTGAATAAAATAACTGCACTTATATTATACGATTGGGTGTTTATTTTACACCTCCTTTAAATAAATCCAGCAAAATTTTCCCCAGTGGTAGCACCTCAACGGAGGCGTGCCTTAAGGTCTTGTAAAAGCATCTGGTCAGTAGTTCACGTCGTGCAAATCAAACGACATATTTCTCTAAATATAAAAAGCAAAATTGATTTAAATTCACACATGTATAAGAATCATAGGTTGTTCCAAACAGCGAATTCTGAAGGATCAAACACAAAAATCAGAAAAGACGCATTGAAAATGCTACAAAAAAAAGTAAAATAATTTCCGACTTCATTTACATACAAATTATACGATATGATTTTGAAAAATTTAATTCACCTTGGGGGATTACGTAGAGTTCAAAATACAGCAAAAAAATACTCAACCACAAATTCATTTTGACAATGTTTGAATTAACTTTCTCAAGATGTATTCCTATGCATATGTGAAGTTCGCCAGAAATCAAGCAGGAAAACTTATTTGATGATAATTTTTGTTGGAAAAACGAACACGTCGAACTAAAATTTTAAAAACAAACACAAATGCAACATAATATAAAGTTACTGAACATGTTAGGTCGATACTTATATACTGTTTGAGGCTTTCGCGGTTATTCGAATTATCCTTGTTAACATAGAATTTCGACTTAGACCGCGTAGTCTTTGTGGATAAACACTCAGCACTCTCCGACTTAATGTGCCTTGTACCTTGTGAGTATCTTGAGAACGAGGATACTTAGGCAGATTTGGCCTTGTTGCCGTTCCATATGTATCCATATTTACTAACGTTTCGCAAGACTTTGCAGCTTGCATCATCAGAGTGAAAGTCTTAGTGCGACTTGCGTTTCTTGCAATTAGTGTGGATTGGTCCAATATTATGTCAATCACGAAAGTGGGTACAGTAACGTGAAATCTTTCTTCAGGATCAGGAAATTTGAAATCTGTACTTGATTCATCAAAATGTCTTCTTACCAGCCACACAATAGAAATTGAATAAAATGAAAAGTTTAAAAGTATTATTTCATATTTGTGATCTATTAGCGAGCTGCGCCCGTTTGCAATTGTAAACATCGCACACCGATAGTTACGCCACTGTTTATAAACGAAGTACGTGTTACTGGGGATGGAACAACTCTCCGTCGCCGATTCGCAGTCGCCGATTCACTGTAGATCAAATTCACCGTCTACCTGATTCGTCGTCGGCCCGATTCGCCGTAGCGAAGAGATGTATTTTTAGAATGTTTATAATTTAATAAAGAAATAATGTAATTCTACCTCTGGTAATTCTTAGTGGCCGCAGTTTATTCCTGTGTTCAGTTTTAATCCTTTTAAAACCCTTTCTAATTATTACTAACCATGCAACTTCTTGTTGAAGAATTTCTTGTGTTAAACTTAGAAGTAATGTTATTTTCTATTTAAAACAATGTAATTGAAGTTGGAGTATTGTAATGATAAAATGTGAAACATGCTTTTAATTGTTTTTATTTTATTTACACTTTCTATTCATTTCAAACTTTATTCCCCGACAGCGAATTGTACCTACGGCGGGCGAATTGGCGACTACGATTCGGAGGCGGCCAATCGGCGATGACCAATACGCGACGACGATTCGGCGACGGCGAGTTGTCCTAGACCGTATATCACTCATTGTGAAGTTTTGTCAATCTTATAATTTGGGGGAACGGTCCCATGAAAAATCGCATCAAATTATTATTAACAATCGGATTTAGAGGATTATTCAACTGGAGGACTTCGTTTACAAAAGCAAGTAAATGGCGTATCTTACCGAAAGTTTTTAGAAAAAGCTTTAGATGAACTACTAGATGTGTCACTGAATGTTATTACGAATGTATACTTTAGCATGATGAATCTCCAGTCCACTTTTCCCCTACACGATGAAAAATTATTTAAATCGATCACAGCACCAAGGAGAAACTACTTCACCACGATCGGCAAATTATCAGAGCTAGTTACTTCCTTTTACTATAAAGGAAGTATTGGATTCACCCCAAAAATTCGAAATTGAGTTTTCAACGGATCTTCACGTTTTAGAGTCCCCCGATCCTAAAAAACATATTTTTTTTCATTGGTCTGCTTGTGTGTCTGTGTGTGTGTCTGTCTGTCTGTCTGTGAACAGAATATCTCAAAAACGAAAAGAGGTATGGCGTTGAAACTTCATATATAAGTTTTGTGTACTATGTAGATGAGACAGCAAGCTTTTGAAGAAAATCGCATAACCGGAAGCAGGTGTTTACTCTTGTGATTTTTCAGTTTTTTTCGATTTTTTCAAAAACGGCTCTAACGATTTTTTTTAAACTTTACATTTTTCTTACATTTTTAATGTGTATTGATGTGAGATAGGTGATTTTCCAGTTGAATACTTCTAAAGTGGGTTTCTTTTGGTTTTTTTTCTATTTTTTATTAACTCCTATTTTAAATAAAACACCCGGTATATTATTACATTTTTGAATTCACCTTAAAATTCTAGAGAAAATTTGTCTCTTCAACTAACACTCGATTTTGTACCGTTTTTGTAGAATTTGTAATTGTTTAAAATTTTTAACAAATGGTTAAAAATTAAAACGGAAATTTTTGACTAATTGTAAAAGGAAGTTGTGTGAGTGTATCACACCAGATTTTCTTTTTTATTTGGGAACTCCTGAAAGCGATTGCTTATAAAATGCAAATTGCAGATAAGTTAAATTTTAGCGCAGATTTTGCAACAATAGCGAGTGCTATTTTATCATTAAAAAGATAGATACAACAGTTTGAGCATCTTTAAAAAGGTAATGTGCTTGAATGTAAATGAAGTAGGTATTAATTTGCTTGAATTGGACATTTTAAAGCATATATTATTTTAAAGACAAGGAACGTTAAATTTCAGCTTACATTTGCGTAAGTATTTTCTATTTTGGCTATTACCGCAAATATCTAATTGTTTGAATGTTCTGAACTCGGGTCAAACTCATGGAATGTTTTTTGCTTGGTTCGTGATACTAGTCAATTGAAATGCGCGTAATCCCGACCTTCTAACACTTCTGGATAGCGATCTCGTTCTTATTATAATGGCTTGACTTGAACTTGGCCTTGAAGGAACTAGATTCCGCTTGCGGTAATAAACATGACAAATGGTAATTATGAGAGTTATTATCCAGCGGTTGTTTCTTTTTGCTCTCGCGGCGTACTCGTTGCACTTAAAAATAACAGGAAAGCTAATAAAAGAGAAAATTGGCTTGCCTATCAAACAATGTGCTGCATAAGTTCTTTGGAAGGTTACCATTATGCTTCACGATATTTTTTTGGAAACTGCGACTTCCGCATTACACTTTTATCACGCCAAACGAAGCCGGTCGAAGATTGAACACGTAAGAGGCCATCAAAAATTTTAACACTACAGACAGGAACGCAAACGCAACGGATCAAATCAAATTCATTAGGCACCAAAACGAGGGCAAAACGAGGTGAAATGATCAAGGAAGCGGGCAATAATCACTCATTACCAATTTTCGGAAATTTGTGGCAATCTATACGCGAGCTGTCAAACAATTTGGCTGAAAGCCTTGAAAACGCAAAGGTCTAGGAGAATCATAATTGAAGAGAGCGCCAACGACACAAAAGAGTACGCTGGAACCGCCATTCATCACGACCTTTATTCCTCGCACCACCTGCTACACCCCCGTTTGTAACTAAATAATATGCTTGTAAATTCTCTCGCGCGATCTTTTTATACACATATATTACGCTTTAAACTGTTTCATAAATGCACAAACAAGCTTTAATCTACGTATTTTCAGGATAGCCGCTAGGGCTCTTCGTGGTTGACGACAACAAAATAAATTTCTTCTTCGAAAAGAAAATGCTTCTAACAATAACAAATTTATTACTGTGGGGGGGGGGGGGGAGTTAATTAGGGGAATCTTATTTTACTGAGCGGAATCTCAAACTTCTTTTCTTTACATCAATTTTAAATTTCTTAAAATTTCAATATAATACTGTTTGTTACTTCTAATCACTTATTTTCTTGATTTGTATTTAAATTCTACACTTGACAATTAACTAAATGACATATTAAGTTTTCAAGTTAACTTGAATGTTGGTGTCAAGGAATGAAAGCAAGTGCGGGGCTGTAATGGCCCAGACGAGTTTAGTGATAATCTTAGTTATCTTGTTATCTCCAAAGCAACACATTTGATAACCTCAGTATTAAGTTAGAAGTTAATGAATTGATAGAGTAAATCGTCGTGTTTTACTACTAATCGTTTCTTTCACACTGGAGCATTTTAAAGACGACATTTTTTTCCCGAAACTTCCTCCATTATAGTATATTAAAAAATTATTCAGTACTTTTTTCCATATAGTGTATTATTATTTATAGACTATGTGTAAAAGTATATTCTGCTACAACTACAAAAATAAATACTAAAACTAATGAGATAGGTATGTATATATTTAAAATTGTATACGTGTGTGAGAATCAATGGCGGTTCGTGGAAAATTCTGATGGTACATCCAACAGAACGTAATAGTACGTATATTGAAATAAATCTGATTTTGATGCTTTTAAAATTTTTAGGTTCGATTCGGAAAAATGGATGGTTTTGGAATTGTAGATGAGTAACCACGGTAATTCATTTCTACTTATTTATTTGGGTTGTTTAAGCTGGTGCCAATAGTGCTTACGCACTAAAATTGCGCCACAACGTAATGTAAATAATGTCATTTTGAAGGACCAAAGTTTAATCCCTGAGAGGTTAAATAAAATTTTAATTCCTCAGGGAGTCCCAAGAGTGCAAAAATTCACTTTCAACTCCCTCACACAGACAGATTACAACATCCCGAAATCTAAATATTTCGCATATGGGCTGGAAAAAGTTAGCATCAGTGAAAATGTTCCAAACTTTACAGGCTAATAAAAATGTATAATTCAACCACTGTTTGAAATGCATAGATGCATGCGTGATTGGCGCATTTTATTTCAAGATGTGCGACAATTTACCTGTTAATTATGAATGTTCTAAAATAGATCATAGCATAGTAGTTATTTAAGTAATCGTGTCGTACGACGATATTGGCAGTTTCCAAATATGTACCGCGGGTGTGGCGTTTCTCATCCGTCACCCTACGTGCGAAAGTTGTAATAGGTAAATCGATACGCTATCGCAGCTGGTGTTAGACAAAGACTGCTTGAGCCTAAGCTAAGGTGGCTTCCATTCAATGTTAAAATATTTATCTTTGACCTATCTTCTTCGCCGCTATCGTCCCGCTCCAGTCTATAAACTGTTAAAAAGCTGCTTCGATCTGGCTCCAATGCGTCCGTGAAAGCAAGCGGCGAGTATCATACAGTTTAATAAAATAAAAATTACTCGTGCTTTGTTTATGCTTTAAAATGAGGGGAATGGTAAAAAATAAGTACAAAAATGTTTCTTTCAGAATAAAAAAAATCTTGAATCATTGATTTGTTATGGTAGAGCCCTGACTCCTTGGCTTTTTAAAGCGAGCCGCCACTAGAAACTACTGGCGCATTGGCAGTCTCCCATACAAACTTATAAAAATACTAAGACGATATTCGTTATAAATGCCTATTAATTTAATTCTTATTATATAACCCAAAATTGTAACGATGGTTTCTGAACTAAAATTCTTTTTAGGCATGACAAAGATTTGTTTTTAAATAGCACTTATTCTTTCTTATTCACACCGAAGATACATCTACTCAGACCGTCTGTTTTAATCCGCCAAATTTCTAAAACGCCTTCAGGTATCCACAGGAAGTCTGCAATTTTTCGAGAGCCTTAGGGACAGCGTACTCAATTAAATGTTGTCCCATGCATGGGCTATTAATCTGATCAAAAGGCTAGCTTGACTTCATGCTTCCTCAATTCACAACGCCTATCATATCGCATTACCATAATCCTTATTCTACAGTATATACTTCTATCTTTTCTGAAGTTGCATCTGAGGCTGCAACATCTAAGAGCTTTTCAAGCATTCACATGTAAAAACAAATCCCTTGGAATAATTTGCTCTAGAAGATACTTTCAAAAATAAATCAACCCACACATATTTTATATCTTTCTACAGCTGACGTTCGAAGGAAACGGAATTTCACAGACAATTATACGAACCGAACACGCATAATAACACCAGCCTATGGAAAAAGCAGGACCAGATGCAAGGTCAGGGTCTGTTGCAAATTTGCGTTGGAACGAAAATAAATCTCCTTAGTGAACTACAGAGAGAAATGTTCAAAGGAAAGCAATGCAGCAGCGAAAGCAACTCCTGCAGTAGTCTGCAATTAATTATAAAATTCAAATTCCCCGACAGTTTGCTTTCACATCCCCAACTTCCAAGTTATGATTAAAGCTTGTACGTGCGCGTCGTTTCTAAAATCACGCACGAGATTTTGAATAAAATACTGAGATTTTTAAAAAATATTATATTGTAAACAAAACTCCAAAGAATGGCATAGGAACTGATTAATACACATTAATGTTAAGATTAAGTAACCAATGATACACAGATATATTAGAACACAAAATATCAAGTCGAGCATGAAGAAAGAAATGCATTCAAATGTTAAATCAGAACAGATCTCAAATCTTTAAATTCAGCTTATGCTGTTCTAGAAGCTCCTTTTTCAGAGAAGATAAACTACGTGTTCCATAACAAGCTCGCATTGTTAACGAAGAGCGAGTACTGTGATGCATGTAAATTATTCTTACACAACTGCATTTACTGTAACGATTTATTTCAGACAATTATTTTACAATCGTGCTGTAGAATTATCTCAGAAAAGGTGAACTGTTTAACAGCAGTTGAATATTATAAGCAAACAGGGGGGATTAAAACACAAAGCGATTATATTTTTTAATGGGAACAATAAAATACGACATACAATGTTGTGTATAATCTCAAAAGTTAATGTGCACCGCATTCTTACACGCAGCTCGTAAACTTGGTCGTTAAACTTTCAAATAAATGCCACAATCTTCGAGCTTGCCGAAATTTTAAAATTTTCATTTCTATTTATAGCGCCTTTCGCGCGAGCGTGAATGGGTGTGGTGCGTACGGGTTCGAGAAACGAGCGTAATGTAAAAAATATACACCTCGTTTCTGGCAAATACGTTGGAGAGCGAACAAAATATTCCCTCGGCTTACGTTTCTGCTGACCAATTAGGATTAATGGAATTTTTATACCTTTTTATTATCACATTATGACGCTGACACTTGTTAAATGTTCGCAAATTCATATTAAAACAATAAATATGCTACATCAGATTAAAATCAAGAGTACAAAATCCGCATTTAATATTTCCAATTCCGATTTTCACACTATTAAAGGATTCGTTAAATATTATTAAACAGTAAAAACAAATAAATAGAGAAAATGAGCCAAGAACTGCAAATACAAACACTGAATGTAATCATTTGAAATATGACACTAGAAGCAGTCCTACTGACACAGCAGGGCTACATTGCGTACTAACCAGAATTGTGTTACGGATGAAAGATTAGATGATTTTGGGGATGCATTATTTTTAAGTTTTAATTACTACGTTACAAATGTATTAGTTTCGGGGACCCGGATGACACGTGCAACCAATGCGCCGTAGCGAGGGGCTCGGTTAGAAATGGAATTCGGAATCAAAAGAACATTCGGTGCTGTGATAGGGGCTAGACCTATTTCGTGAAAGTGTGCTGTTTTGCGTAGTTAGTTCGTGGCGCAAGCGATTCTGCGAGTATGCGAACCAATAGTTATTTATAAATTGTTAACTTGCAATAATGCGAGGCGAAGATGCGAACGCGGCTATGCGTATTCATAGGCAGTGAATTAGATTAACTAGAGTAGAATGTACGTATAGTACGTTTTTTTCCTATAAAAATTTTCAAGGTCAAGATAAAATTGGCAAAACTGCTTTGTTTAAATTATTAGAAAATTTATTTTCGTCAGGTTTTTCTGTAAACGACTTTTGTCACTTTGACATTTAAAATTAAATTGTCAGTTTTTCTTTTTTGAAACTGAGTACGCGTAAAAACGGAATCTTTTCAAATTAAATGTAGTGAAGTGTGCAGAGGAACTGTTGGATCTGCATCTGAACACACCAGAAGAAGACGTTTACGAAAGATTAGCAAGAGCTTTTGATGTACATAGAACTTTAATGCCAGATTTTAAATTTCCCACCAATTTTTAGTTCTATAAAGTTACTAAAACAAATTTTGCCAACATATATTTTTTAAACGAATCCAAGTTATGCCAACATAAACCCTAAATTCTTTTACCTTGATAATTTTTATAGAAAAAAAACGTACTTTACTATCGCAATCAGTTGAATGATGTTTGGTAGCTTTTTGACAATTATAGCAGATGATAAGACGTCAGAGGTTCGTACTCGTGCTGGACGATTATATGATAATCGAGGATATGGATCCCGCGAAAGCACGAGGTTTCGCATAGTGATCCGCCGAAGCATGAAGTTCCGCAATGATAATGTAAGCCCGCAGAAGCAGGAAGTTACGGTAATTACTTTACTGGGAAAGACAAGTAGCCTCTGGGTTTTTATCGACTCTGTGCTGGTTGTAGCAATAGTTAATCTAGTGGATTACTATTGGGCAGTACTAGCGAAAACTGCCGGCAGCTAACCCAACCAGTGAAGGCAGCGATGAGGTGTCAAAGGGTTGATGCTAACTGATGCAAGGCCAAAGCCAGAAGTACGGAGAGACCAGCGGGCGGCCACCTCCGGTGAGTACAATTATCATTATGATGAGATTTAAAGATCAGGAAGTTTGTGTTCTTTTACATTGAACCACCTGCTTCCGTTACGCGAAGGAAGACCCACACCCGCACTGTTTGCACCCCGTCGCCGCCTTCTGGTCATGGGTGCGTTGCATCAACCATTTCCAAATAATTAAAAAGTATCGAAATCTAAATTTTAATATAACACACAAAACCGCGTCCAACAATTGGTTAAAATGTTGACTGAAAAAAATTGCGACAAAAAAACTCTTCTCACCCTTACATAAACTACGTGAAAACATGTATAAGCGCTTATTGTAAAGTTTATATTCATGACATAAAAAATATACTTTTTTTTTCTTTTAGAATAAAAGGTTTTGAATGACTGGTTTGTATGGCAGGGTGATCGCTCCTTGCTCCTTATAGCGAGCAGCCACTGTACTTAGATTCTAGAAATGCAAACATATTCAGGGTGTCCCATTTAAAAATTACTTATCGAAAGTCAAAACAAATTGACAGATACCCCAAAAAGTGTAATTTTGGTAGAATACAACCCAGTAGTTCTAAGTTTTTATTAAAAATATCGGCCGAAAAGTGGTCGCATCGACATCCGGTATAAATTGATTTTTAAAAATTAATAAATACAGAAATTATGAAACATCTCAAGATTAAATTTGGCTTTTTAACCGACAACCAAGGTTCCATTTGTCCGCGAAGATAGCTTCCAGTTTTTATTACACCACGTGGAGAACTTGCGAATACGGCGCTACAGCACCAAAAAAATGCAGATTCACGAGTAACTTTACTGCCGCGTTCCAGCAAGGTTGATGTTAACAGTTTCGTGAAGAAGAAGTGGATTTAAGTCTGGGAACCAACTTGAATGGTTCATAAAGCGGCCGTTAAACTTTCACAACTGTTTATCGCCGTACTTTATACATTCTCGCGGCAAGAGCGATAACAAATCAATAGAAAATCTCCGTAACCTGAAGCGGACGTAACAATGGACATGGAATGCTGGAGGTGGACAGACGACCCAGATTTGCCCAATTCGAACTTGATCTTTGCGGCCTAGATCCCCGCTATAAATATCCCACATGGCTGAACCTAATTACTGGCCACTCGTGCGTGCACTAATGCACATACAGGAACACATGCGATTACACTGCATTTAAAGCTAGAACAGTGGAAAACCGATGTATAAAAATTTAAAAAATTGATTTGATAAATGGAGTAGCACTCCATAACCGCGAGATTATGTTTATACATTTGGCTACGTTGTCGTACTAACAAAAGTGGCCATAGCAGACAATTACTACATGTAATGGTATACATACGTAATGCAATAAAAGATGATGGCGCATAACACTTAATTATTTTATACTACGTGTTTGCTAATAATGAAGAAAATATGTAGGTGCATATGTAAGGGTGTCCCATTTTCGATGATATTACAGGGTATCTCACGAGTAAGATAGAGTTGCGGTTTTCGCAATACTGTACTACTTTTTTGTAAAAAGAAAGACGGTATAAACAAAATTTTTATAGCCCGCTTCGTTTCTGAGATACAGGACGGAATTGAAAATATTGCATTTTGGGATCCCCCTCGTATCTCCGTTACCCATTAACATATCTCATAGCTAAAAACTGGCTCTTATACAGCTTTTTACGTAGAATCCAGTGACGTAGTCAGATTTTTGCTGTGATTGTCAATTTTTAGCTATAAATCAAACCTGTTTTTTTAACGGGACACCCTGTATATTTTTCTTTCGTTTGATTGGAAATTTTATGAGATTTACAAAAATATATACAGTGTCCCGTTAAAAAAAACATAATTTTGATTTATAACTAAAAATTGACAGCTCACAGCAAAAATCTGACTAGGCCACTGGATTCTACGTAAAAAACTGTATAAGAGCCAGGTTTTGGCTTTGCGATATGTTAAAGGATAACGGAGATACGAGGGGGTCCCAAACTGCAATATTTTCAATTTCGCCCTGCATCTCGGAAACGAAGCGGGCTATGAAAATTTTGTTTATACCATCTTTTTTTTCACAAAAACCGCAACTCTCTATCTGTACTCGTAAGTGAGATACCCGGTAATATCATCGAAAATGGGACACCCCAGGAAAGACTTCCCACTTGAACCAAAGCATTTTTTTTTAAAGTCATCATTATTTTATTCATGAAAATATTCAAAATTAGCAGCATTGGCTTAGATGCAACATGACACACATCGCATCATTACTTTCTGAAAAACTGCGTATTAAAAATGGTTCAGGTCGTCCTCCAACTGCCTCCCGTCTAAATGATTACCAAATACACGTCTAGACTAGACAATTGATTAAATACATATCATCATTTTCATCATATAAAACCATATCTATTTTAATGAAGAAACTGAAAGATGTTTTACAAAATAACATTATTGTTTTACGTTGAATTCAACTATGTATTATATTTTATCTTCATTGGTGTTTTATAGATTATATTTACTAAATCAATTTAATTATCGTTATAGTAATTTACGATACAAGTGCGTAAAGCTAGTGTTTCGTCACTAGTGGGGCAGAGCTAAAACGCGAGTGAGTGAGCGTTTTAAGCCCCGCCGGTGACTAAAGATGCTTTTCGCATGTGTATCGTACAATATCTTATCTACGATAGAATCTAGAAAAAAAAGGTAAACATAAAAAATATTTTAAACGTAAATTAGGATTACTGTAAACCGGTCGTAAGGTTGCGTGGTTAAAAATTTTAAAACACGTTGCTACTGACGACGTGAACAAAGAAAACATGTTATTAAACAGTCGTTTTATAAACATAAAACTGTCAACTAAGGAGTCAATTTTACACACTGACGTAGATACAGAGCTTTATTACCGCGGTAATAGATATTACCGCAATCTTTCTAACAAAACAAAGAATACATTGAACCGGAATTTATTGACGAAGACAAAATATTGAACAATACGTCTGTTTATGACACCTAACGAAACTTGAATCGTTAATATATGTAATACCGTGCTTCCGTAAAGTAGTGGATAAATTCGTTAAAATTTCAGAGAATAACTTTCGGAAAAAACGCCGGGGCCCGTCGATGTTTATTTTTATTTGCGTATTTTTTTTCAAATAGGTAAAATCTATATATACAGGGTGACCCGCGTAGGAGGTATAACGTCATCCATGTTTTTTTAAATGACAAATTCCCTTTTTTATTAAGGAATTTGAGAGAACACATTTTTTTACTTACGCTAAGCTGATTTTTGCGTATAGGTCACATGATCAAAAATTAAGAAAAACTATTTCAAAATTGCAAAATACTAAATTTAATTTTAGAAAGTATGTACGATTTTGTTTTTATCAATGACAGCAATCAATACAAAAAACATGTAGGTCGTCTTGGCTCCTGTCAGGCAAACAACGGTGCACAATTTGAACATTTAATTTAGTTGTTTTTGAAGTTATCATTGCAATTAAATTTAGTATTTTGCAGTTTTAAAATTGTTTTCTTAATTTTTGTTCATGTGACCTATACGCAAAAATCAGCTTAGCGTAAGTAAAAAATGCGTCCTTTTAAATTTCGTAATAAAAATATGGTTGCCAATTGGCATTAAAAAAACATGGAGGACGTCATACCTACTACGCGGGTCACCCTGTATATATAGATTTTATTTGAAACAATGAGCATATAAAAATATAAATGGACAGGTGCCAGCGTTTTTCCAAAATTTATTCCTTGATTTTTTGTATCACGACTTAATAGTAATTGTAGTGTAAGGGAAATTTCTTCTGACATTTGTTGATGGTCTCTAGCGTCTATTTTAAGCTGAATGTATTACTCCTTAATAAAAGAATTTCAAACACTATACAGGGTGATTCATAAATATGGTCATTAAATTAAATGGGTGAATACTGGTTATCAGTAGAAGTACATTGCACTAACAATAATTGATTACGGAAAAAAAATCGCATAAGGGTCTGGTGCAATCTTTAGGAAGTATACTGGCTAAATTGCATGAGAGTATATTAACCTAAGGCATCAAATGTGATTGAAATACCCTTGCTTTTTATTCAAATTCCACCTGTGCGAACTAAGTTCATAGAACTGCACTCACTGGAGTTTAAGCAATTAAATTGTTTCATTATTATTATTATTTTTGACGTATAGGTTATTAATGCGAAGTTGTACTGTTTATTGTCCTCTAACGACCCTTATATTTAATTACTACACTTATGAATTACCATTTACAGGGACGTGGAAGAAAATCGAAAACCACGTGACCACATAATGTAGGCAACATTTATCACTGTTAGCCACAATGTCTACAATATTAAATATTACAGTAGCAGGGACGTGTCACGTATTAACGAATTAACAGTAGTTATTAGTAGGAGTGTTTTAGGAACTCATGTTCATGAAAAAATAAATAAAAGTGGAATTATTATAACACACCACAATCCAACCAACTTAAATTCAAGAACAAAGAAAATAAAATCTCGCAAATTACAAAATTAACACAAGGTGAGAATTCAAACTAACCCACGAACGCCAATGCTAAAAAATGTCAAATCTGTGCGTGCATACAACTTTAGAAAATTAAATTTTTACGCCATTGGTACATAAATAACTATTATGTCTCTGTATATAACTGATTTTCATTGTTCTAGATCTAGAATGTAGATTACATCCACAACCACAACTATTTGAATTCGCCAGCTCTTAGCAGTAACCTGTCGAAGGCAATTATTGATAAAATAAGAACTACTCCGAATCCAATCGTTTCTGACCAATTTGATGGATAAGTAATCATAAACGGTATAGTGTGCGATTATAAAATTCCACTCTTAACTGAAGTTATCTTAATCAACTAAATTTATTGGGTTTACTACTGTACTTAAATACTATTACTCCGGTTTCTGCGAATCCAGCTCTTAGAACTCAACTTCCCAGAAAATCCAGGGCGAAGCTCTACATAAAAGCGAACAGGTTGAAATAAAAATCATTACCGTGAAAAGGAACTATAAAGATCCTCATAATGGAGTTCAGTATTTTACGAATTTGCTACATTCGAGGATTACCCGTGACCACGTTCTCTTTGAGATACTTGGCAATGTCAAAAAACGGTGATTGTTATCGGAGTTCATCACGGCATCGTTCGGAAACATCAGACTAGGGGCATCACTTTTCCTATAATGACTATTTGCCATTACTATGGGCACTTGCTATTAAAGCCATTTTATTTTATCGTAAGAAATTAAGAAAAATATCTATTAGGTCAGTACATAATTGGGAAGAAAGTGTAGTTAGGGCTCAGAACGAAGTTCAATATTTAATTAATATATACAAAAGCAGCGGAGTACAAGGAGATATGTTCAGAATTTCGAGCTGTTTTTCTAAAAGAAAGCTAAAAACGAATTTCCCAAAAGGAATATTCAACAAATTTGAACCATAATAGGCTTATGTTTTTTAATTTGCCATTTAACAATTCAAAGGTATATTTATTTATAGTTTTGAAAATGGTTCTTCAATATTTTGCTTTTTAATTAAAAATCATTTTGAGAAAAGTAGTTAATAGAAAGAAAAGTCATCATATTTATGTAAAATGCCTCTCAGTTAATATTTTCCGAATACGGTTATAAATTGCATTATTCTATTTATTATAAAAAATGTCATACGTATTACTATTAAATATCTAATGGTAGAACTGTTGTTGCACCAACGAAGTTTTAGAATGAATCAAGAAGCATAATAAACAAAACTATTCAACTTGATCATATTGACATTCTTCGTTCATTAGAATTGCATTCCGTGAGTAAAAGAGTTATGAAAATAATGTACAGTGCAATGCAAAGCACTTCTTACTTAATGTCAACTTGACAACTAGTTTGATTCATCTAGATCTGCAGGACGTTTCTTACGATGGTCGTGTGGTTCTTTTGGAAATAGAAGTAATTCAGTTACCTGTATTCTGAGAAACAAACAACAAACAAATAATTTCACAAGACGTATTATTAGTTACTTTAATAATGTAGAATTAATACAACATTTTACAACCACTTTCCTGAATAAAAGGGCTGCAAAAACATTTTTGCATTATTCCTAACTAACAAGTTTGACAACTGAGAAAGCATTGCTACCACAATTAAGCCATTTGTTCTTCGGCATACATGGCAACTGGATTGCATCCGTTGAAAAATAAATCATCATCCCAGATTTAACTCTTGCTGTCTAAGTCGTAAAATATATCAAAAATTACACAGACAAAAACACTATCGGCCTTACTCTCTGATCTGTGTTGTAACACCCGTTTTCATACACTAGTAGTCAGTTCACCGATAATAACCAATATCTTCTCATGGCTTACACCAGGTTGGAGTGTCATACCGGGTATCATTCCAAACGATCAAAGCGTTCTACTGTTATAAGCAAAATTCGAACGCGACTTGAAGACCTGAACACACTGTATGTGGGAAACTACGGATCTGAGAAAAAACCTAGAGAACTTTTCAACTTCTCTTTATGTTACAAGTTTGACGTTACTTAACGGAATTCCACGTCGATACTTGAAAACAATGCGTGTTACGAGTAATGATTTTGTATTATCTTTTATCTCCTTCTAACACAAAAAACGGTATGTTTAACACTTATGACAGTCATATTCCACCTATAAGGGCACCGTTACCAAATCATGAAAAACAAATTTCCCTTTACAACAAAGTTTTCAAAGTGAAATGTCTACATTGTATTACAATATTAAGTATTAAGATTTGTAAAGTCATTTTACCAATTGATGACGTTGTAAAACGCCTTATCACCCGAAATGCTTATAATAATAGTTTTTGCACGATCGAAATTGAAGATAAATTTAAAAATCGATTATATGATAGATAACTTTAACGCCCGCTGAGCGATGACGCCTAAGAACCCTAGAATAATAGAGGTTGCGTTGGTGAATACAACAACGTACCGTGTGTTTGTAAATAATACATCATGTAAATGCATATAAAAATGCCCGATCGTGCAGAAAAGAATAAAACTGGGTGAACGAAATTTGTATTAATATCACATCATTTTTTAAATTTGAGTAAAAACCCAATTGGGCGAGTAGTTCTCATCACATCTGTACTCGAGAATCTTGAAAATACTAAAAAGAATGTAAAGTAAATATCGTTAAATCCTACTAAATTAATTCTATAAAATGGGGATGTCAGATTCTTATATATTTAAACAAGTGTTGTGCCTGCGCCTGCGCACAACACACGTTTTCATCGTCACCGACCGGGCGCACTTCGTCCGCGATCGGTCCTATCGTCATCGTGCCCTGGATAATACAACGCTAAGCAGCTGCGTTACGTAGTATTCCTAGCCGAGGGGGCAAAGAGACTTACTTGAAATTAGATCCTCCTAGGAACGTAGGTTCGAATCTGATCGACTGCGATATTGTTTTCCCCTTTTTTGAATTAATGTAGGTACATAATTCACATTACTAAGTTTGATTTTTTTAAATTTTATCAGAAACATTAAAAACACTGGTTTAATTTGAGATACGTGTTTAAGTTTTGTAGTTTAATTGATAAGGTCCGGACTGATTTAATGCTAAGCATTTTCAAGCAAATACCCAGTGGCGTACGCTTAATATTTTTGAGAAGATCAAAATTTAGTAAAAATGTTCGTCACTAACAAGCAACTGTCCTTTGACTTTTCAATTTCCAGAGTGATTGCACTATATGCTTATGGCTTATTGCTTTATATCAAAAATGTTTGCATTTTTTAAAATCTATAATATAATTTTCTTTAACGTGTGTCTGTGTATCTGTGGCACAAAATAAAATCTCACGTTCCGGCTTCACAGATGTTTATATTTGTTTAGGTTTTGTTTTTCTTATCTTAGCGCTCGGATCGGAGCTTGACCTTTCGTGTATCCTATTTCACGTGCGCGTAGCGCGCAATTTGCTTGTAATTATTAAAATAATTCCAAGTTGTCTGTATGTAATTGTTAATAGTGCATGAGTAATGGAATAATTCTTCTCTCAATGTTCTCTCAATACACTGTAGTTTATATATATTTCTGTGAGACCCATGCGGATAATAAAACCCCATTCGCACGCCTCCTAATTATTATCTTAGTTTAAAAAGTCGGCATAACTACATGTGGTGTAGCGCATTATGTATGGTTTGGTTGCTCCAATACAATGCAATGATAGCACACTGCACCTGGTCAACTACACTAGTGGAAATATCATAAAAATTTCATAAAACTGTTGTAACTGTACGTATGCAAGACTATATTCTTTAATTCAAAATTCAAGTTGGACAAACATTACAATTTTGTGAATTTATTGTTTTATCGTTACATCTGTCCGGACCCTAATAATTAATTTAAAAAAGATATCGTGAATTTTCAACATTATTAAACGATTTATCACAGAAAAAAAAGTATTGCTAAGAAAATATTAAGTAGGTAAATAGTTATTCAGCGTATACCTCTGTTGAAAAAAATGAAGAACGATAGAAAAGAGAAAACGACTGTATACATAAGCCTACGAGTAGCGGTTTATTATGCAAAGCGACATCAATATGGCAACGAATTTACTGTTATATTAACTAAGCCTATAATTGAAAACGAACAGGATTTCCTTTTCTGTCATCACTAGAGTGCGATCGAGAGACTTTCAGTTTTGCGTACACTTTCCACTGCGCGAGTGTTCGAAAACAACACCAACTGTTCGCAAATGTGGGCGGGTGATCCAAGGCCGCATAACTGGCGAGATTACATTTCACCAAGTTGACACGAAGTTTTAAGTGGGACTTATTCAGCGGTGTCGTTAACGTTACGGCGGGTAATAAAAACTTGCCGCTCTGCGTTGTGTATTGCTTAACGCTCTAACGATTTGATTACGGCGAAACTTCTTACGCTTTTGCAAAAACAACGGAATCTTAGTGAACTTCATACTTCGAGAAGACCATTAACGGCGACGTCGTTTATTTCCGCCTATCAAACATTCAGCTTCCCTGGAATAATTCAGTTCGCAGCGGAACATATAGCGCGCTGGATTTATCGAATTGCTTTGTTTGTTGTAGAAGACGCCGATAAAAATTATCATTCTTAAGCTTTCCTCGCTGGGCTGGCCATGAAAGTAATTTAAGGCATATTTTATTACTTTGGCACCACCTGCCGCTGAAGTATTACTTTCGGACCAGTTTTACCAATTTGCAATTTTGGCCGCAACCGCTCTATCAATTGAGACTAAACCGAAATTATATGAAAGGCCTCATGAAACTGCATAACTTTTGTGAAGACAACAACCGCTTTCGCGTTAAAAGGAAGTCGAAAAATTAAGTTTAGTGAAGGTGTCTCGCACAATGGATGTAAAACATTGTCAGGATGGATGTAAAACATTGTGTCTCAAGAACGACCTAGCGTATTAGGACGACTTCTGCGCCAGTTTGTGTGGAAGAAAAAGAACTGAAAAGTTTCTTTGTATGTCTGTCGATTAGTATACTCGTAACCAGTAAGGGACGTTAAACGGTAATGTAATTGCGCAGTCGGGATGGCTTAGTGGAATGCATATTCGACTGACGAGCCTGAGATTGCGAGTTCGAATCTTGGTTCGGGAAATATTCTTTTTACTAAAAGATATGAATGCAAATTTGTCTCCTTTCTCACTTTTAAATTTCAAATGCCACATTATCGGCGCTCTCGGCCCCATTCGCACTCTCAGCTATCGGTAGGTATCAGGGTCGTAACTAGGTATAGGCCGAGTAGGCTCCCGTCTACAGGCGCAGGCGGCAAGGGGCGCCAAAATGGCACTGAAAAAATTCTTTCGTACTAATAAAAAACAAAGAAACAAGTGGGTAATTTTACAAATAAATTAATTTGTAATATTAACGATTTTAGTACAAATAATGCTAATTATAATAATGCGAATTGCGCTCAATCTGGTCGATACATTACATTGTCTTGTGCAATTTGCAAAGGAAATGTTATATGTCTCCCAGATTGTAACGGCGTTTATTTTATAGTTCTCATCCTATATCAAATCAAAACATTAGAATTATTAGCTTGTGAGCCCACCGCATAGGTGGCCTTATTCTAATTATAAAAATGTTTCCATTTTTAAAACAATGTAAACAAGCAGTGCGACAAACTAACTTAAATTTTAAACAACTGTTGGAGCGGGTCCACTGATTGCACATAATTACATATACATTCACTGCTTTGGGCTCATCGCTGGTAAAGTGGCCCATTCCAACAATCACCAGAACACCACAGACCGATTTTGATAGCTGACCTGTTCTACTACTATGGCTACAATCACTTTCCCGCCAGAATTTGTACAATTTAAGACACTACACGATGACAGCTTTCATAAAAAAACTACGTGCCGGCAGAAATAGCTTCACGTTTTAAATATATTGATTACTACAAACAGTGTGACAGTGTGGCTGCGAGTACATAACCTTATTCTCCGTTCATATGTTACTACGGATAATAATATGTAATTATTTGTTAATATTGTATTATTATATTGATATATCGTTACTAGTTTGAACGCACCACATAGGTGATCTTATCCTAATTAAAATAATTTTTGCATTTTTAAAATTGAATTGTACAAAAAAACGTTTCAAAAGAAAATGTTTTCAACGTTTTTAATACAGAAAAACAACTTTTGCTAGATCGAATTATGGCTGAAGTCTTCCAACTTATCTACAAAATAGGTAAAAAATACCGTCATGCTGCTAATTATACAGAAACACTTAGTAATACGAATTACATGAATTTGGAACTTAAAAAAACATTGCAACCAGTGGGATTTGAACTCGCGTTCACTGATAAATGCATATGTTTATCGTTGCGCTATAAATGACACAGTGGCGTTCCGTGCTGATGAAATGGTGACGCAGAGACGCAGGTACACTATATGTTTATATATAGGCATTTGTAAAATGTTCTACCGACTACATAGTAATATGTACTTTTTTGAATTAGAATTGTGTTTTCTAATATTGTTTCTGTTCTCATTTTAGTTGTGTTGTATTTTGTTATTTTAACATTGTTTATTTTTAACATTTTGAATAATAAATTTTTGAATGCATACCAGTTTGTTTGATTACATTACCTACATTCAATATTCGGAGATAAATGTAGAAGTCATACAGTATCATTAGTATTTTTGTCACATATATCGTTTTTTTACTGAGGGGCGCAAAAATGTTGGCTTGTCTATAATAAAAGTTTGCTTAGTTACGGCCCTGATAGGTATCGCTAAGTCACTGACTCGATTTTAACACGATTTCCTCCGTCTAGGCTTCGCAATAATTAATTCCAGTCTCCCTTGCGATTTCTCTTTAGCCGAGGTTGTCGCACATTTGGAGCGCTCATATAACAATTAACACAAAATGATAACGAAAAGAAGCAGAAAAAGTAAAAAAAAATCAAGGAAAGACAAAACACGAAATTTTAATTGTGTCAAACGATCTTGTCGAAGGGCAGTACTAATTTCCACTACGTCTGTATACAAGTTTGACTAATACTTTGATAAATATAAATAAATTGCGTATATAAAATCCTTACCACTTGCAACTAGTGCATGCACGAACTATTTACAAATATTAGCGGAATCTAACAATAGAACGGAAATGATCAATTTTAACATCATGGAATCATCTCGGGCTAGCTACGTCCCAATATTAGTTAAATATTAATCTGCTTGTACTATACCTTCCTACACCACTCACTCATCTTCTCCAACCGATGTTTGCTGACAAACCGAGATTTTCAGAATCATTGCAAAACTATTGAGTATTGTATTTTGGTCACTGCATTTTTAAAAACTCAATTAAACCGCGAAAATACGTTACAATGTAATTTATACGTGTATATTAAATAGACGATTAAAATAACGTTTATCAGCGTTTTGTAAAGGGTGACAGTATGTAAATGATGAAGAAATATATGGAGAAATATCAAAGCTGTACTTCTTCGCAAATCCCATTTTAAATCTGTAGATCAGCATGGAATTTGTAGCGATACAAAGTATTACTGCATACTAGGCATCAATGGCACCGAAAATTTGAAATTGGCAGCGAGAAGCTTCACAATAACCTAATACGTATGGGCGTGAGACCAGCCATCCGAGCTCACAAACCCCGGAAGTAGGTCAGCTTATAAGCATGTGAGCCTTCTCCGGTTTGCTAAATCACATTACTGTATTCGTATTACTAGCAACTTACAAACCCGGTGGACTATTAATGCAAATAGACCATGTTACCAACAGTAAACACGTACTTCATACGACAAAGGGGTTATTATGCCGTATTAGACTTGGATTAACTCGGAATCAATTGGATGTAGGAGGATTCCTGTAAACTTGCGTATTTATAAGAACACTTCGTTCATGATAAATGAGTGAAATAAACTCGACTCAGATTACCACAGTACATTAATTAGAAAGAAAATTCTCCTTATATATTCAAAATTCAGTACTCGAAGGTGGATAATTTGATGCTCAGATAATAATGTATTCTGATAGGTCTCATTGAAGAAAATCGATAAGCGCTATGTACAAGTTATTAAATATCAGAGCAGATAATATTGGTATAACAAACAAAAGCTTCTCAAAACAATCAATTGGAATAAACATGGAGCATCCTGTAATCTATACGTATATAAGGCAGAATATTATTAATGAAAACTGCTATTGACATTCAAAACACAAGTCAGGAAATTGAACAATCAAAATTCCAGGAATAATCCGGAGCGGTAAAGCCCATCAGTTTGCTCTTCCTAGACACCGACGCTATTACTACTGGCCAGTACGACGCGTAAAGAATCAATAAATCATACGGAAGAGCTATATTGATTCACAGGGGATCAGCTGCTCCAGTGAGTAGATAGATAGATGATAGGGTGCAAGGAAACGGTAAGAGAATGCGCCATTCTTTATGAAGAAAAATGTTCCTCGAACTTCGCTCGTTAAATAACCAGCGCATCGCAGCTTGTAACAACTTTACAGCAACAGTTCACTGTTGTAGTGCTATCAACTTCGTATTATTTCGGCGTCGTAAAAGAAGTCCATCACAAACTCGCTCAAAAATAGGATTACCGGGCAGAAGCAATCTAGAAGAGGGTAAATTATTAAATAGGCATTTAAATTGGCATTGCATATGCCGTATTTGAAAAATAATGTGGAAAAAGTTAGCGGGTTAGCTCTAAGGGCTTAAATATTCTACAACAATTTGAATTTCAGTAAAACCCATTAGATCAGTGTATCTCAACCGCTGGTCCTCGACTACAATTTGACCGGTAGTCAAAAGCACATATTTTTATAACTTTAAACGAGTACGACTTTTACTTATTTATTATCGTGAAGGATGTAAAAAAGCGGCCCGCTACGTACGGTTCCGTGGTACACATCAAAATGATGAAAAAAGTTTATATGAGCACACGTCCACAAATAGCTCCCTAACTAGTTTATTACTTTAAATTAACTTAAATTGGCTGTCGTAACTGTTTAATCAATACAAATACTGCAAAAAATGGTTTATTAATGAACAGAATACCCCGAGGAATACCCTTTAAGTTATCATGCGATTTTATTGGGTATTTCGCCACACTACAAAATGAAAAGTATTAAAACATGAACGTTTCCGACGACAAATCTACTTCCGTTATCAACATTATCTAATGTAATTAGTTTTACTAATTTTTCATTTTGTAGTGTGCCGAAATATCCAAAAAATAGCATGATTATTGAAGCGCCACAAAGAAGTTTCAGAGATGCACCCTTTAAGTTGCCAGAACGACTACAAAAATTAAAGATTGTCAAATTGGCACCTTTGAAGAGAAATTCGTTCATTAGTGTAATACTCCATTACAGCAGCTAATACGACAGTGTGCTTTTTCAAATCTTGGTCTAGACTAACAGGACAACTTGAAACAAAAATAAAATTGTTATTTTTATTTTTGGCGACAGGAATGTATATTTCGTTTGTCAATTAGCTTCCCCAAAAGAAAATTCCAGAATTCGGTAGAAGGGCATTTGTGGATCGATGTTCAGACATAAACGTTCGTCATTTATTTTATTATGTATTTACTATCGTCTTTAAAGTAGCAGCCCGCTTTTTTTACACCCTGTATATACAGCAGCGCTAGAAAGTTTTTCCTTACAAACAAGACATTTCTCGAGGGTGATCTACGTGCAGATGAAATAGCATGTGAGCAAATTAAAATGAAATCAAGCTTGGCTTAAAATTAAAACATATATAGATTATTAATTCGCATTATGTTGGATATGGACTATTATAATAACTGTCATATTTAAACTAAAAACAGCAGAAGTACTGGACCACATGACTTAATTTTTTCAAAGTTAACCTTTATTTCGTTTGCATTTGCTGACATGTTAGTTTACACAACAGAAGGAATTTTAGGCTACAACACTCTATACAGTAATGCGATGGGGTAAATACATCTTTATAAGGGAGGATTACGCTGAAAAATGGTATTATTTCTCGTTTTAAAATAACTTTTCGTATATGAGCAATCACGCAATTTTTTTAAGAATATATGTATTTCACGTTTAGCTCTTCTTGCAATTTAGTAATAGGCTCCAGAAGAAATACACTAAACATTAGTAATGGAATCTACCATGAAAAGCGTTATTTGCAGATATATACATTGGATATTGAATGCTTCAATGGTTAAAAGTCGGCTTCAACGCAAACCAAAGGAAAATATTGTACACGTACACGTAAAGCGCTATTTACATAACCTCAAAGAGTTTTCTTTAGATAATGCAGTGTTAGCTCCTAAAAATACAATGTCCATTAGTACTTCGAATATTTTATTTAATCTAACAGATAAACTTCAAATATATTGAGAAATGCAACAACACTAATCCTTAGTTTTTTGAGAAAGTATATCGATAAACATTAGCGGTCTATTAATAAAGATACAACAGGAAATAAAACCAGCTCAACTGCATAGGAACAGCAATACTTAAAAGAGAGACGACCTTTAGAAATTAATTGTACCTCAAGCGTAACCCGTGTTTATATCCCTCGTCGTTATAGCACTCGGTGCTTCGCACCACGTGCTATAACTTTTACGCCGCGAGTCAACAACGTCTGTTTGACGCCCTTGATACATAAATCACTATTATGAAATTTCTTTGGACTATATAACTTTACTGGCGTGTTTTTCTAGGTCAGGCGTGCACAAGAGGATTGTAGTTAGTAACTGGATCTCGCTTAAACATAAACTATGCACGTAGTTTATAGTTTTCGATTCAAGCAATGCTAGTTACAAATTCTTCACACGCTTTGAATATCTTGCCTTGATTCTTAAAATATCCATGGCCGTAGAATTGGTTTTGTCATGACATTTAACGTAGCGCTGTTATTTTTATATGGTCCTCAATCGTGATGAGAAATATCATAAAGTACAATATAGCTGAAAAGTTTACAATGTCTTTTAGTATCGCACAGGAAGTAATGAATATTCGAACTTACCCGCGAAGCAGTTGAAAGCAATAGGAGTTAATTAATCTGTAGGTTATACCAATAAACATTGGCTATTACATGTAAGTAATAATAATGGGCCAGCCTACACTTCCATGTTATAGAAATATCCTAACAAGCCTGAAAGTAATAAATCACAGAACCGAAAATAACAAAATAAACAACACTTTTCCTACTGATTTTAATTATGAATTACTTTTATTCAAGTTGAGATCCCTCGAATTGCACACGTTTATCTTGTACAAGGCTACATATTCAGACGTTCGCAGTTGAATATGAAATTATGAACTGACCACGGAGATCGTGCATTTGATTTCACGGCCTTTCCTGTCATTTACACAATCATTTATTAAATATCTTTTAGAACCAACAATGCGTAAGTAATGCTTCAATATATTTGCATGGCTTATTATTTATTAAACTGTAATAAAAATAATTCTGTAGGCGAAATATCAAGCGCACATCCACCTTGTTATTCTGTGGCAATTATCGAGCATGAAATTAAATATTAAATCCTAGGCATTATCGTGCGAAGCTAATTTTAGTATTCACACTGACACACATGATCGTGTATGCAGAAGCCAAGGCCAAACAACACAAACAGCTCGCGCGATAGATATAGGAATTTTGTTTTATAAACTAATTTCGCCGCTTTTTCTAGTATCACTGATATCTGCGTGATATCAACGGGGATTACTGCTGCGTTGAATTCAAACTGATTGATTAGCTAACATTTACTGCTCAAAGGAGATTTTCTTTTCAATGAGCGAAATGCTTTTGCGTTCGCTTCCTCGAAAAAAAATCACCAATGTTTCAGCATCCTGTTTGAACGGTAGCAAAGGTATTTTGCATTATATTTAACAATGCCAGCCCGGGACAAACTATATACAATTATATAAAGAACAAACACAATTGTACCTTGGTATGCAACTCTCATACCAAGACATTCATTCACAAGTTAAAAAGTTATAACAACAGTTATAGTAATACAATAAATATGGGAAAGTTATTATAAAGTAGCAAACATGAAGCAACAGTATGACCTGCAAATCAATTTAAAAGTTCTAAAACAGGCTACAATCGCCTTATGGCAATAGAGAAACAACACAATTAAAGAAAATGGCGTCAACATTAGAACCAGAAATATAATAATATAATAAATATCAACAACCTTTTTCTTTATTACGAAAAGTAGCTTTTTCCACGTTCAACCAACAAAAAAATTACGTACCAGTCAAGTACTAACAATCAGCCCACCATTTAGAACGAAATTGGAATATTACACCTATACAATTTCGTAACAATAAGAAAACGCTATTTGGAAACACGTATTTCAACAAAAAAAAAAACACCCACTGGTGATAAAGAAAATCTATAAAAAGCACACGAAGATGTGATTTACTGCTAACAGCTTGTATTATTAACTGTATACAGGGTTTTCCGATTGCTTTTCACTATGTATCAATTGTGTTTCACTATTTGTCAAATGTAATTCTTATTTGTCAATAATGACAAGTGTTTACAATAGGGAAAAGCATTTGAGATAAAGTGAAACATAATTGATACATGGTGAAAAGCAATCGGAAAACACTGTATCTCCCTTAAAGAACATTTGTGCCAACTTTCACTTATACAATATTAATATTTATTTGTGCACGGGAATACCTTCTGTAATCACGAAACATTTACATTACGCGACCAATAAAAAATCATGATCTGTCAATTTGAACCTTTATTTTCCGGAACTAAACCGAGCGTGTTTTAATTATAATTGAGAGGTTTCTTACTTGAGTAGAAAGTAGAGAAAATTTATTACTGTCATCGGGGTTCCACTTTGACATTGTACTCATTTTAAGTTGTCACGAATAAGTGTTAAAGTTACATTCTAAAAATCTAATTTATTTATTTGAACCTTAAAATATTGAGATCTGGAAATGTCTGTTGAATTCGCTTTCCCCTACGGAATCAAATCTTGTAATTTAATCAAATTACAAAATACAATTAAAATTTGTATACTTTCAGTTGAAAATTATTTTGTTTATTGCAAGAATGTTTGTTTGCAAGAATGTCAGTAGCACATGAACATTCCATCTTTAATTTTTAATTTTACAATTAAAGATGTTCATAAACATTTGTTATAAGTGGTTTTAAAAAATTTAAAAATCTCCACATAACCTCCAAGAAGCACGAGATAAGTAACCTACAATCGAGAAATGTTTCTATATTCATAATATGTATACCAATTTCAAAATTGTAATGGAATTATTTATTTTCATACTTTAAAATCCAACCTGAAAAATTAAAAACCAAGCTTTCAAACATAAATTAATTACCTACATATTATAAAATGTATTTCTGTAGAAGCTAAGAAATAAGTTAGCGAAACGTACGTGAAATTTTTAAAATACACAATAAATTTCGGCTGAATTTCTTTACGAAGAAGAAAGTCGTTTTCTTTCCATAATAAACAAAAATAATGAACAGCCGTAAATAAAACTAATGATATACCTACTATAGTAACCATTTCTAAAACCAGTGCCTCGTGCGCTCGATGAACTTAGCGATACCTCACAGTCACACAAGTTGACAAAATCGTATTTCCTAACGTGTTTTATACAAGATTTTTTTCTAATTTAGACAAAAAACTGTTTTTTAAATTTCAAATCCATGAAATTATCGATGTCTTGTCAAATAAATGTCAGTTAATTGAAAATTAAATAGGTACTTAAGCTTTCGCTTTTTCGAATGCCACTTTGATATAAAAATGAACTTTTCATCACTAGTTGTGTTATATATTTTTTCTTCTACTTTATCGAAAAGCCCAGTTTGATTGCCGCAAAACACGGCTCACCGCCTCGTTTTGGCAATCAAACTCGCTTCGTTAAGATACTTATAATCAAACTTGTATTGTTAATAGCTATTAAAACGCATTGCTACTAACGACGTGTCTAATGATATCATTTTAAACACGTTGCTACTGACGACATTAACTAATGAGAACATGTTATTAAACAATCGTTTTACAAACTTAAAACTGCCAACTAAAAGTTAATTTTACACACTGTCGTAGATAAAATATCTAAAACAAACATACATTTTGTATTGGCAGCCGTGAAAAGTCATAGTGACAATTTGGAAAGAGTCACCTGTGATTCGTGTTATACGTTGGGCGGTATTGAAGTGTATTGTCAGTCTATGTCAAACTTGATGTTAGTAGGTTAGGTTTTGTTTGTTATGTGACACAGACTGACGCAAAACTTAAACCTGCAAATCTCGAATTTGACATAGCTTGGCAGTGTTTTAAATAAAATAAAACCCCAAAGTTTTAAGGCTATAAAACTCTAGGGGGTTATGGCCTACATAGTACAACTGATATCAGTGTAATTATGCCTCTATAATATGTGAACTGAGTAGTGATGCAACCAAAAAAAAAGTTTGTTTAAAAAAACCTGTTTAAAAAAAACTAAGCGGTGTTTTTTAAAATGCGTTTTTTTCAGAATTAAAGTGTAGTGAATAACAACAAGTAATATTCTTTGGAAAAACAAAAAACAGATACTTTTAAATAAAAATAATACATTTTACAGGTAAAGCGAATTATAGAATTTATAACAAAAATAAAAACAAATATTTCTAAAGAAAAATAATGTATTACATTTCATAGCCAAAGTGGATATAGAAATTATAATAACGCAGAAATTACTCGCTAACAGACATAGCTGACTCCTCAACTGACTCGGAGTCAGTATCCATGCATTTTACGTCGCCGATGTCATTGTCTGATAACTGATGAATCGCTAACGTAACTTGATTCGTCGATCATATAGTAATACGTAGTACGAGTACCTACGCAGTAGGTATAAAATGTTACTTTTGTTTATTAAACATTTGTCTAGTCTGTGCTGTATGTAGTCTTCTTGAACTTTAAAGTACATATAAAATCAAAATAAGTTTAAATTTTGTCGCTTGATTACCTTCCGCCAAACACACCTACCAAAACGTGCCGCTAATTAAAAAAATTTAAAAAAACAAAAAAACCGGTTTTTGTTTTTTAAACGCGTTTTTTACATCACTAGAATTGAGGATAAACATTAAAACTTACCCCTGTAGCATAATTCGTTAAATAAATGATAAAATAGTGGTGTAACAATAGAAACCTTTATTTAAAATAAAAGGGCGAGAAAGTTTGTTTAAATTGAACGATACTAGCGTCGACGATTGAATAATACCCACATAAATAAGCATATGGTGGGTTTTCCTATAAAAAAATCAGTTGGAATAATTGAGTGATAAAATAAGCATAGAGCTACCTGCTTTCACTCTGTCACTGCCATTGATAAATGACACTACATGTATTATACAATAGTGTTTTATTATAATTATTACCCATGACCATCATCCGTTAGGTATTCTCTATTTGAACACACTTTGGAATATACTGGCCTTATTCTCATAGATGTCATTAGTTTTTCTTTCATTTTTTTATCATGTGTATAATAAACAACACACTGCTGAAATGCTGACTAGTTAAATCGACGCTTGTTATTACACTTTTTAATGCATCTACAGGGTGTTACAAAAGTAACGCCCGTCCACTTGGGATATAACCAGGAAGATAAAATAAACCGATAATAAAGAGTGACAAAACTTCAGATTGTCCTTCCTTACAGAGTTATTGACCAACAAAGTATTAAAAATGTACGTTTTACAAAATCAAGTTTTATTGATAATAAATACTTCCCTGGCCGATGGATTGGAAGAGGTGGACCAATAACTTGGCCACCCAGAACACCCGATCTTAATCCGTTAGATTTCTTTTTCTGGGTATATCTCAAGAAAAAGTTTATCTACAACCAGTTGTTGAACAAGCCGATCTGATTGACTGTATTCGTGCAGCTGTAGCTTAATAAAGGGACGAAATGCTAGAAAATGCATTGAAGTGGAAGGTGGAGTATTTGAACATCTAATGTATTTATTATCAATAAATACTTGATTTTGTAAAACATACATTTGTAATACTTTGTTTGTCACTCTTTATTATCGGTTTATTTTATCTTCCTGAATATATACCCAAGTGGACGGGCGTTACTTTTGTAACACCCTGTATATTAACTAAAAACTTTTTGGATTAAGAAGTGTGGGGGACATAAGTTTAATTTTTATTTTGGCATAGGGAAAAATGCTTCGAATTATAATAAAACAAAGTTTATTGAGACGATCCCTCCCTGTAGTTGTCTCATTTGTAGTACCACTCGCCAGTGCAAATTTAACTACGTAATTCCATCCCCAAGGCAAAAATCACGACCTAGTAAGGTGGCATTGCAGTGTCGATCTGGAGTGCACCGAGATTGCATTGTACGTGATCGTCGTTACGTTATGACGTCAATCCTTGACACCGTTGAGTAAATAAATCTAGCTCCTCGCTGCTTGGACCTGCCTGCGCCAACGATACCGATAGCAAGTGTAGTTTTATACGATGCACTCTCCCGGAAAATGAGCAGACGAGACGATATCATCTGAAAATACGGAAATAACCGATTTGTCGTTGTCTGCAGTCGCGGAGACTATTTGTGAGAGGAATAAACAATTTCAGAAAGGCAATAACAGATATTTTGGTCGTTATTCCTGAGCCTACATGTTAGATCTATTTCGTATTATTTGTAATATCGTGAGTTATTCCAGTGAGATATTAGGGAAAAGTTTATGTTTGTTTTCTTATAATATCAACGGAGTATTTCTTTTGTATACAAATAAATGTAAAAAATCCAAACTGGGCACTAAAAACGATAAGTAAAAGCATGTCCATTGAGTTCTTCTAATAGCATAATTCCGGATTGTCGCAACAAAAATTCAAAATATTAATTAATGTATGAGAACTTGTACCTGTACTTTATTAGAAGTAGCTGCTGCAAATAGTACTAAAATACTCGTACATATATGAAAGCGGATAAATAATCAGTAGTTATATCTCTAGTGCATTCTGTATATTCGAATTTTAATTAATTTTAATTTTTTAATTAATTTAACTAATTATACAGAATGCACGCGGGGATATTGCAAGACTATTCTTCAAAGAAATGTCATGCTTTGTATACCACACTAGTCATTTTAAAGTTTTCAGTTTTCTTCGTAAATTTTCTTGTGTACCTAGCTGGTTTGCTTTTCTTCCCGCAAATACTCGATATTGCACTTGTGCAAATATTCGAATATTCGCTGTATTGGACTCTGATTGGTTCAAATTTTGAAAATTGATTGATGGGATAGTTTTATATTATCTGAAGGAATAGTCACACTAAAATGTGTATTTTAGTTAATACGTTATTTCCACTGAATCTTCTCTTGTGTGCAGAAAGACTTGCCTTAGTCATTAAGATCATATTTCTAATAATGACACTAATTTTTCGTTTGAAAGCGACACAAGCGATCAGATAATTTTTTCATTGGTACTTTATGTGCATTCACTTTCATCTTAAATTTAAAAATGCGGTACAGTATAAAATAAACGTGCGTTATAAATAAGTTCGGTAAAATTTTCACAGTACTCGATATTGAACTCGTAGTATAAAATAATATTTTAAGCAACAACTTTATAAAGCATGTATTTTTTTACCAGTGGGAAATTTACACACTCATGAGCGAAGCGAGTGTTGTAAACCCACAAGTAAAAAAATGGCGCTATATAAACGAGTTTCATGCATAATTTTTTGCGACACTTCTTTGATAATTAATAAAATTCACTACATTTTATTTTATTCAATTTTGACAATTTAAAGTGACATTATCAACTAGGGATGCGCCAAAGCGGGTTTTTTCTGCTTCGGCCGAATACCGAATATTCATCCTAAAATTAGGCCGAAGCACAAAGCCTCGGCCGAATCATAATATCTAAAAACGAACATCTCGAAAAACACTAATACATAATATTTTTTTTAATATAAGTAGTAATAAAATAAAATTAAAATAATTTATTTGAACAAGCGTTCATTTAGCAAATACATTTTAGAAACACACAAGTGAAATAAACGACACAGATAAATACGAAATAACAGACCTACCAACGACCATATCAAATATTTGTAAAAAACATAAGAACTACTTAAACATAAAATACAACTTTTTTTCTTTCTGTAGGTACTTCAAACATTTTTAATTATCACACAACACAATATTTCCAAACACCATTTATTTTCTTATTTATTTTGAATAAATGTAGCTAGTCTAAACCAGGGTCTAAACTTCAGCTCAAAACGCGAAATGAAATAAATATTCTAACCACGCACAGCAAATTTGCGAGCTGCGACAAGAATTTTTTTGTTTGCATGCTTCGACGGAACGGGCCACCGAAGCGGCCGAAGCCGAATAACTGAAAATAGGCCCATTCGGCCGAATACCGAAGCCGAATCGATGCTTCGGCCCATCCCTATTATTAGCTCCATAACAATATGACCGTAGCAGTTGGTGTCTAAGGTACCTGGTACGCTGCACGCCTAAACCTTGTCCATTAACAAACAAACAAACAAACTTTCAGAAGTAGTCAATTATTCACAAGTGAAATTTTAGCGATTTAATTCAATAGTGAATTAAAAAAGTTTTATTCGTTAGTGAATTAAAAAAGTTTCAATGAAGAACAACATATTTTTATTATTTGTACAAATATTTACATTCGATTATTCTTGCTTTTTGTAGTGTGTAATATATAATTACTAAAATTTAGATCAAATCGACTATGAATGGGCAAATTTATATCTTGGTTTGAATTATTTTTTATTCAAAATTTCAAAAATTGAAAAAAAACATATATACGCCACGTGAATTAATAATATATTATGTTATTAGGAGCAAAAGTTATATTTTATGTGGCAAGGCTGGACGAGTTATCTGCCGAGGCAGATAAGTACAACCGAGCCACATAAAGATACTTTTGCTCCGAATAACATATAGTATTTTTTCTTCAAACGTTTTTATAACAAATTATTTACAACTTTGTGAACAAAATTCGAAGAAAATTACTTGATCTCGTCAGCGGCAGATAATAACTTTATCTGCCGCTTGGCAATAAAGTGACAGTTTAACATCATCAATCCAGCAGTATAATGCCATATTTTACTGCCGTTTGAAGAAAAATACATTTATTCATACTATACAGGGTGGGCACATTTCGATGTTTTCAAAAGGAATTTCGATACTTATAGAAGAAATGGAAAAATTTACCAATCCCCATCTACGATACTCTATTGGCTACCGTATTTTGTTTTCGAGTTATAAATAAAAATGATATTTTTCGACTTTTCGTTTTATGGCTATATCTTGCTTATTTATTTAAATACATAGAAAAAAGTTATTTGTACATTCTTCATGCACTTTTTTGATAAGAATGGAGTGGCTTAGTCAAATTTTAAAAAAGCAAAAATAGTTGGCGATGCATAGTTGGCTGTGGCATCTTGAGAAAGATGGAGGAAAGATAATTTGTTCCCCGCTTCGGTGATATACAGGGTGACTATGCAGAAATTTTAACTAATAACAGAGGATAGTAAAATAACATGATAAGTTCAAGAATGTTTTATACCAAAATTGTTACTTTTCGTGAAAAAAAAAGTTTCTAAAAAGTTTGAAAGCCATTTGTTTGAATAAATGTAATAATTAAAAACCAAAGCAGCCTGTTTTTGTTAATGTTTGTATCAATGTCACGTTAACGTCGTCATTTTGAAAAATATAAAATTTTTGTTGTCACACTTTTTAACAAAAGGCAATTTTCAACTTCAATATCGTCTTAGTCTCTGTCTCTGATTCAACTGGTCACGAGTGGGCTGAACAGCTAGTAATTCGATAGTTGCGTGCTCAAATTCCAGTGGCCCTCAAGCAAGTTCAATTCAGTGTGTTTTTCAAAAACGATAAATATAGCAAAAACTCACAATTTTCCAAGTAGTTTTTAATATTTCGTCGTTCGGCTTGTGTCATTTAGAATTAATGACGTTTAATTGTTGCTTATAATATTTCACCTTAAACGTAGGAAATGGCCTATGAAAATGATGAAAAGCTTGATATTGTCGAATGTTTTATTCAGAGTAATAATAATTCTGAAGTTGCAACGTTGATTATTGATAAAAACATCTACGCTATCTTTAATGTTGTTATTTTTCTTATTTGATTGTTAAATGACCCATAACTCATTCGCATAGATTGTCATTTCTCTAAATGACATTCACCTACTACCCGAAAAGCATGAAAATAGTTATTTAGACCAAAAGTGTTAGAAGTGCAACTTTTTTTCCACACGCGTGAAAAATAAGCACGCTAACACGAGTTGTCTATAAGATTTTTTAAAATTTCATTAAATATTCAAATCCAAGCCCTATTTTGTATAGAATTTTATTTGCCTTCATTTTAGTCAACTGCGTTGGTCAGTTCTGGTAATTAAGGAAACATCTATTTAAAATCGTTCATTCTTAAATTAAAAGCAGCACACACCGAAATTAATTTAGAAAAGCCTACTTTTTTAAATGAAATCTTAAAAATAACATTTTACTAGTTGTACTAGTGTACTAGTTCTGTAACCAAGGAAATGCGACGCAAGGTAGCCTGATTATTTTTATACATTGACACTTATGCGACAGAAGGTGATCCGATTATTTTTATTCATTGACATTTAATTTACATTAACCTTTACCTAAAACTAAAAATGCGACATGAAATAAAACGTTGTGCGATATACGTTCCGTAAATTTCTCTCAGTACTCGTTAGTAAACCCTAAGCTTCGTATCGTCCATAAACATCGAACTCGTACTATAAAAATCCATTTACCGGACTTGTGTCGCATTTCCTTGGTTACCGTACACCGCACTGTAATGTTGCACTATACCGTAATATTACCATGCAGTAAGAAATAAATAACTATTGCGGAAATTCCTCATCAGCATACGCAAATTCATAAAAAGAACCCGACGGCGTGTTCCAAACATCTGCTTGGCATTAACGATAACCCAGTTTTATAAGCATAGCAGAGAAAGTAGCTGTGAGAAAAACCAACTGAAACTATTGTCCATTAAGAAAATCCTACATTAAGTACGTTAAAATAGCTACCGAAAACATTGCTCTAGAAAATTTGAATTGAATAAATTTTAAATGGTTTTCCGTACAAGAATCAATTTACTAGATATCAAAACAAAATTTTTAATTTTGAACTCTCAATAAATGTATAACTATGCATGTACTTAGAATTCCTTGTAATCTAATATCATGTTCTTCTCTTTCTGCTGTTTAGTTTTCATGTTTTACAGCTTATTTTTATTGTAATTGTTATTGTTTAACGTTCAATATATTTATTCTTCCACGATTGCAGTATCTCATAATTCGCCACCACAAAGTCATCTGGTAAATGTTACTAAGTATTTTATTAGATTATTTATGACTGCTTTGTGTGAAATACGTGTTCATTTTCAAAAGTACTGCGTTGGTCACCCCAGCTAATCTTGCGTAACTTTTCAAAGAAAACCGTTAATGCTTAAAGTAGATTTTCAATTACTTTCCCAGGGCGTAAACTAATTATTTCCAATGTGCGTGAACTGGAATGAAGACGCAAAGCGGAGGTTTAAATATGCTACTTAACCGCAAGATCCGCCTGATAATAAGTTAGGAAATTTGTTCTGCAGTTCGCACGTGGAAAACCGCTCGCACATGAAGTTGTCGTTAAACGCGCCGGTTTGTAGGCACATACACGCAAGCAGACTAATAAAATATTGGCAGTTCGAAACGCTTTTACGCACGTTGCGATGTATGTTAGTTACGTTATGAATGGATGGAATTCCAGTTATAACGTAAAATAGCACAAGTAACATACAATTAATATTTTAAATCTCAAAATATAATCACTTATAATACCATGAGTAGTCAAAGTTATGTCGACTATTTTTGCGGTGGTGTGAGGAATGTCCATTGCGCTTTGGTGCGATTAGGACGAGTGCGCTAGCACGAGTCCTAATCCCAAGCGCAATGGACATGAGTAGTGATACCACCGCAAAAATAATCTACTTAACTTTGACTAAGAATGGTATTCGAGGGACTATTTAATGAACCAAACTACTTTTTCAAATTAATTTTTAGTAAATCTAGCAACAAACTACGCAATTTCTATAGTAACAGAACACTAATATTGACTTTTTCTAATAAAAATCACATTTGTTTAAAATAGTCACTTGAATACCTTCTAGGAAGATATATCCACTGATATTTTTTTGATTGGTCAAGAAACGTCAGAATTCTGGATTTTCATTGGTCACTTTTTGACAGATGATAGGTGAATTGAATAGTCATAGAATTTTATGTTACGAGATAGAAGTATTAAAACACTTGTGCTATAAAACTGTCATTAATTATAACATCAAAATGAGTGCATAATTTGATGAAATCGGAGTACAGTTGACGAGTGCAGAATTATGTACAAAATAGGTTATTTTTTAAATGCTTTTATTAAGATTCAAACAGGTACATAATTAAAAAATCTTCCAAAACATACCTGAATGGAACATTAACAATTACTTTTTTTAAAAGCAACTGTAAAAGTACAAGTAATTAGAATTCAATAGTTTGTACCACTTTTTTTTCTCCGAGCAAGACATGCAATTAAATCGGTTAGTTAATTTGTAGCTGCCAAGCAAAACGAGTCTTGCTACTAAAAAATAAATACAACAAAGTTTTAAAACTTGTGTGAAATGTAGGATACGGCAAAAATCGTTAATGCTCTGAAATGGGCCACATGGTTCTCTAATTAGTAGCTCATTTATAATCACTTGTTTATTAAGTGCCTGTGAGGTAGCTTAGAGAGTGATTAATATGTTCAGTAAGTAATTAACTGTATCTGATCGAAGGCAACTGCATAAAGCTGATTATTAGAAGCAACCTTAATTATGGATAAGCGGAATCGGTATTAGTGCAGCCAGGCTCAAATGACAAATAATACCTGTAACGGAAAATTAATTTTACTCTTCACATCTTAATAAGGCAATTTGAAGTGCATTAAACTTTGCTGACGTTTCCTAACGTCCATTATTTACATTATCGACTTTCTAGAAGTTCCCACGTGGTGTATCTGATAGTACAACTACGAATACTAAAGTAAAAATGAAGATAATGAAAATAGCAAATGCATTGGAAAAACTCAAAATACATAGATATGTAATTATGAAAAATGAAGGTTTTTTATTCTTGAGCCATTTTCATATTTTCGAACCTCCACCGTACCTATATGAAAGAATATATTTAATTTTGTCAAGGGAATTTTTTGTTTCGGAAGATGCAGGGGTTAAGAATAACATTTTCTGATAAATAATGATAAAAAAATTCATGTGTTAAAATTTATAACAGTAACTAACCATCACAAATGCTATTTAGGTATCTTTTTGTAATGTATAATTCGAATTAGCCATACATTCGTTGGAAATGGCCACTTTATATTGTCTGGTATCACAAATGATGGGAAAATTTCATAAGTAAAACATACTATTATTGTACTGTATTCCCATGACATAATTAAAAGTCTTGTTGCTAAATATAGCAAAACTGCCGACCTTCAACAGTAGCCATAGTCATCTATTTTGCATTTCAGAAACGATGAATACTGCAATTATTTTCAAAGACTTGCCACTTTCGAAATAATTATATTAAATGTATTCTAATATACCAGTTATGTAACATGTGAGCAAACGAAAATGAAATCAAGCTTGGCTTTGAATATATGTTTTATGAATAATATGTTGGTGACACTGTAAGTCTATGTCAAATTCGAGGTTAGCAGGTTAGGTTTGCGTCAGTTTGTGTCAAAACTGACGCAAAACCTAACCTCGAATTTGACATAGACTTACAGTGTCACCAACATATTATTCATAAAACAATTATTTCAAAGCCAAGCTTGATTTCATTTTTGTTTGCTCACATGTTACTTTTATCCAACACCTCCTAGTAATAAATCTATTACTAGAACGATTTTTGACCTCTAAAGTGACCAATAACTCACTAGTGAGTTAAAAGTATAACTCACCAGTGAGATAAAAACCCGGTCACTCACTAGTGTATTGTTGGTAGCACTGTCAAGTTATGTTAAATTTGAGCTTTGCGTCAGTCTTGGTCAAATGACAAACACAACCTAACCTACTAACCTCGAATTTGGCATAGATTGACAATACACTTCAGGCGACTCTAATTATAAATGTAATTGATCTCTTGATACTTTCCAATTTGTCACTGACTTTTCAGGGCTATCATTTTTTTTAGATATTTACCTATTGATTTATTGGATAAAATTTTGTATGACACGCGTGTGTTAATTCAAAATCTCATCAATAGGTGGCTAAAATATATAATATATTTATCGGAAAAGAGTTAGTTCTATTTTGAATGTTTGTCAGATTATAGGTACCGGGTGTCCCAAATCCAATGTAACCCCCTGCATTTCTGTTATTTCTAACGATACTGATTTGGTATATGGTACTTACGTTATTGTGTAAAATCGTATTAATTTGCAAATATTTTGACGTTTGTGCTACTTCCGGTTTTACCGGAAGTACAACTGACTTTTATTTGAAATAGGAGTTGCACTTTTTTGACAGCATAGTATTCACTTTAAAATTCCCTTTTCAACGATATACCACACTTATACATTTGTTCCACATAATACTTTAGTATTTAGATTTTTTCGAAATGTGAATTTTTAGCATACTCCCCGTAAAGAATTTTCTTTGGGAGAGCTAGCCATGAAAAGTTAATCAGTTATTTTATCGACAATTTGTAACTGATTAACTTTTCATGGCTAGCTCTTCCAAAGAAAATTCTTTACGGGGGTGTGCTAAAAATTCGAATTTTCGAAAAAATTTAATACTAAAGTATTTTGTGGAACAAATGTATAAGTGCGGTATATCGTTGAAAAGGAATTTTAAAGTGAATACTATGCTGTCAAAAAAATGCAACTTCCTATTTCAATAAAAAAGTAAGTTGTACTTTCGATGAACCGGAAGTAGCACAAACGTCAAAATATTTGCAAATTAATACGATTTTACACAATAACGTGAGTACCATATACCAAATCAGTATCGTTAGTAATAACAGAAAATGCAGGGGGTTACATTGGATTTGGGACACCCGGTATAGCGTATCTAATATAAATTACTTATATCCACTACATTTATTTATCTACTTTGATGTCACAATTAAGTTTATATATATATTATAAAACTGGAAACAGTACTATGCTAAAGATAAGATATTGTGTATTGTTATTTTCATATGAAAAAGGTTGAAATGGCCTACCTTATTTCAAGAAACCAACATATCACATTTATGAAATGTCAAAATTCAAAGTTTTGGATTTTGATGCAAAGTATATAAAATAGTACACTATAGTCGTTTAACGAGAGGCGTTGCAGCACTAGTTTCATTGAAGCACTCGGCGCTACAATAGTTCCTTTTATTAAACTATAGTATTATCTACTTTGATGTCACAATATGGTTATTATAACACCGAAAACCGTGCAGAGTTCTGTATAAAGTGTATCTGTTTTTCAACATGACTCAGAGTAGGCTGTGAGTCACATTTTTTACAGTCTACTAACCTAAACTTAAAAATTTCATTAACGCCACTTTTAATATCTGTTTGAACATTGCATCAGTTATTACAAGGTTCTGTAAAATATATCTTGATCATGCCAAAAAAAGGTAACAAAACGGACCAAGCAAGCGATTCATTGTTGCTTTCAGTTTTAGTTTTGTTTCCTTGATAACTTCATTTGTAACCAACATCAAAACCTGGTTTATAACTAAATTTCTATTTAAACTCTTAGAAAAATGTAAGGTCATGGTCTGCTCTGAGTCATGTTGAAAAAGATGAAGCCTACTTTGTTTGAAACAAGTGACAGATTGTCACACATGAAATCTAAAAATTGAAAGTATTTTTTATAAATTTTATGCAAAGTAGATAAAATAGTATATTATAACGTCTAATAAGAGGCGTTGCAGCACTCGTTCCATTGAACTACTCCACGATGGGCTCGTCGTGCATCAAACCCACTCGTGCTACAATATACCCTCTTATTAAATTAGTATAATAATATACTATTACGAACTTAAGCATGGAGTTTATGAGTTAAAGGTAAGATCGATTATCAGTAAAATGGATTCAACATTTCTAGACGAATTCTGGTTATTTTGATGTATGTAGATAAACTACCAACTTTATATTGCATTTCAAGAACAGTTCTAGAAGAGGCGCAATTTGTATTCCGCGGTTACATTAAACGATCCAGAAGCAACGCGACGTCGCTATGTGGAGCAGCTCCAGAAAAAAGCTGTCTCGCAGCAGGGGATATTGTTAGCAATAGCACATTTCCGCGAAGCGAAACATTAGCTGGCTTTATTAATGTTCTCTTTATAGACGTGCGTCTGACGTCAATTAATTTTAGCGCCGATGCTCCACTCGTGTGATCAGTAATTCATATGCCTACATCGATCTCCAAGTTAAGTTCTTCAGTAATCCCAATTGGGAGCTTCCGTTTTCCGCCGTATGCCGCTTGCTTACGATTACGGAGCTCTCCGGTTCCGAGATGCAAATAATCGGCCGGAAATGCGAGCCGCAATATGAGCTGTGTAAACACGAAGGCTTATTGCCGGCATGTGAGCCATTATTAGATTATTATCCTCTCCACCGCGCCAACAAAAATATCTTGTTTTCTTCCCCATAGCAAATTTCATGGGGGTCTGGCCACAACGGCCACTGGACACAACGGCCACACGTAATTTTGCATGGACATATCGGCCACACTGGACACAACGGCCAAAAGCGATATGTGGACACAACGGCCACCTTGGACCTATCGGCCACAGGGTTAGCTGGACACAACGGCCACTCTGGACACTACGGCCACATTTCAGACGTGGACACAACGGCCACAGTGGACACAACGGCCACTGGACACAACGCCCACACAGAATTTTTGTATGCCCATATCGGCCACAGTGGACACTTCGGCCACTTCTCAGACGTGGACACAACGGCCACACTGGACACAACGGCCATTGGACACAATGGCCACACAGAATTTTTGTATGCCCATATCGGCCACAGTGGACACTTCGGCCACTTATCAGACGTGGACACAACGGTCACACTGGACACAACGGCCACTGGACACAACGGCCACAGAGATTTTTTGTATGCCCATATCGGCCACACTGGACACGTCGCCCACATAGCAGACCTGGACACATCGGCCACCGTGGACACAACGGCCACATAGCGGACGTGGACACAACGGCCACCGTGGACACATCGGCCACATATCAGAGGGGGATAAATGCAAGGTTTTCCCCGCTGACATAGATATACATAAGTGGCCGTGTGCACCGTCCTAGAGTTTAAGATACTAAAAATTTGTTAACATTAACATTTCCTTTTGGTATATAACAGTATCGATATAAATCCTCGCAAGACTGAAAACCCTTGAAGGAATAGCGAGAAAGACAGCACTACGAATTTGATATGTACGGAAGAGAGACTTGCATACGCGCTACAGACAGCCTTTGGCTGGAATGTATGTTTAGAGGCAAAACTTGTTAAATTCGCTAATTTCGAATCAGCCGTGCATTTGAGGTATAGGAATACCCTATACCATTATATAGCGAATCAAATTGTGCATACAAAAATATAATATTATACAAGGTGTTTGAGTTAAATAAGAAAGTTTGCTATTCTACTGTGCAAACCAAACACCTTGTATAAGTGATTTAACTTTAGAACAATGCAGAGATGTTTACTGAAAAACTTTTATATTTAAACTATTTTCATATATTGACTAATAAAGATCTATAGAAGCTTAAATTTCCGATTTCAAAACCTTATAGTGGGCAGCACAGTGAAATTCTAGCGTTCAAAAAAAAACAAAATGTAGCTAATACCAAGCTGTAATAAATGTAAAAAAATTTAAACAAAATCGTGTGGGCAGTTTTTTTGTAATAACTTTCAAAATTTTTTAAAAAATTGAAAAAACGCCATTGGGACTGTCTAGATTTTCGAAAATAAATTTCCCTCATGGTATAGTACCGTAAAAGGACTTTTAAACAAGTTGTCGTGAAACCTGATCAGATAACTCATTTTTGACTTCTGAGGCGTTAAAATCAAAATTTTTAAAGATTTATTGCGGCCGCCATTTTGCAGTTAGAGAGTCCGGGAAAAAACGTTTGCACTTTTCGGTCTTCTTTCCTATCCGCTACTTAGATCTGCAAAATTCGGCTTATAATAAAAAGCCCACTTTTTCATGGTGTACTACCCCTAAAGAGCGTTAAAACGAATTGTCGTTGAACCAGATTCTAAACTTTTTTTCGCCCCAAAAATTTTCTACTTCAGCAAGCAATTGACTTATTCATTCGCATGACTGTTCAAGCATTACTATCATTTTCACAAGTTATTAATTAAGGAAAGGCTTAAATTCTTAATTTTTCATGACATACTCGTTTTTTATTACTTCCCTCGTCTGAAAGACGAGATTTCTTCAGATCTTCACGTTTCATGGTCCCTAGATGACCAAATAGTAATTTATACAACTAGTTTTGAAAGTCATACTTTTTTCATAAATTTGCAGTTGATAACGAGGGCGAAGGCCTAGTTAAACAAGCAAATGAATGAAAAAAAGGACTTTCAAAAGGTGTTGTACACGTAGTGTTTTTGCATAGTGATCTCTTGGTCGAAATTTAGTCGAAAAGGACTTCGGAATTGACAACTGTCAAATTGACATTTCAATAAAATAGTAAAGAAGTGTACTTTTTTCACGATTTTTGCGTTAAAAAAGTGGAACTTTCAATACGAGTTTTCGTTAAAAAAACGACCTTCACGATCACTATGCAAAAAGAGGTTTCTAATTCCGTCTGTTTGTCTGTCTGTCTGTCTGTCTGTCTGTCTGTCTGTCTGTTAGCAGGGAAATTAAAAATTTCCGAAAACAGATTCACTTATATGTCAAGGGGGAAACGGCTTGACCTATGATTCACACTTTTGACGTTTACCCCTGCGCTCCCACGAATCCCTCCCCAAAAATTTTAAATGGAATGACCCATCGCGTGGTATCTCAAATGAAAGCTTATCTTATAAGGATTATGGTGATGTGTCACTTGCCCACGTTGTTTATTTTCTCATACATTTTATGAGAAAGTTTATCATTGCCGCTTCAGAACGGTAAGCGCTATCGAAACCTAATTTTAATCAGGTGGGCGTGGAAAAAAAAAGAAAGCAAGCCGTTGACGTTTTGTCTAACAAACTGTCACATTAGTTGTTTCCGTTTAGTCAGCTTCACCTACATACTACATTAGTTTCCGTAAAAATGGTGTACTCTATTGCTGAAAAAATTTATCATTTCTCAATTCTAAATTAAAAAAATGCGCAAGTGACACATCACCAAATAATAAAAAAAACATAAAAAAGTATTTTGTATATTAAACTCTCCCCTAAGCTTTTATTTACCTTAGTTTACAAATTGTTAGATTGCACTAGCTACTTGCTTTGTGATATATCCAATTACAGAATTTAAATTTTTATTTCCTTCTGATGTCAAAAATGACATTTTTCGATTATTTATGGTACAAAAAATGGAACATTAAAGTCCTAGTACTTTAAAGTATAATATTAAAGTTCAAGTACTTTAAAATTATACGTCAGTTGTTGACATGAAATCTGAAATGATTTACAACTTTTTATTTAAAATTCGTTAAAAAATCGTCGTAAGTAATTCCGTCCTCAGCTGACGCCTCGTTCTAGATAAATAAACTACTATTGTTAAAAACTAGTGCAATCTAAAAAATTTAAACTGAGGTGAGTAAGCGCTTGGGGTGAGTTTAATATCAAAACACTTTTTTACAATTTTTCAAAAATCATTCTTCTAATATTACGCTACAAACAATCTAAAGCTGATGAATAAAACAATAAAAAAAAACGGTAATTATTAGCCGCACGTTCTAATACACCCTGTATATCACTTATACTTTTACGATTTGGAAACGTCGATTAAAGTAAATAATTGCAAAAATTTAGTTAAATTCATAAAATTATGCATACCTTTGAAGAAAGTCAAATAAAATATGACAGTTGTCAGAAGTTTGTGTGGTTAATATCACAAAGATATAATATTTGTTAATAGTTAGCGACCGGGACCACCTCTATGCCATCCCACACCCATAGTACCCGTTTGTGAATTTTAAAAGTGATCTGTCCTGCGGTGTTGATTTGAATACCAAACATACACACATACGTTGAATTTTATTTATAAAAGAAGAAGAAGAAGAAGATAATTATGGCGAACTTCAGATTACATTATCGAAAAACTTACTACTTCTAAAATTCGCAAAATAAACAAAAATGCTAGGTGATCACAGATCACGCGTATTAATGATTTCAGAATTAATGGATTTATGTTATTTTATACACTAGAGACTATGATGCATTAAATGACGCAATATGAAGCCATAATAGTTATTAAGATAACTAGTAGCTAGGTGTTGATAAACATATTATTAAGAAATGCACGTAACTAATACTGAATGGGATCAACACATAACAATACAGGGTGTTTAGTTTTCGAGGTACAATAGGCAACATTGGCAAATACCTCGATCAACGGTAAAACACAGCGCGTCGGATGGTTGCGTTATTTGACGTCAGCAGCGATGCATATGAAGTAACATGATGCACTTTTGGTGGTGTGTGAAGTCGTTTTGAATCAAATTTAAATGTGTTTAATTATTTCAACTGAGCACTCCCATCAGTTTTCTGTTTTTATAGATTTTCTAAAGTACAGGAAAGTCCAGGCGGGTTGGGCGAACGGCTTTGCTCATTTTGTATAGCTGTGTCAGGGGGAAAACCTTGCATTTATCCCTTCTGATATGTGGCCGATGTGTCCACGGTGGCCGTTGTGTCCACGTCCGCTATGTGGCCGTTGTGTCCACGGTGGCCGATGTGTCCAGGTCTGCTATGTGAGCGACGTGTCCAGTGTGGCCGATATGGGCATACAAAAATTCTGTGTGGCCGTTGTGTCCAGTGGCCGTTGTGTCCAGTGTGGCCGTTGTGTCCACGTCTGATAAGTGGCCGAAGTGTCCACTGTGGCCGATATGGGCATACAAAAATTCTGTGTGGCCGTTGTGTCCAGTGGCCGTTGTGTCCAGTGTGGCCGTTGTGTCCACGTCTGATAAGTGGCCGAAGTGTCCACTGTGGCCGATATGGGCATACAAAAATTCTGTGTGGGCGTTGTGTCCAGTGGCCGTTGTGTCCACTGTGGCCGTTGTGTCCCACGACTGAAATGTGGCCGTAGTGTCCAGAGTGGCCGTTGTGTCCAGCTAACCCTGTGGCCGATACGTCCAAGGTGGCCGTTGTGTCCACATATCGCTTTTGGCCGTTGTGTCCAGTGTGGCCGATATGTCCATGCAAAATTACGTGTGGCAGTTGTGTCCAGTGGCCGTTGTGGTCTAGACCCATTTCATGTTGAATTTCCGTTACATATCGCAAATTATTTAAAAACACGCTCGATTGTGCATTCAACCATAGAATCTAAGTAAATAGCGCCTCATGAAAAACGCTGGAGGTTAGAATAATATACTGCTAGATTTATTCCATCTTGGGACTATATACCGGGTGCTGACTTGCGCGACGCACCATAGAAATTTGCATAGTAAATTCTTTATGTTCAATTATTTGCTCCCCTAATTATTTTAGAGTTAAAAGTGTAAATACATTTTTTGTAGAGAAAAAAATACTGCATCCATTCATACTGTTGCTAACAATTTTTCATTTCCCGGAACTGGAAGAATGCAAAAAACAAACTAGCGTTTTCACAAAAATCAGTGATTCCATGGAATTATTGAAACAAGCCAATGCCAACGCAAATGCGTGCGGAGCGACAATATGTGTTGTTTGTTTGTTTGTCATTGATGTTTCATTATTAATTATGTTCAGCTTAATGTCTCTAAGGTACCTAGACCTTGTTCATAACAAAAATGGTTTTACGAGTATGGTGGACGTTCGTTAACTAAGCTCCTTGTTTATTGTAAAATATCCGCATCGGCAAATTCCAAACAGTACAACCATTAAAAGACTGATTTATTTTAAGTTTAAGACTACAGGCACCATATTAAATAATTGTAGGTGTAATAATGAGGTTCAGAACTTACATCAAAACAAGAAAAATGACAATAACTTCAATCTTTTGACGGCAGTGACTGGATGATCGCCCCGCGTTGGCACTGGCTTGTTTCAATAATTCCATGGAATCACTGATTTTTGTAAAAATGCTAGTTTGATTTTTTGCATTTCTTCGGTTCTGGAAAATGAAAAATTGTTAGCAATAGTATGAATAGATGCAGTATTTTTTTCTCCACAAAAAATGTATTTACAATTTAGCTCTAAAATAATTATGGGAGCAAATAATTGAACATAAAGAATTTACTATGCAAATTCCTATGGTGCGTCGCGCAAGTCAGCACCCGGTATACAATGCAGTGTTTATCGAATTTATTTATACAAACTTACTTGAAACTGGAAAGTATTATATTAGGAATTCATGTGTCTGAACGTTCAATGTTCATCGGCTGAAAAGTTTTTGGTGAAGACCACCACTGAGGATACTGTTCTCCATCTGCTCGCAAGTCTAGCAAATCTAGTGTTCTGGATACGCTGGATACTTATTATGACGAACAACCATCTGCATGAAATTGTTATATTTTAACAATTGTTTGCTTTTGTTTTATTCGCAGGTCGTTGATTGTTTCTAGTTCACTTTGTTAAATTCCGTTCTATACTCTACTATTCAAGAATATTTTTTCACTTATAACTTATCCACTTATCCAGCATAACCATCGTTCACACTTATTAAAAAACCAAATTAAAGAAACAGAAACTTAAAAAATAATGTCAAAATCGCTTTGCGCCATCTTTAATATAAAACATAACAAGAACTCTAGAACCATGACCAATCACATAGTACAGGATTACTTGCGGCCACTCTGTGAAATGCCAATGAACACCAGTGAATGCAAGGTAATTAAATAAACAAATATTGGCATATACGACCAAAACAAGAGAAACCAAGTTTTGTTAATAATATCAGAGTACAACAAACAACAGCCTATTTATAGAAGATTCTTCGTAAATATTTACCAAGCTAGCTAATTAAGTACGAGTTCTCACGGTTTTATTTCCGGAACAGCGTAAAGCTCGAAAACAAGGGAAAGAAAAGAAAGTAACTTCGCCATTAGTTCTATCGTTGGCCATGTTAAAACAGAAAGGTATAGAAACCCTAAATGAGCTGCCTCTGAACCGTAGTCAGTGCCAATGCAGGATCCGAAGTCGGAAGAATTGGATTATCGTTAAAAACGGCCGGACATTTCTGCTATTGCTGTGGACTCCCACTAAATTAGTTGATTCTGCTAATGGACGCAAGAATAATTTGACGGCATACATAGACATATACAGGGTGTCCCAAATTTAAGGATTTTCTGTTCTGCTTAAATATGGCAAATCTACATTTGAAGGTATTTTGTCATGTTTTCTAACCTAAATGCACGAGGAAACCATAGCTCCAAATGTAAACCTCGTTTAAACATAACAAAGTAATTTCACAGAGCTAAATTGGAGAAACTACTATGAGCAAGATTCATACAAAAAACATAGGACAGAGTATATGTACTAATGTAGAGAATGGTGCACCACTAACAAGAAGTAAATCCGTATATCGCCTGTTCATTATTGCTCGTCTTCCAGCTAGTGTTGAACAATTTTAAAAACTTTGAATATTGTACGTAGTTAGAAATTTAAATTTTGAATTGCTACTTGCTGAAAAATAAACAATTTTACTGTTTTTCGTTTATCCAGAAACAAAACAAGTATGTTTATGACTTCCATCATTTAAAAGTCGATAACTCGAAAACAAAACGCGTTTCTAAATATGTTTTCAATTTTATATCATTATTTTCTTCAATATTGACTTACTGATTTATGTCACATAGATTCAGTAAGAAAATTACTGGAACAGCTTTGATTGCGCAAAAACCAGTTTTTACAGGTTATAATAATAATAATAATGGTGAGGCACTAACACCCCATGAAGGAGCTTGGCTTGCAAGGCAGGTTACAAATTAAAATCTCCGGAAAAATGTGTTTAATTTCAAATTAAATCGAGCTGCCTGCAAGCGGCAGTCATTTGTGTTCGTTAAGAAGTACTGACATTTCTCTCAACAAAACAAAAATATCGCCAATAAAATTGTAGAACCTACAATTTAAACACAAAACGCAATAACACAACGTTTTATATCAATGGGCAACTGAAATACTAGCTGTAGCTAACATAATTACTCTTCCATCTACGAAAAAATAATCGAGAAGCACGACTACTTGAGTAGGTTTTTCATTCCAGAGAATAGAGAGCGATTCAAACTGCTTTTCAAAGATCAAGTATTGTTGACTGCAGAATTATTCCGTGTGTTCTACGAAAATCTTCCAATTCCGAGCAGATTGTTTAATACAAAATGTTATATCAAGATCGGTCATAAAAGTAACAGCGTTAGTTGATCCTTTATGTTTTTTTAACATGGTAGTCGCCCATGGCCCGTGGGACACCAGGTATATAAAAAATATGAACAGGATAACTTTAAAAGTATAATCCTATTTTAAAATGTTTCAATATTAAACATTACGATGTGCAATATTTATTACAGATTACGAGAAATTAAAATACTGCTACCTTTACCAAGTTTAATTTTTCAACACGTGGACTGAAATGTAATTGTATAATTTTTCATTTAAACACACGAATTATTGCTCTCCTCTAAACGAAATTAACTGTTTTGATAGTACATAACGGAACTACTTTAGAGAGGGATGTTTAAACAATATTTATACCGATTAAAAATAAATAATTTCCAGGTTAAATGCCGCATCTTAGCTATAATGGTTGCTACGTTGTAAAGTACCACTACTAAACTATTTAGAATGTAGAATACCTATTTGTGCAACAAGTGCTAAAAGTGGATGTTTATGCACGAGTTTGCACACAATATTTTTACGGCCTTAAATTTACTGTTATTAATCCATAAATGTCGATTTAACAAGGTTTGCATTTATGACAGTTACGATTTATGTCATAGTAAAGAGATGGCATTGACGCGCAGGTGACTGTTCCGCAGCCTGTAGCTGTCAAAGTTAGTTATCAAAGGTAATTATAAATGTACACATTTTATTTATTCATTACATAATGCTTTAATTATTTAAAAAAAACACTTTACCTCGAACTAGAATAACTGTATAACCTCACTTTCTGTTTAAAATTCTAAGTCAACACCAGCTGTTTACTTTATAACACATGTGCTAAAAGTAAACAGATGATTTATAAAACGTCATTTTTAATGAAAAAAGCTAGCGCTAAAAGACCTACTTTTAGTAGTGATCGTAGAAAAATATAATTAATTCGCTAAAATGTGAAAAAACAATAATCACCCCATTCATATTAATATTATACATAAATACATGTATAATGAATAAGAAAATACTATTATAATTATAAAATAAAGATTATCTTAGATTTTTCCTTTGATAATACTAAAAAAAAATTAGGTGTGATCACCACATGGCTTTATTTTACTGAGCAACTTGCACACACAATTTTCAGTTGACAGGGATAACAACTTTAAAAATATAAAACGCCAAAATAAATTTGATTCCTTCTCTCCGCAGATATAATTTTGTGATTATTTCAGAAACTACAGCGGATCAGAATACAGGGTAACAAAAGAGCAACTTTTGTATTATCTGTTTATTAGAACATTTATTTCTGATAGAAGTCCCTGCATCTTCTAAAACCCAAATGCACTTGCCAAATTTAAATATCCCCTATCGTATACGGGGGAGGTTCAAAAATACGAAAATCGCTTAAGAATCAAGTACTCCTGTTTTCCAAAATGTTATTTGGAAAAGTTGCTTAGAATTAAGGTAGGGTGTCAAATATTAAGTCACAGTTACCTACTCCACCAATTTTCTCCGGTGTTTCTTATTTTGTTCGTACCACCCTGTGTATTAAGGAAAATGAGATACCTTAAATTTTAATTTATTATCAGACACCATAAGGATGCACGTACTACAAACCTTAAGTTTCGCTCACCTAGCAACCAGAAACTTATGTGAATCAAAATTAGTTTAAAAAATAAAATGTTTTGTGTCCAACGTGAAAAACATAAAATCTTTAAAAAATTAGTAACAATGATAACTTTATTATTAATATTTGTTAAGTATAACATTTCAACTAAAAATTGAAATGCTTGTGAATTCTTATGATGTTCAGATCACTTGTTTTTAAATTTTTTGGAAGATATCTGTTTTTTACTTTGAACAAAAAATTGATTTATTAGCACTAGTTTCGATTAATTTTTTTGTTGCTAAGTAAGCGACACGGATGTTTGACAGTATATCCTTACCGGATCCAATAATATCTGTAGTGTAATGCACACGGTGGTAAAAAGGGAAAAACAGAGACAATTATTTTCTGGAGTAGAGTCTTCTCTCAATTCTAAGCAATTTTTCCAAATGTGTACTTTGAAAAATAAGCGTACTTGATTCGTAAGCCATTTTTATATTTTTGAACCTCCCCCGTATACGAAAGGCGATATTTAAACTTTGGCAAGTTTATTTTGAGTTTTAGAAAATGCAAGGAGTTGCCGCGCTGTTATCGATTATTCTGATCATACTGTATATATCTTATAAAAAACACATTGACAAAATGTATAGATAATTAAGTAATATACCTATAACACTTTAAAAAATATTTCCCTCGTTAATTTTTGCACTATGCAAATGTTTGTAAACATTGAATTTGAAAACTAACTTCTTCCAAAAAAAAATTTTTTTCTACGATCGTGTCAAAATGACAACTTTTTGCACAGTTTCTAGTGTCAAAAGTGACGTTTGTAGCACTCTTAATATTAGTGCCCGAATTAATACTTTTTCGTACGTTGCCATTGGTGGCATGTTTTAATACTATATTAAACACGTTTTGCCGTAAATTTGAATGTCAATATAAGCTAGAATATATAACACAATGTGACGGCAAAAGTGTCAACGAACTAAGTTTTTATATTTCTGTTACGATCGTAGAAAGAGTAGTCTACAATACACGTGCATAAGTGCCGTTAAAGCACTAGCGACATTAAAAGCACTCCGCTTCGCGTTTACTATTTAAACAAAAGTTGAAAATAAGTGCATAAAATATTATAATCCTGTTCTAGAAATTTGATTTTAATCAAATTATAAAAAATCCCGGAAAACGGTTGGCCGATTTTAGTCAAAAATCACTGCGATCTCCAAATGTATATTAAAAATGTGGATATTTATTTTCAGGCTGACACTGTACAAAGAAGATAGACATGCATCACTTAGAAAACAACTGTTCATGAGGCAATAATCAGATACTACATGGTTTGTGGATCCAAAACAAATCACCCAGATGTCCCAACTCTAGCATATACAGGGAAACTATCTATTCAAAGCAGTCGAAGAAATCCTTGGTTTCCAAAGTACCGCAATGTCGGCCATATTGTTTCAGAAATTGTATCGTTCAGTGGATTATTTCTGTCAGAATATAAGTAGTCATTTTGAAAAGTTTAGCATTTAAATTGCACTGTTAAAAGTTGTAGTTGCGTTATTAAATACTAAGTAAATTATTAAAGCCTAACCTAAAAGAATGGTTCGCTGCTGGGTTTCTGGTTGTTACCGTAAATATAACGGAGAAAATTGCAAAAAGTCGTATCTAATGAATTTCCATAATCCGTTGGACAATGCCATTTATGAAACAATATGGCCAACATTGCGGTACTTTTGAAGCCAAGAGTTTCTTCAACTGCTTTGTTTATATTCGATGTATAGCCGTGTTCAAAATAATCGTAGTGGTAACTCCTCGTTATCAGTACGTCATGAGTTACTTTGTCGATGTATATTTCCTGACAGATTCTTTAAGTGGTTACTTTGCGAATAACCAGCTAAGCTATATACTATTAAAGTAGAAGTAGGATATATGTAAATTATTTGTCGTAGCTATATCATCAATATCAATTTCATTCCTATCATGAAAGTTGAACCGTTTCTACAGGTCACAGAAACTAGATTGACTCTCAAGGTAGGTCATGAAAGGCGCTGTGATCATATTTGATGAATTGGCAATATGCGGAAAGTTGTCAAACATACAAAGTTTGATTACATTTTAAATGACAAGTAATCAGTAACGGTGGGTAGAGGGATTTCGTTTGCGCAGTGACTAACGTCATATGACAGATTCTTTGTGTTTTAAAGTGAGAAAATTGCTGTTGCTGGGATAGAAGGTTTAGCAGAGCTTGGTTGTTCAACTTAACATCATTATTTCCGCAATCCTTTTAACATTCAAGAACTGATAATACACCATCATTTAGCTTAAATAAGGTTAACAATTTAATGTCAATATGATAGATGTAAAAATGTTACCAATACGAAACTTGGAAATTACTAGATTCTAACATTAGTTCGGATTTTCACCGCGTCTCAATCTAGATTCTGTAACCTGTAACATTGTAGCACTGGACGCTTGAATTGTTGGGTGGAGGATGAATTAAGTTAATACGCACTTGGACCTTAATATGGGCTCGTTGTGCAATATTTAAGTCACGTGTGTGTGTATATGTTTTGTGTGTAGCCTTGTTACTCTATCTCATACACCAATCTTTAGAAGAGAACGACGTTATTGTATCCCGACGTCACTGATCCAGTGGGCTGCAGAAAAACTTCGGTCTACGGATTCGAACCAAGGACTTGCTTATTGCAAGCCTGTCACTCTATCCACTATCGCACCGCCGAAGTCAAAGCATTACTGGATTCTACATATTACTTTATATTTTATATATATAAATAGCACTCTCAAATCCACGTTAAATTGATAGGGGACAATATGAGAGACAGCACCTTCTACTGAAAGTTATTTGTATAACTAGTGTGATAAAACTATTTAATAGAACTTCCTGAGCAGTAGAAACACTTAAATGGTGAAAATTATGTTAATTATTTTGTATACATAATATATAAGCATAGCAATGGCTGTTTACGTTTCTTTGGCAATTAATTAGGTACACCGAAAGTGGTATTGACTTGGTTAGAATTTGTACAACTATTAGGATATGATACTAGCGATTTCTCTCGATTTTTTGCAACATGTCCCTGTTGGATCGATTGGAGCGCCAATCAATCGAGCCCCACATACGACCAGGACCTGGTGCGAAAAGGGAATGCAGGTTACAATGAAATTTACGATTCTAACACGTAGTGCCCGAGACAGATCGTTATTTATAAGGGAAACAACGTGACCGAAAATATCAGGCAAGAAAGGGAATCCACCCCGCGATGCACCTTATCTGGGCGCCATTTAGGAGAGGATGATGTACGACGTTTATGCAAGTCGAGGTGTGAAGTTGGTAATAATAAATAGGCGCTAATGGTTTTGTATGTGCTAAATTTCCGACGGAATGAAATATAACGGGCGGCGAGCGCGGGAGAATTCCAATTCCCCCGATTGTGGCGGCATCTACTGGCGATAATGACTTTAACCTTCAAACCGGTTGAAATCGCTCAGATTGTCTAGATGTAAACGAGCCATATGGAATGTAAACAGGCAGATTATGGAAATTAGTTTCGAAACTACAACTTTTTAATACGTACATTGTGGCCTAGAAAAGCACATGTTAATATATTCACGTCCACAGCTCATTAAAAGTTTTCTAGTATCGTCCAGCACAACTCACTACGGTTTAACGTACATATATTTTTAGTAATTCGTTTGTAAACTTTTTGACGACCCACTTCGTGTCAGTTTTTAAATTGCAATAAACAAAACAACAAAACAACTTCTATATAATTATAAGATTGCATTTGGCTTAAACGAATGACTGATGTTCACTGGTTGACGCATGGACACAGACCAGGATGTGATAATACGTTTACCGGTGTTGGTCGAATTAATATTAATTATACGTCCCTTGATAATTCCGTAATTAACTATTGAAGCCTCTACATGGAAAAATATGCATGGGGAATGTAATTTTATCAACTACACAATTTCTTTTATAAATTCAAACACTAGATGGGCAGCATCCAAAGACGGGAGTGCATGAACTGGACACTTTTTTAATTCTTAATCCTCCTTAATCCTTAATGTGTTGTTCACCTGTGAACGACCCATGAACTGGGCACTATACTTTCTAATCACCGGACATGAGCCCTTGTGTATTTGTCATTTACTGGTAATCTTTGCACCTAGTAAAAACAGCAAAGGTGTTTTCTGATTAGAGAGCGGGAAGTTTTTAAGTTTTAACGAAACCGTTAAAACTAAAAATCTCGACACAAGACCCCAGCATACATTTTTAACAACTAAAATTAATCAGTATAGTCAAATAGGTTGACTACATGACGTCTCTAGGTTATTTTTAGAAACAATAAATAACACATATTGTAATTACTGACTAATTATTAGGTCTACATAGTTTTTAAGGACTTATATATTACACAACAAATAACTTGATCATGGTTTTATTGAAAGTGCCCGGTTCAGTTGTCAACAATATGTCTAATCGGAAGTCTAGTGCCCCATTAAGGTGGTCGAATTAAGGCTCAGGTAAGCGGTGCCCGATTCGAGGCAGGCCTCAAAGACAACAATCCAAACTTTCAATTTCACATTTCTCACGTTTAATTTAATTACTCTTTCTGGTTTGGATTTAGATTAAAATCATGCATTTTATTTAAAGTTTGATAACTGTACAGATTACAGCATCAAGTTTAAAATTTAAAGTAAACATTCCCATCTTGAAAGTTATCAATCGCATGCATTTCAATTACGACATCGTTACATAAAAAATAAAAATCAGAGTAGATCGTACAAAATCACGAAACTAAAGCAATATGTATCCAGTTTACTGCCAATCTTACGGATGTAAACAAAGCTGTAACTTGTAATTAAGAAATTGGCAGGTAGGTAATTGAACTTTCTCCGCTATAGGTCATGTGGTGGATGCAGTAACTCGGCAACTATTTAACGGTTAACATTAATCTTGTTTGAAGTGACCGAAAAACAGGAAGTGCCTATTTCGATAACTGCTTCTGAATGTTAAATAATACAAAAATAAATAACAATTGGCGCGTGTGAAACCAAAATAATTACTACAACATTTTGATTTATCTAGGATTTTAATTAAATCTCGGATTTATTTATAGTAAACGACGAGAGCAAGCAACTAATAATGCCCTAATTTGTGTACTCGTTACTGAGCAGCTGTAACAACACAAAAGCGCCTGAATAAATAAACAGACAAGACAATAGCGAAAGTGTGGATGCTTTTGAAGTGCAAATCAGGCTTACTTTCATTATTGTGGCTAAAAATAAATCCCTATGCTACCAAGCTCATGCATTTTAATAATACTGTACTTCAGCCTCTTGAATAAAAGTGATTCATTCACATGATTCAACGATATGTGCGAGGTATTTAAAGCATTTCACCAACGCTTTACACGCCGTTCATTTGTTTATTTTAAAAAGTAACTAAAAATACATCCAGCAAAAAATGTAAGAGGATTTCTAGTAAATTCACTAAAATGTTAACGAGTTAGTGTACGTTCGAAACAATTTCAGATTGTTTAACAATATCGAATTTTGAAGGTTACAACACTTTGGAAAATCAAATTTTAACCTAACAAAATTAAATGTTTAATTTGAAATTAAAACTTTTGCAGTATAGAGGCCGTTGCTTTATACACTTGCGTCTGACGGTACAATGTTCATCTTGCCCCGGATTCGAGATACAAAGTTGGAGCGCGCCTTTTGTGCTCGCGCAGCAACCATTATGTGAGCTGTGTGTCTTGAGTGATGTTTTGCGTGGAGCACAGTTAATTTGGTGCCCAACTGTGAATGGTCTCACCGAGCCCGATTCCAATCATGACTATGGAAAAAATCCGGCCCCCGTAGGATTCGAACCGAGGACTTGCTTAATGCTAATTATAATTACAGACTTCATCCAAGTGTGGTTATTTAAATCTATATACAGTGTCTAGGTGTTGTTCTGTGCTGTCAACTGTATCTGTCAGTTCTATTGAGTTCTGTCACTCGTCACTGTTGTTTGAACTAAGGTACTATTAATGTTCTCTAATTTGAACCGCGTGCGTGTTAGTTAACAGTGTTTTCGTTTCGATTTTTTCTGCTTTCTTTTTATTTGTTTAAAAACCAACCTTTTTTAAGACGGATAAAATTAAATGACAGAATCCTTGTTTTTCCGACTTACCCTATGTTATTTGGAAAGTAACTAGAATTTAAATTTGCCGCCACTTTCAGTAACTCAAAATGGCGGACGAGCTTGCTCGTATAAATATAGTACCTTAATTTCGACAAACGACGGGCATTGTCAAGGAAACATTCCGACGTGGCTACCTATTTTGTTCACGCGGAAACCCAAAACGCTCGGCGAGCGGCAAAATGATGAAAACGCACGCTCAGCGGCAAATGTCAACTTTCTGTTGTCAAATGACAGTGAGAAAAATCTACTTTCGATAACAGTCGTCGAAAAAAGACATTTTCAAACTTGCTTTATGAATGCATAGAATATGTAAAACTAGTACTATTTATTTGAAAGTATTTCGAAACCGTAAAGCTCAATCTGAAACAATTTTATTACAATTAATGAAACTACTGAAGATACAATAAGCAACATCAACCTTTAAAATCATCAAAATGAAAATGGCTCTTCTCATCTTAAAAAACATTTTAATATATAACTTTCCAATTGAAACCCTAGAAGGATGATGATCAATATGCCTTCAGTAATGTCACAAACATTTCAATGAAATATTTATACAAAATTATATTTTATCGCCACTATCTTCACAACTACTGAAGATTCCCTCTCGGAATTTGACCGACAACAATTATTATAAACTATTTTCTATATCTCTCCATAAAAAGGTAAAATAACAATTTTCATTCGAAAAAAGCGGCATATCTTTGAATGGTTTACCTAAAATTTAAAACACAAGTACGAATTTTGGACGATTCGTTTAGTACGCAGACTAAGGGTTCCGTGCTTTTAACATTCATAAAATATTACGACACTTTTTTACAACTAACGTACATAAAATTCGCATTTGTAAGAACAGGAAGAGTACGAGTCAGCCAATTTGAATACGAGGGTCGTCGAACTCGCTAAGTATCATCCTCAATTTGATTAGCTATCTATATGATCGATAATAGAAAAGAAGAGGGCGGTTCATACTTTTAAAACGTTCCAAATACACAAAGCAAGGTCTCTACAAAAGCATATTAGTAATGAATTACTTTCATCAATTAATAAACGGTAGTCTTCGACCTGCTGTTGAAGGATACCGGTTAGCATTCCCCCAACGTTCCGAAGTTTTAAAATGTAGTCAATAAAAAGCCCTGCCGTAAATTGCAAAATGTGGGACTCATTAATGAACTGATTACTTATTCAGCACTTACCCTGTGGTTTAATGATTTTACTGAAGATTTATCCTGCGGTGTTATGCAGCCAGCACGGAGCCGGCCTCGGTTTGCACCCCATCGACATCCTGGAACAAAATTACACGGTTAGGCATCAATAAAACATGAAATAACCAACTAATTCTGCTTTTTCAAACAGCATTATCCACGTTCGGAATTTACTTTACCGGGTCAGTAGCCTAATGTCACGCAGTAGTTCAATTGTCAGTTACACCGCTTGGGAAAATAAAAGGCAAGCTGGCAACAGCTTTTTGAAGGGACCGTGAAAAAACGGCCTACTATTTATAATTTTTAAGGGTTTCAAGTTCTAAATTTGTTCAATTTTGGAGGGCGCACAGTAAGAAACGTTCGAGAAGATAGTCCAAGACTTCGTTGTTTTCTTATTTTGAATGAGTTATCGACGTTCAAATTAGTTAATCTCCTCCCCAAGTTTAATTTAACGGAGATACTGTTTTATCGCAACCCTGTAGAAAGCAGGAGCGAAATAGGGCGGTCACCGTCGTTCTTTAGCTACGCCCTATTAAGCTTCTCTAATCGCAGCTGAAGCAAAAAACACGGGGAAAACTGTAGGACAAGACTGCGTTACGTAATGATAATTAGCATCCAAATAGGTATTTTATTGGCGCCGTTAACTCCGTCTACATCCAGTTTTAATACAAAATATGTGGGTTTATAGTGCTAATAACGTCCCGGTAATTAGGTCATTAAACGCTATATTTTTAAATTCCCTACGAAAAAACACGATAGTCGATTTTTTAGCATAATTTAGAATTAACCGTTCGCTGTCGCTATAATGATTTGCATACCTAATTACTCATATCTACGAATAGAAACGAATGAACTTTTCAAGCTATAATCAATCACAATTCTTATATAACAGATAAAATCGAGTTGTCTTCGACATGTTATTATTTTTGGCCGAATAATAATTTGAAAATGTTTGGCCTAAACGAACAATAGAATTCTACGATTAGATAAAACGGTCCATTTAATGGACACATACAGTTTGTTCCAGAGATCCTTACCCTAACGTAATGAGTATGAAGTATCACGAAAATGATCTAAAATTGCATTTGCGTCTGTTTCACCTTATTAGTAGAAGATAACATTCTTATCATTTGCGTATTTGCTTCATAGGCACCAAAGTCAGGAAAAAGATCCTTTGAAAGAATTGTATTTAGACTACAAGGTAAGGGAAACAATGTTGGATGACTTCTGTTTAAATTTATGTTTAATAAGTAATAATATGAAAATAAGCGAATAAACGGGATACCTGATGACATATACATATACAGGATGTTCAAATTGTCAGGACATTTTCAAATTATACGTATGTGCGACTTTTGGAGTATTTTTTTAAGATTACGACCCCGCTTGTATATAGCTTTCTTATCATATTTTAACGCTTGAATTTATATCAAGTTTTGTGCAGGCATTTAATGGTTCATAGCATTAAGCAGCTGTATCCATTGGTACGTTAGGTTCAAATATTGATTTAGTAGACAGACGTTTTTCTAGAATGTTCTGCGGGATGGATCGCCCGCAGGTGCGAGCGAGACGGCATGCTGTAGTCGCCTTGTGGATGGTTGCAGGTATTCGGTGCGCGTTGCAGGCACGCTCACCGCGCGTTTCGTTTTGTGGCGTGGCTGGGTGGCGTGTTTCAAGGAGTGTGTTCAAAGTCGCGGAGCGTGCAAGGTGTGTGTTGGTGATGCCCCATTTTTTTGGCAAAACGCTTCTCGGTTTATCGTCGCCTGTCGGCTACTGTGTGTGTGTGGAATCCAAACCAAGCGGGGGCCTGCCTCTGGTCACCTTTCTCGTACGGGCCTTGTCGTCATTTGTTGCCGCATTTGAGTTCTGTGAAGGAATCATTGGGTACTCTTCATCAACGCCTACGCTCGTTGGAGCATCTTGCCCCGTTCTGCCTGCCTTGTGACATCGCCGTGCCGCACGCTGGACCCGTCCGACCGCCGCAGGTAAAGCTAACAAGATATTTTGTGTACTATTTAATGGCAGCTATCTTATTTCGCGCACTAACTAACGCTAGCCACCATATTTGTGTGCTATTCAATGGCAGCAATCATTTCTCACGCACTCATTAATGCCAGTAATCATACTTTGTACGTTAACCAATGCCAACCATCATATTCTGCGTTTATGCGTAATATATAAAGCCAGTAATCATATTTGATGTACTACTGAATGTTTGTAAGCGTATTCTGTGTGCTGTTGAGTGGCAACAACCTTATCGGAGTACTAACTAATGCCAGCAACCCTATTTGGTGTAATAATGACTGTACAGAGCTATATTTGTTTGTCAGAGCAATATACCTATTTGTTAAATGCTATCGTTGTATTTTCTTTGTGCGTTGCATGCCGAGTTTCAGGTTAAGCAGTCTGCAGTGTAAGATTGATGTAAAGCGGAGCCTGAACGAAGTTGTGAGCGTCAAAGGTAGCTCCGAGCGCTCCAGTTACCGGTTCTGGGGAATCACAAGCTCACAAGACTGCACGCACCCTACCTCGTTTGGCTTTCGGGGTTCTGTCGAACATGGGTCCCAAATTCCGAATTCCGTGGGGCCCTATTATTTGGTAACACCCTGTATATGTCGTCGCACTTGTCCCTATGGCGCCCGTTCACAGGACCACGCCTGAGCGCATTAAGTAGTGGCTATTAGTCTGTTTTCGAGAATTCTAGGACAAGTGGTGACGTTTCCCGGACATGATAAGTTTTAGGTGGCACTCTCGTAGCCCGAGGTGTCACTAAAACAGTTTTATACAGTAACAAAATAACAAACATGGATAATAAAATCAAGTGTCATTCCGTAGTTTAGAATTTATCACCTGGCATCACTACGGTACAGATTTGGAAGCGAATAAATATTTTTCGCAAATGAATACATTTTTCAAACGGTTTAAAATCCCAATCGAGACATATTTTCCCTGACGTCAAGTGCGTATGGAGCAAATGCGCAAATGATGTAGATTGTTCCTTTCTACCAACTAGGGGAAACAGATGCAAACACAAATTTAGGTCGTTTCCGAGATTGCTTCGTACGCACATACACCGCCAGAAAAAGGTGTAAATACTACACTTATTTCTGGAAAATAATAGTTGCAAATACATAATTTAGTGCCCCTCCTTCATACATATTTTATTTAGGAAACCTTTTTGTAAGAATTCAATTTAAAAAATCAATACCTATAGCTTCATCAGAATGTATAGCAACTACAATAGAGAGATGAATAAGTTCTACTTGTATAGAAAATGCGGTTGCAATGGCAAAGTTGTGAAATGATTTCGAGTAAAAGTAAATAAACAATTTCATATCCCTCCAGAGTTTCAAGTATTGACTCATATAATACACTATAATGTAATTGTCCATTTTATTGACTTATACCAGCTATTAACGATCTGCCAAATGTATAGATATATATATAACATATTTTATCTACGACCACCACTAAAAGTAGGCCTTTTAGCACTAGCTTGTTTCAGTAAAAGTGACGTTTTATAGTTTACCGTGTTTAAAGAAATCAGCTGTTTACTTTTAGCCCATGTGCTAAAAGTGATGTGAGGTTATAAAACTACAATTTCGAACTGGAAGTGAAGTTGTAAAGTTATTCTAGTTGCTTCTTGCGTTACAGGTAAAGTGTTTTTGAAATAATTAAAGCGCTATGTAATGAATACAGTCAGATGTGGAGTATTAATAATTACATTTCGTAACTAACCTTGACTACTGTCATTCGCAAACATTCGCCCGCGCGGCATGGCCTACTGTTTATTATGACATAAATTAAAAGTGTCGTAGATGCAAACCTTTGTTAAATCGATATTTATGGATTAATAACAGTAAAATTAAGGTCGCAGATAAAATATTGCATGCAACAAGTGCTAAAAGTTGACGTTTATGCACGAGACATGAAAATTATGAAACGAAGCCGAAGGCTATTAAGTAAATCGCTTATATTTATACAATACATTCTACAGTTTGAAATCATAGCCAAAGACCTTTATTTTCTCTTTGGTTATTTTCCTGAAAAGTGTTAATTATTGAAGATCATTCCTAATCAGCTCTATTTTTAAACATCCATGTTTTATCTGACTCTCTCTAGTTTCTTCTTCTGTACCATCATTTCTAATATAAACACGCAGATCTGTCCGGAACGCTCTGAACTTAGCTGTAGTCACCTACGCCATCTAGCATGAGACTCGCAAACTAATTACAGTTTTCTATAACCAATGACAGTTTTCGATAAATAAAACTCATTACAGAATTATAAATTAAGATAGAATGTATAATTTAATAACAGATATCGGTGTATTAGAACTGAAGCGGAAATAACAAACTTAAAAGCAAGAGTTTATATTCCCGCGAATCTTTACTAAGCTGATAATTTAGAAACAGATACAGCTCAAAAACAGTAACTCCTTTTCATTTGATATGGGTACATGATGCCCACGGGAAAAGTCTAGTTTTACACAGAATAGTATAGGTTAAAGTGTTTCACCTTGTCTTGTTCATCCCAGAACTACTCTAATTAAACTTTAAAAAAAAATGTTATGCTATGTTAGCTTGCTGATGTACTTTCATAGTGGGTGAATGCACCCGATGACACATCTTATCACATATAGATGACTTCAGGACAGTCGCCTAATTTGATTTTACGTGGAAGCTAAAATGTAAACCATAAAATTGTATAGCATTGTATAGCCACACCTAATTCAAGTGATTTTTCATTATTGGAAGCCCCTACCCTAGCCTTAAGTACATTACTTATGCTCCAAAAAGGTTAGCAGCCATACATATGTATATTCCTTTCCTTCTCAAGTTATGATAACATTGTTCTAGATTGTTTAGGTCAGCGCTACTACTTCGACATTTCTGTTTTGACGCAAATACGCGCGTAATGGAATTTACTGGTGTTTGAAGTTATTAAAGATACATAAGTAGTAATTGCACATTAACGACATTTTTGTTACGCGTGCGAATTCCAGCCTTTCGCGTTGCCTACTGCGAATGAACCTACTGCTAACGTTATTGACCTACTTTGGTCTACCGTTGGCGATACACTTTTTTGAGACTGTTGGAAAACCTTTTTATCTAGCTCTAAGTAGCAGTTGGTCTATAAATTTAATCGACCTGTTTGTTACGAATATCCTATCAATTAGTATTGCCAAGTATACTTAATTAACCCGAAAATATCACTATAAAATATACGTTTACAATTTACAGCTTCTAGTCGTTAATAAATTGCATGAACATTTTCAAGAAATTAACGCTGGAATATAACACATTAAAACCGAGAACAGAAATTTTGAGATCGCATCACCATCTTGTATTTACTCTCCATGTCTAAGAAGACGGTTAAAAACAATAGTATTTATAAAATTTAAAGGCACTTGAGAATTTTAAGTTAAAATATAGATTTAATCATTTAATCACAATCTTTATCGAAACATTTAAAATTACAATTATGTATATATACAGTGTGACCAGTAAAGTCCGCATCATATGGGATTTTTTTTTATTAATAGCTTTTTTCGAAATTTGACTTTGGCATCAATTTGTGCTTTGATCGAGATGAAAATTAACCAAAAAAATAGTAGTCACGTCATTCGCATTATCTGTCAAATTTAATTTTTTTTTTAAATTCAAAAGTGGGGTTATTTCTTAAAATATCGAAAAAAGTTATTCGAAAAAGTTTTTTTAAATGCAATTTTTAGCCCATATGCAAAATTTCAGCTGTATAAGATAATTTAGATTTTTTGCCCATTTTTTTAAAATTGCACCACTGTTCAAAAGTAAGACTCAACGCAACCTACATAAAACTTCTTAGTTTTGATAATGCTTTATTCCAGACACATTTTCTTTAAAGTAGCGCCATATTAAATATGTGTTTTTCTACAAAATCCAAATAGGGCTATTAAAATTTGGTCACATGTGATGCAAAGTTTATTTGTTTTTGACCCTGTATAATGTAACTTCATAAAATAACGTGTATTACTTTTAGACACAAACTGCGATTTCAAAAATAGTTAATTTATGGAGTTACATTATACAGCGTCAAAAACAAATAAACTTTGCATCACATGTGACCAAATTTTAATAGCCGTATTTGGATTTTGTAGAAAAACGCATATTTAATATGGCGCTACTTTAAAGAAAATGTATCTGGAATAAAGCATTATCAAAACTAAGAAGTTTTATGTAGGTTGCGTTGAGTCTTACTTTTCAACAGTGGTGCAATTTAAAAAAAATGGGCAAAAAATCTAAATTATCTTATACACCTGAAATTTTGCATATGGGCTAAAAATTGCATTTAGAAAAACTTTTTCTAATAACTTTTTTCGATATTTTGAGAAATAACCCCACTTTTGAATTTTTATTGAAAAAAAAATTAAATTTGACAGATAATGCGAATGACGTGACTACTATTTTTTTGGTTAATTTTCATCTCAATCAAAGCACAAATTGATGCCAAAGTCAAATTTCGAAAAAAGCTATTAATAAAAAAAAATCCCATATGATGCGGACTTTACTGGTCACACTGTATATGGCTAATATTTTCTTGAAAATGGTTGTCTTTCACAAGGACCATACGCGTGTATTTTTAAAAGTACATTGACGTTCAAAGATCAAAATATTAAGAAATTAGACTATGATTAAATTTACTTATTTTGACCTATAGGTTTTTCAAAGAACATGTTTTAATTTGCTAGTAGATTTAAAGTAAGTATATGTTTGACTTTTATGTTTAAAAGGCGAAGTAGGCCTATTTATCGATTTAGTGCTATTAAAAAAAAACAGATTAGTCGTATAATTAGTCGCAATAGAGCTTTCACATGGTACTATAAAATTTCAAGGAACAAATGCTACAGAATTAAAATAAATTCCAAATGTGTTAAATAACGATACAACTTTTAGTTCACTTACTTCACAACACTTTTACTATATTTATTTATTTATTCTCATTAATTTAGTAAAAAACTTGTTTGTAAATCTTTCATTTTGCAATAAGGATGGGTTTGTAAACAATATCTCAACTGTCTGCAGTGTACAAAAAGATCCAGAATGTTAAAACTATATAGATATTAGTAGAGCATGTATTTGGTCGGAATTCAAGCAGACTGATTACATCACAACTGGAATCTCTTCAAATAGATCTACTACGGAGAAGATTAACCCGTCAGATAAATTAATTTCCTAATAGCGCTCTTAATCAGTTCAATGCGATTTCCATTACGAATGCCTAAACGTAAATTACTATTTACTCTAACTTGAAGTTCGGGCCCAAAAGGAACACAGTAAAACAGTATAACAAAGTTTGGCGTACAATCCTTGCGATTTAAAATAGTCGTAGCCAGCAGGTACAGTCTCCCCGATTCCGCTTTAGCAGCTTTCTGTACGATATATCATCCAACCCGGTCAGAAGGACCCCATTAATCCTCGGATCTTACGCTGAACAAGCCACCAAGGAACAAAGGAAAATTCTATCACGACCTTTGAACGCAGCTCTACAACTAACTACGCGTTAACCAGGGCACGAACAAATTTTACCGGGAATTTAGTTGCCGAATAAATAACTTCGGAACTGCGAATTTATAATTACTTTTAGGGTAGATATAAGATAATAGCAAGAAAGGAAACCGTGAATCCCGAACGAGTGCGGGTATAATTTTGCAAAGATGAAGACGAATTAGAGAACATTACCCTCATGTGATATATAGTTTGGAGCGACAATTTCTAGCAGCGTGCAAATTAAAATGAATGTCGTATAGTAAGTAGTAGTACTGTCACCTACAATTTTAATTACAAATTTCCACTTTGGCAGTTCTACACATAACCATCACAATTTTTCTAATCGTTCGTACTAAGATCGCTTAAAGTAAAGCAGATAGTAGAAAGATGGGAAGACAGTGAATGGTCACGTGACCACCAATAAGTTCCATTCTCATAAAATATGTATTCCAGTTTACCAGCGAAACAATATCGCATGTGACAATATTTACTTCCCAACAATTCAGTCGCGCAGCGCCAATCGATTACTCTTCAAGCTGTCATTTTCGCTTTGCACTATCTTGGTTTTCTTTGTTATTTTCCCTGTATACTGATTGTAACAGTCTTTTACAAGAGTAAATCACATTATTTGCTTTACAAAGTAAGAAAACGTCGAGATTGTATAGTCTATATTTTTAATATAAATAATAGGCAAACTTTTGCATTGTGTTGATATATTAGATCTTGACCTCTATGGTTACTACCGATCTGGACAGCGATATCGTACCATGGAAGGGCAGAGCAGTTCCCTTAAGGAATTTCTACCCAACACGATCTTAGTGCTTTTGAACGATTCAACGAAATACATAGCGTTTGCAACTATATTGCTAGACACAAAAATATTCAGCAGCGAACGAATAGGTATAAGTAAATTAGTAGTATGTATTAGATTGTAGATCTATCATACGAAACGTACCACTAGTTAAAAAAAGAATACACGGTGTAAGTTCTCTTGGAATGCGTTAGTCGTATAAGAGAAGTGGTCAGTGGACTTTAAAAAGCATCAACGACAATATCTTAAAACAAAGATGTTTTAGATGTATTGTTACGATCCGAAAGTGTTCCTCCTCATTTACACAACTACGAGTACTACTGAGTTCGGAAACTTTAAACATTGTCGTGTGTTTCAGATTGCCTATGTAGTTTTCCGTGCCTTTTAAATTCGCAATTTGCATTCCTTCCTTTCGAAAACTTGGGAGTATTGCAGTATGCAGGATATTGTACCGGCTTCCATTGTCCTTTAGGAATTTTAAATACTTTTACTTCCAAAATTACGAGACGCATTTGTTCGGAGCTTTTAGTGACGCTTTTTGCAAGGGGATTTCATACCGCAAATCGCCTATAATCTAGGGAAGGTTTGGTCTTATTGATCTGGTGAATTGCTTCACCCATCTGATTATTTCAGGATTTAATAGTATTTAGGAAGTAGAATACCTATCGGCCGCCCGCAATCTCGGACTTTGTTCTTTCCTCCTTCCCTGTTCGCTGCGTTCTTTATTTTGCTTTCATTCTCCGATATTTCTACGTGGCACAGATATTCAGATCAGGTTTTACGTTTGTTCCAACCTTTACGCACCTTGCGTCGAATATCAAGCTTCCTGTCACAAGTGGCGATACATGGCTGATTGAATCGCGCCCAGCAAAAATTAATCGTAGATCTTAAAATATTCTTTGAATCTTTTGTAAACGGTAGTAACTATCGATTGTACACTAATTTCATTTGATCGTAACTTTGTGGCTGGCGAACAACCAACCGTTGTATACCAAATGTCATTTGCTTTGTGTTTTCTGATTTAAGTTCTACATTTAACTTGTTAAGGAGAGTAAACAGAAAATGTTTCATATACATGCGCCATCCGGTGATTATGCGAAAAACTTGTTTTTTCTTAAAACATACGACGATCTGTTCCGTATCTACATCTGCGTCCGTTCGGGAAGGCTTCGTCGGTTTTTTACACTTCGCTAAACCGATTTTGTGCGCTTTTATCTAGACATCATTTTGTTTGTATATATTTACGCGTGCGACTGCTCTCTGTAAGATAGTTGTTTTGAATATTAACAAAAGTAACAAGTTACGACGTTAATAGTGGACACTCTTCTTATCGACAGTTTTGACTGTTGACATACTTCTTGGATATTGTGTTACATGTTTTCAGCGGGATCGACGATCGCCATAGCTCATTATTTAAATCTTGTTATATTATAACGGTGGGATAGATGATAAAATTTTCGATTATGGATAGTGCTTTTTCCTAATGACAGGCTGTTGACGCCTGAGAGGCTCGCGCTCCTGTCAATCGTATGCAAGCGTAATATCAACGCTCGCTCGATCCTCAAACTTGTAAATAGCATTCATTTATGAATTACGCTATGTTTACATTTTGTGTGAATTAACTCTTCTACGTTGTTGCCTCTAACCCAAATAAATATATTCGTGCACGAACGGGAATAGTTATTTGTATAAAGAGTGAAACGTTTGCAACGCGACCTTTAAGAGGGTTGCAAGAGCACGAACTTAATTATTATTTAGTTCTTACATTTCATTTTTTGCAATAAAATTGTGTCTATTCGTGCAACAAGTGTTGTATGCAAGGCGAAAGTAAAGTATGTGTTAGTCCCTTGCATACATGTTTCCCTCAGTTTCGCTCGGGAAACATTACATTATGCTGGGACTGAAAACACCCTCGAACACTCCCATGGCGCATAAATAAATAACTATTTGTCATTATCGTTGCGTCGTTTAATGCGTCTTCAACTCAAAAGGGCTACTCCTTCGGGGGTCAGGGACTCGATCCGCCCAGCCGTCAAGAGCCTATCTGTCAGTAGAAAAAAGTAACTATTCTATAATTAAAAATATATTTTATCATTTATTCTATCGTTATATTCATTTGACAGCTGTGCCTAGGATAATAAAGACTGCTAGATGGAGCGCTAGCTCGCATCATATGCACTGAGCAGCCGTGGGCTCTCGGAATCTGAGCCCCAAGCTTGTGTGGGATTACTGGCGAAAAAACAACCGCTGCCGAATCGGCGATATATCAGTTTCAACGTGACACGAAAGCTCGCAATTTTTAAGCCGTCACCACCACAGACCTGCAGGCTTAACGTAATATTTCCGCTCTCAAAATGCGATCCGAACTTTCAGTTATACACCTATACCACATTAAAAATTGATAAGAATAAATCTTTTTAAATATGCTTGATTCAATATTCCGACTACTTCTTTAAGGTTCACAAAAAATCATGATTTAAAAGTTCTCGGCAAGGGGTGTGCACTGTGCAAGCGAATGCTGACGGCTTTAAAAAATCTGATTCCTATTAGGAGCACGTTAAACAGAATTAAACTCTGTCATATGTCGATTGACGGCCCGTTTGTCGAATTCCCAAAATTGAACGGTAATTAACGTTACAAAACCCGAATCTCATTGTCATCGATTCGCATATGAAAGGCATTCCATGCACCGAACATATTTATAAAGCAATTTTCGATGTAAATCAATCATAATGGCGTATCGTAAACAGTATTGTTATTGATCAATAACCGCGGTCGTGCTCCGTTCCGGGACGATGTCAAGGTTAGAGCGGGAAGGTGCATTTATTGCACCCGCGACATCTGGATTTTATGTGGACGGGACTTTATTGCCTTGTTCTAAACCGGTTTGTCCGTATTAGTGTCGGGCCACACATAGCGTTTTAGCGGGACCCGCAAAAACGCATCCCGGCGACGGCAACAACAGATTACAGTATTTTTAATGTGCGTGCGTCCACACAAGTACGTTTTATCAGGTCCCGCCAATTTTCGACCGGAACTGACCGCAGCATGCTGCGGTTGAGCGGGAAAAACGTAGCCGGCAAATGTTATCAAAACACATTGAATTATATTGAGACGTCCACACCTTGCAGTTTTGCGGCAGCGTTCGACAGGTTCATAAGTTCATTTTCCATAGTAAATTTGTTTTTTTTGCATAGTGCTCACGAAAGTCGTCTTTTAAACGAAAAATCGTAAAGAAAGTATCACTTTTTTAACTAGTTTATTGAAATTTTGAATTGTCAATTTGACGGTTGTAAATTCCGAAGTCCTTTTCGACTAAATTTGGAGTTTACAAGAGATCACTATGCAAAAATCTTCGTGTATAACACGTTTTGAAAGTCCTTTTTTTCGCTTATGTGCTTGATTAACTCGGGCTTTGCCCTCGTTATCAAACTGCAAATTCATGAAAAAAAGTGTGACCTTCAAAAGTACTACAAATATCTATTACAGAGTAGTTATGTTTGATACTGACAAATTTATTCAATATGTTCAAAATAACCCTTCCATTTGGAAATGGGATCTAAAGATTATATGGACAGAAATGTGAAAATACAAAGCTGGAATAGTGTTGGTGAGGGCATGTATGAAGACTGGGATGCGCTAAGAGATAATGAAAAGAAGAAAAACGTAAGGTACATATTTTTATTAAACATTTACTATATATATTACATGGTATTAACTGTTTATATGAATTACTTGCAAAATACAAATTTTAAATTATAATATTTTGACATTTATACTGCTTGGTACTGAAAAGGTACAGATCCAGGCCCCATAAAATAATTGGCAAAATGGTCCCTCACTTGTACTCCTTCGGATCGCGTTCCTGTACCGCGTGCTTCTATGTCATCTAACGAATAGGTTTCTGAATCTTCAAAATTAATTCCATCTCTCTGTCGTACATAATTATGCAATACGCAACATGCTTTTACAATGTCATCTATAAATTCTGGTTCTACTTGAATAGATGTGTGTAATACCCGCCATTTATTTACTAACAACCCAAACGCACATTCAACGGTTCGTCTGGCTCTCGATAATCTATAATTAAAAATTCTACGAGCTTCAGTCAAATTTCGCCCTGGGTATGGGCGTAATAAATTGGTGTGAAGTGCAAATGCTTCATCACCGACCAGAACGTATGGCTGAGGAGAACAATTCATATTTGGCAAACAAGCTGGCTCTGGTAAATTCAGTTGTGTCGAATACAATTTTTTCCCAAAAGCAGACTCTTTAAACACATTTGAATCTCCTTCCTTACCGTAAGCTCCTACATCAATTGCAATAAAGCGAAGATTTGCATCTGCTATTGCTAGTAATACAACAGAGAAAAATTTCTTGTAATTAAAATATAGTGAACCAGAATTCTTTGGTTTTTGCATCTAATGTGTTTGCCGTCTACAGCTCCAATACAATTAGGAAAGTTGGTTTTCAAATAAAATAGATCAGCTATTTCCTTCCATTGCTCCGTTTTGGGCTCAGGCATCTCAATTGGTTGAAGAACTGCCCACAAAACTTGGCACGTCTCTTTTACTATTTCAGCTATTGTACTTTTACCAATTCGAAAATCAAACTCCAGTGCCGTAAAGCATGTTCCAGTTGACAAGTACCTTTAAAATGAAAGTGAAAAAATATAAGTCCCTAATTAAAAAGCAAACCTATATGCTCTTTGGTACTACTATATATTTTTCTCTAATATGTTATTAATTTTTATCTCGTTTTAGTGAAAGATATGAAGAAAAAGTGGAGGTATATAAGAGACAGTTATGCAAAATTCCTAACTCACGGCAAAAGTGGTGATGCTGCAAAGAAGAAGAAATACGTTTATTCAGATTCCCTAACATTTTTGCAACACACAATTAAAAAACGAAAGTGAGTTAAGTGTGTGACTATATTTTAATTTAAATGCCTTATTTTAATATTTAGCTTTATATAATATTGTTAAAATGCGTTGTTCTAGAACAACAAGCAATTTTGATGATAACGATGCGGTAGACAATCCAGTACAAGACGATAATAAAAGTGAAACGATTGAAGGTGATATTGAGGAGGAAGAAGACACTGCTGGGCAGTCAACCACTCCTAATAACAATTTATTGCCCTCTGTTCGTCGCAAAACAGGAAGCGGTAAAAAGGGTGTAACTCCGTTTCAAAATAGATTATTAACTTATGTGGAAGTTCAGGCATCTCGTAATGATACTGAAGATGCCGATAAGGCATTTTTATTATCATTACTACCGGATTACAAAAAATTGACATATGATCAAAAAACTGATTTTCGGCTTCATACACTGCAATTTTTGTAAAATATTTCTCAATCTAAGAATTTAATGCAACAACGAACATTGTCCTATCCTGCATATAGAAATGATTTTGTGCAACCACATACACCACAACCCAATCATATAACACGACCATATAATTACATGACATTTCCCGGAAACGCCCCATACACACAATCATTTGAAGCGCATTCGTCTTTAGACATGATTTCTGGCTGTTCACCTTCACCATCAGTATCATCGGAACATTCCTATCAATCAGAATCCAATAATTAAAAATATGTGTAAATACATCAGCTCAAATAGTGTTATCTTTATACATATGTTTTGTACATATTTGTTAAAAATGCTTGTTGTGTTTGAGTTATTTTTATGTTTCATAAATAAATATCATGTTAGAATTAGTCTTACTTTAATATCCTTTGCATTGTATTTACTTATTTACTGTTATTTTATGTACTCCTTTAAAGCATGTGCGACGAGTTTAAAATCACGACGCACTAGCGGAGTGCTTTTAACGTCGTTAGTGCTTTAATGGCTCTTATACACATGTATCATACGCTATGTTTTCTACGATCGTATCAGAAATATAAAAACTTAGTTCGGTGACACTTTTTGCGTCACATTGTGTTATATATTCTAGGTTATGTTGACATTCAAACTTACGGCAAAGTGTGTTTTAATTTAGTATTAAAACACGCCTCCAATGCCAACGTGCAATACGACGTATTTCTGGCGCTAATATTAAGAGTGCTACAAACGTCGCTTTTGACACTAAAAACAATTCAAAAAGTTGTCATTTTGACACGATCGTAGAAAAAATTACTTTTTTAACGATTTTGCGTTAAGATAAGTGATACGTTCAAGATTTTTTGTTAAAAACGGCGACTTTCGTGATAACTATGCAAAAAATATATTTACCTTATTGTCACGGTTAGTCTCTCCTCAGGAGTAATTGGATTACGCCATCGAGTATATTGTTTAGTTAAAGGATCTCATACGTTTTCCAAAAGCTCATCAATGATGATACACTCATGCGAAAGTATTTAAAAAACTTTTCTGGATATTTTCTGAGTTTCTCATAAAAATTAGTAAAGCGGTTTGATGTTTCACGATAACGGTTAAGAGGATGAACCCAGTATCTTCTCTGTACGGACTCACTTAAAAATCCAACTGCTTCTGATACACAGACTACATTCAGAATTGCTTTATCCATATCAATAGTTCGAGCTTCAGCTCTTGACATGAACGCTACGACGTAAAGTTGTCAACTGATCATGACTAATATGCGTTTTGGCGGCAATTGTGTGGCTTGATAGAAACTGTGCGGTGAAACGGCATGCGTTTTTGCGGGTCCCGCTAAAACGCTATGTGTGGCCCTACACTTTTAATGCTGTTTTAAAATGTTTTTCTTTCATCCGAAACGAAGCGCGTTTCGCTTTTATGGCCGACAAGCCGGCGTTTTATCGTCGGCTCCACCTTTCGCCGCCGCCGTGGACCTTCATGGGGGTGAAATTACAAGGGAGAACCACTGCACACGACTGCAAGAACACGTGGCTCAATTATGCCCGCCGCTGAAATCCATATACGCGAGCCCGAGACCTGAAGAGGTGACGCTTCGCAAATCGGTGCAGCACGTGGCTTTTGTTTATGCAAACGCGCGAGTTATTTTCAAAATCCGCGGAGCTGACGCAAATTTACGCTCGAAACTAATTTGCGCAAAGGCTGGAAATTAATTTTCACTACCCTCCAAACTGGCGGCAAAAAGCCCATACGCACCAATAGTGATCGTAAATTTCTCAAGGAAACGTGCAGCCGGGTTGCCTGAGATACGCAAGAAGTAGGGTTAACGTTTGCTAAACCGGTGTGTATTATAAATAGCTTTTTGTGCCCCCGTTTTATATTCGATGGCATGCCGGCCGGAAACACCGCCAGTCGTCTAAGCAGATTTGCCGAACTGCGTCCATTGTTATATTTCCCACTTGTGTAATTCAAAATCCAAAGCAAAGAACACCTGATATTTATAGTAACGCTTGCCGTCATAATAACATCTTTAAATTTATTGAGAACTTTTTTCTATAGAAGACTAACCTATAAACATTCATAACTGTAGACTTTTCGTTGATGCCGTTAAAGTAGCCTTTTTGACCTTTCCAAGTTTTTTCAATTTATGAATGGTGCCCCCTAACTAGTAAGTAAAATGTACTGATAATGTTCACTTCGAATTGATCACTAAAGCTGATAGTTATATGCATCCAAAATTTACAATATATGCACAAAATATGCTCTAATTTTTTGGGTAAATAAGTACATAGAAATATTCTAAGTAATGTAAAAGTTTGAATTATTTATTTCTCTAATTTGTATTCAAAGATGTCATTCATTTTACCATTTGAATATATAAACATGGACTGCCAACGCCAACTTCACGTCGTAAGACAACCTAAAAATGAGATTTCCTTAATCCTGCCAGACTATTATTCACCCAACACTCGAAGTTCGACTCTTGAAATGATTCTATGTTAGCTGATTCCTTATACATTGCCTCTATGGGAAAAGTGGGGGTTGCTGACCGTCTATGTTTATATAGTCAAAGATTGTAACAGGGATTTCCCCTTTCCTCTGCTTATTTCGATACGCGCACTGCACTCTACCGCCAGAAATTGAAAGTATATATCTCAGTTGCACACAAAAATTGTATTAATAAATTTAATGAAATGGTAATTTTTTCAAAAAAAATCTCAAAAAGTTCATACATTACATATTATAGCTAAATATAACCAAATATGCAAAATCCAGAAAGTATGTTCAAACACGTATAAATATGCAAAATCAAACTTGGTTTAAACGATTTATTTTCACATAATTAGTATACAAATTCAAGAAGTTTCACCGGCATATCAATTATACAAAATATGCATTTGCCATATAATATCAGCTTTGTTGATTACCACTGTCTTACTATCATCTGTACTTCAAACACACAGCACGACATGGAAATACGGTGCAGCTTTGATAATCCGAACAGGCGTTAATCCGAAGTCGCGTTAATCCGAACCAGTGTTGAATTCAGACTGATTACTCCGGGGGGGAAATGAAATGTCTGGGGGGGTATTTTTATCTATTCCCACACAAACCACCCATTCTTTTATAGATAAAAAAAACATGAATATGAAGTGTGACCCGGGGGGGGGGGACTCCCCCCGGGTCACTCCCCTGGATTCAACACTGATCCGAACAGTGGTGTCTTGAGTTCTCCTGTCTGGACAATGTATAATTATGTATCTTTTCAGATTTAATTTTGTGTTTTTGTTGAATTTATTCACTGTTATTAGTTAGTCTGATACAGTTTACTGTTAGTATAAGATTTCTTAAGCAGCTTCGGCTTTCAATTTAAAAAGTGCGTAATCTTAGTAAATATAAATTTTTGGGTTGCCAAATTAGGGTATTGTAACTAAATACATAATATACAAAACTAAAAACAACTACAAATATTGAATACAATGCGTTTTTCCCCTCGATACTATTACAATTTGGAAGTTGTAAGGTTGATTAAATTACGAAGAAATTGCTTAATGTGATCGACATTTGCTGCACGGGTTCAATGAAGTTTGCCAAAATGCTTAAAACGACTTAAATCCGTTTTAGGAATGAAGATTAGCAGATATTTTCTAAACTACATTAAATATACAAGTATCATAGCCAGAATTGTACTAAAAACTGAATGATCGACTCCGAACAGAAACATTTTGATTACGGAAACTCTAGAAATGGTCCCCGTAATACACAAACGTAACCTTGCAACTTCTAGATCTGGAGATCTAACTCGGTTTATCTATAGGAAAACTCTCTTCAGTCTCATGATCGATTAAAGATAATTTATCCCCACCTGTCTGAATTCTAAATAGTCCCATATCATAGTATATTACTCTACAAGTTGAGAAAAGTGATGTTTTTCTGACAAGTATGGCGTGTTTTGAGTACGAGCTTTAGCGAGTATAAACGGCCATACGAGTTCAGAAAAACAACTTTTCTAACGTGTTGAGTATACTATTTATCGCATTTCATACGGCATGTAAAATATTAAATTTTTACATACAAGTGACACCAACGGTCAAAACATAACCAAAATGAGCATAACCAAGGCGGTCTATATTGTCCAGGCCATGACACTGCTCTGTTGCCAGATTGTGTGGTAGGCCATTCCAAGTTTTGTTTGTTTGAAATATATTTGACATTAAAAACTATTTTGACAAGGCAGTTCATAAAAGCTCCAGAAATGCCTTTGATGTGTTACGTACCAAGATGCAAGTCAACTTACGCTTCATCAGTTGCTCTATATGTTAGCGTGTTCAAGTTTTCATCTAATAGAACGGTGGCACAAAAATGGAAAGACATTTTGCACACTGGCGAATTGGAAAGGCTAGTGTTGTGTGTGAAAAGCACTTTAAAATAGCAAGGGTAATAAGATGAAGAGAATTGTTCTGATTGCAATATCACTAGCTTCCACGCAAGTTATTTTGAAGAAATTACTGTTTTAGAGGAAGTCAAAATTAGTAACAATATACTTGCAATGGAAATGAGGTACCTACCCATTAGGAATTGTTTTTAAATTGAATATTGCGGTGAAATGACGCAGTGTGGTGTAAATAGCAGTGATTTTATAGATTTTTTTCAACTGGAATGCATCACAATGACGGGGATAGTGCACTGACAGATTGCTCATTTAGTGACGAAAACTAGTAACTTTTTGTTAAAGGTTGGCGCAGCCGTGTTGCCAGATTGTGGTAGGCCATTCCAAAGGCCATTTTATAGCCCCAGTGTCATGGCCTGGAACAATATAGACCACCTTGCCATAACTCATCCCTATGTACTAAATCACAATAAGCAGCTTCAGTTGATATTATGCGTTTGGTAGTACTGAAGTGTGTTGTTGGTGACACTAACCTCGAATTTGCCATAAGACTTACAGTGTCACCAACATCACACTTCAGTATTGCCAAATGTAAAACGAATCGCCGTTGCTAGGGTAAAAGTGTTGCTAATGATAAAAGTGCCACATTTATTATCGATTTTGAATGAAGAAATGTAGTACATTTCCAAATGAAATGCGATAAAATGATTTTATCTTAAAATTTAAGGGCAAGGCAGAAACTACAAGAATCGTCCAATCCCTAAATAGTCAATTTATAACCAATTTATATTAAAAACTGATAACTTCTGGTAAAAATGGAAATTTCTACATTTGATAAAACGCAGAAATGAAAGAAATATTTATCAATGAATGGTCACACAGACCCCAAGAAAATGAATGGAAACGAACTCAAACCAAAATTGTACTAAACAATTCAAGAGGAAAACATGGTAAAAGCAATAAGAGTAGAAGAAAAACGTAACTGAATGAAAGCATATCGACAACAGAGAAAAAGGTGTTAGAAAAAACACAAATAATTATAATTAAAAATAGAAATATGAGAAGTATTTCACCCTTCATACAAGATTTGTACAGCATTTAGAAGAGCGACACTAAGCAACACTAATTTCTTCCAGGGAAGGAGTGCCATTGGTCATAATCAGGCTTAGGATAAATATGCACTTAAAAATTGGAATATATGCATGCAAATATGCACAGAAAATACTGAAAATATGCACTTAAATATGCTCCTTCCCTAATTTGGTTCAATGCAGCACTGTGAAAGTCAAGAACGATTTTTTTATTAATGTTGATTTGTGTACACTCCATGTCCTACTTTACTAGAAATACCTACTGTGATTTTTGGTTTTTGTAATTTGGATAAAGGTATATCGACAGAAATAGGGCTTTACATAAACAATAATTAAACTCAGAATGGGTGGTTTTCATTTTGGCATTGTTAGTGTCTATTGGCAGTTTTTTTGTTTTTATTGCTCAGCTGTTTTGCTGCTTGCATATGCCGAGAAACTTGAACTTTTTTTTGAAGCTACAATTGCAGTTTCGCAGTATTTACAAAGTAGCACACTACCATTAGTGAAGTATTCCAAATGAAGCACAAACTGATTGAGAACTACACTTGAAAATATTTTCTCTTTTCTCATTTTAAATATTAATTTGGGCTTTGACTTACGTTTTATGTATGACATTTTAATGTTGACTGTAGAATGAAACTTAAAGCGGTGGCAACAAAAAGATTAGTAGAGATTTCCATAAACATATTTTGTCAATCAACACAAAGTCCCTTTTACACAATTTTCTAGTTAAATCTTAAAACAATATCATTCATCACTCAAAAGTGTTTATAGTAAAGCATAGAACGGATCATTATAAAGTCTCATTCATTTGGCTTCACCAAAATATAAGTTTACCTGGGCCATAATCCCTAGACCGTTCCAAAAATTGACGAAAAAGAATTTGCATTTCCTATTAAAAGGTGAGCATGGATCACCGGAAATGCTTAATTTCAAAAAATTCAACCAAAAATGTAAACAGATGCGTTTTTCATGCTGTTCTGCTTTGAAAATACTTAAAACTTCCAAAATAATTACATTTTATGAAACTAGAAATCAAAGTTTTTAAAAATATGCAGCATTAATTAGAAACCTTCAAAATATGCATTTATTATATAAAACAGTAAAAATATCCATTTGCATATGCAGATATGCAAATGCATAATTATCCTAAGCCTGGTCATAATACTGATACATTAACAATAATCATAATCACATAAGAAGTTCAAACTACAAATACGGTTGCAATTCTGCAGAAAGGTTCATATCCTACAGTAAGTATTATAACAGTTTTGTTGATATTTGTTTAGCAACATAATCTACAACGGAACTTAAGTTTCGAATGACTAAATTATAGTTTTTTTAATTAAATAGTTTTTTTTTAATTTGGCATGCATTGGAGAGGATATCGTATCTGGCTCATTCAAAAATATTTCAGAGTTCAGATGCACAATCGTTTATGTATTACCTACTCTCTAAGGCTTTCTCAAATTTCTATTACGGTTAATAACCTTAACGGCAGTGGCGGTTCGTTATAAAGAGCCAACGAGCCAGTCAATAACAAACCAGTCATTTATGATTATTTTTTTTTTGTAAGGGACTTGGTTTGTACTTATTTTCATCATTATTCTTATTTTAAAGTTTAAACAAAGCACTTGCAATTTTTATTTCCTGAATATAAACTGTACGATAAGCGCTTGCTTACCTTCATGGAAGCATTGGAGCCAGATAAAAGCAGCTCAGATTTTCGACAGTTTTAGGCTGCATCGGGGAGAAAGCGGCGAAGAAGGTAGACCAACGAACATTTTAATATTGGATGGGAGCCACCTCATTTCAGGCAGTCTATCCCATCTCGAGTTACTAATATCGATGCTTACGTAATTTTGACAAGCACGCTCACTTCATTGAGTACAGAACAAGATAGTCCGCGTCCGGGCAGCACATTCGGAACGCCGTGTGTAATTCCGACAGAAGCAACGCTGGGCTTTTCGCAAAATAATTACGGTTACTTAAATACCTGTTACGATTTACTTTATTACTATACTCATAATTTACTGGTAAATTCTCGCACATCTTGAAATAATATATGTACATCCGTCAATCGCGCATGCATCTGTGTATCTTAAACAGTGGAGATGCAAATTTTTTGCCAAATTATACGTTTAAACGAAAAATAAACGAAAGATAGATATTCGATTCAATTAATCACTTTTATTCGCCTGTAAAGCTTGGTACATTTTTCACTTTTGCAGTCCATATACGAAATATTTAAATCTCAGAATGTCGGAATCAGTCATTGCCTGTGAGGAAGTGGAAAATGCATTTTATGTTCGGTTGGTTCCGCTATCAAAATTCTTCACAAGCCGTCACTGCGCAAACCAATTTTAACAGTAAGCCAGCTTAATCATACCCTTATAAGAAATATAGTGCGTGCACCACTCGGAGAAAACCTAGCAATTTCCAGTTATTATTTAGAACTAATAAAGTTAAAAAAGTATAGTAAAAAACTTAATGATGTGGTAGAAGAACGAACTTTATCTATCTGGACTGTCACTGGATTTGCGGATTATACATACTCAAAGATTAATCGAAACCAAAACTACAGGGGCGGCGATTGGAAGATGTAAAGCCATTGTTGGACACTGTAATTTCCCGACGTCCTGAAAGTGGATATCTGCGCAGATAAATTGCAACAATAGTCACGTTCCAATCCTTGAATAACGGCACAGCAGAGGAATAACAATAATATACATTACATTTTACAAAATGTATAACAATTAATTATTTTCTTACTCTTTATAAAAATTCAGCTCAAAAGCCGTTATTTCAAATATGTGTACAAAACCACAATGGTAATATTTTTCCAATTCTGACACTTATTAAAATGTTGTTAATGAAATCACTTAAAACTGATCAGCAAAACTATTCCAAAAGTTCGCAATTACAACCTGTGAGATCTGTGGACAAAGTGGGTGCAACAATTGGGAAATTGGCAGTAGCAAAACAATTCTTGAAAAGTACGATGGGTGTAAGATTCTCTTTAGCACCGTTTAAGTTGCCAATTTTCCCAAAACAGAACGAAATGGGGCAAGAATTAAGTCACGTTCTGCTCCGATTGCTGACCCTTGGCAAGATTTTGGTTTTGCCGTTCGGCTGCTGCACGTAGTCTATTTATTCGCCTTTGAATGAATGCAGTATTTTTCTGTACTGAATTTTGGACAGATCAAATTTTAAAATGTATGTATTAAAAATACCAGCATAATCAGATTAATAGATATTTAAATATTTTATTTTTTGTAACATTTTAATTTCCGATTTTCTGTATATCATAACGATAATAGTATAGTATTATGTTACTAGAAGCAAAAGGGATATTTTGTGTGACGAGACCGGGCGCGTTTGACTGACGACGTAAACGAGCCGGACAAATCCGGGCGATGCACAGTCATTTTTACTCCGAATATCATATATTATTTTATTTTCAAACGCCCGAACTAATATAATAGTTATTTACTATACAAGTGGGATAAGAGCTTCATTAATATACGTAATACGTGTATGTAAGCACACAAGTATATTTATCATGCATTATCACACATGTATTGTACAAAATTTTATCTACAACTGCCCAAAATTGAGAAAAGTGCATTAAGAGAAATGTCAAATCTGTCATTTTAAAAATATTTTAGTAGGAAAATGTCATTATGTCATTCATTTGACACTATTTAAGTTAGGTAATGAGGCCATTACACCACTCAGTTAGGTACTGAAGCCATTACATAACTGAGTGGTGTAATGAGCTTCATTACCTAACGGAAATAGTGTCAAATGAGTTACTTATCCCACTGGAGTAGATAAATAAATATATATTTCAAAAATAAGATTATCGAGAATTGACGTCTACGTCAGTTCCTGACAATCAAGAAGGCAAATGTCAAAAATATTCGAAAGCTAATCAAGTTTTGAAGTACTGTTACTCCGCCGGCGTAAAAGTGACGCGTTTACCTTGTTGTCAAGTCGCCATTGGTCACTTTTATGACGTTTGAAAATAAGAGATTTTTTCCAACAGCTTTAAAAATATAAATATAAATGGTGGAGATTTTTCAATAAATATTAACATACCTACCTATCAATGTTATAAATTACATGAGCATTAATGGCCTTTTAAATTGTGTTACATTTTATATTTCGCGACAAATCAACGTTACATGATATCCATTAGTTCAATAATGTATCATTGTTAATGTTCACTGTTAAACATTTTAAATCCCCACTTTCGGCAATAATTATTACAAAAAAAAACTATTTTAGAATTGGACCTTGACATTGGCAATACTAAATTTAAAAATAAGCATGCAGTACTTGTAACTAAGCAGTAATCACCACTATGGCCATGATTGATCGAAACAAAGTCATTATTACAACCATCTGAAAATAATTTTTTTTAAAATTGGTAATTTGACATTCGGTATGAATCCTAAAAATGTAAAAGGAAAACCGATAAATAAAATGCTGCCCTTCAACCGCCTTCAACGTTTATTTGAATTATATAGGATGAAATTATTGTAAAACAAGTTGAGCATTGCACCGCCAGATACAAGCACATAAAGCACCAGCCTCTACACCGCAAGGTAAAACGAGGTTATCGATTATATATAATTTATGTAAACTTATACCCTTCGCTAAAATTTGGAATTTAGTTGGGGCGTGTTTGGAAGACGCTCAAATTAATAGTCGAAAACAACTGACCGAAAATTAATGGCAGATAATTGCCTTGTTCAACGGCGATGCATTTGTTCGAAAAAAGCTGAAATTAGGTCGCAAGTAATTCGTCCGAAATTACCAGCATATAAGGTTGGAGCTAATTTCCATTCTTCGCAACTACGTGTACGAAACTTGGCGTATTTACATGCTTCGCTCGAGGCCATTAAAATAAAACTCGCGCAAAATTGGATGGAAGCGAGTTAGTTTTGCATTCGTAATTTATTGCTCCGTGTAATCCCATTAAATCATGTTGATGACGAGTACGTATTGAGAGTCTACCTGGCAAGCCGGTGTTGTTCCGAGAAGAGAATTAAACAATACAATGTCAATGTTGCAATAGCGAGGCGCTTTCTCAAGAGCCGCAACGAGGTCAGTGAAACGTAAACAATGTAATGAGCGCACATGAGCAAAATCGACATTATTTATATGCAGCTGTTGCCTCTAATAACCATTTCTAGGTCGTCGCGATTACACTAATTTGGAAGTTAAGAAAGCGAATGAACACGTAGGTTTTATTGACATTAATCCGAATAGTTTGGCTGTGATACTTCGTTACAGCCTGATCGTTTTATCATTTCTAATCGCCTTTTAATCTCGATATACAAGTTGGATTTCTAACGTACCATAATAAATCTTTTCGAACTTACACTAACCTTTAAATTAAACTGACACGATTACTAGAGAATAGAGATCGATGGATATGATTTTTTTACGACCGACCAGAAAATATACTATTTCTGATCGGAAAACGAGCGGGTAATTAATGTATCACGTAACCTAACTGATGCTAGTAATTTCCAACAGTTTTTGTGAAAAATATGTATAAATATAATATTTATGTAATAAAAATATCCTATTTGTTATGAATATTTATCGCTTTGTATCTTCGAAACGAAGCGATTTTTGAAAAATCACCAGACGTACAAAGTTTCATAAAATGACCCACGGAATCGTTTCTTACATTTTTACTTATGCTTAAGAAACACCCTGTATTAAATAAGTACGAAAATATCAGCAACAAGACCTCTGATCAATGTCTTTTAAACATGACATGTATTTTACGTTGGGTTGTAGTCTCAAGAAGTAGCGACTCCAAATGACGTTGCCCACCCTGTATATATGTATATCGGTATCAGTCGACCTCTAGTTAGTTATTACGGGTATAATTGCCAAATCAACAAGAATCTTACGAAAAAATAAAAACGGAACGGTTTCCTGTAGTTTATCTGGTTAGACTATTTTGTAAATTTGCGCAAATAGATTTAAATGATAGTTAACGCAGCTTGCATTAAATAGAGGAAAATTTATCGGTAGGGTAGAGGTCTGGGTCGATTTATGCGAAGGCAATTCTTTCGTTAAACCTAAAAACGGTTCGTTATAACTGCTAATTTATTTGGGATGTTTGTTTGCATTTGCCCGAACAAACTTGATCATTAAGCGAGCCTGTGTTTTACTTCGGATCTAAGTAATCCTGAAATTAAATCCTGTTTCCTTTCAAAATACCCAGCTGTTGAAAATACTTCGTTTACCTTTGCAAAACGTAATATGTTGTACGTAGGTTATCCTTCGTATATCGCCTAGCAATTGTAACTCAAGAATTTAGATGTGTTAATGCGGCACGTTAATTTTACAAACTAAGTAGTTGACCGAAACCATGCAGATATTAACATAAATCATTTAAAAGTTTATATTTACTTACTTAATCCTTCCTATTTGTACCCAGTGCGTGTCGAAAGTATATATACAAAAATTAATATGATCTTCTATTTTCTAAAGTTCTAAGTATTTACTGATTAAAATACGAGCAAGACTTATTTTATTAATAGGATCATTTGCATTTATATAATAAAAAGCGATTCATTACATTACTTTATTCTATTTTGTATTGTTGAATTAAAATTTTTCCAAAATTGAACATACCTACCCGTATATCTAAATCAATAGATCTACTAGTAACTTAGCCTTTTTATGTATAACATTACACTATAACGCTCGAGGGCAGCACGCCTTCAAAGAAATTCGTTTGTAAGGAGTAATAATAAATAAATTAAAAGAAAAAACCAACTGGGCAATAAACCATTCATTAGCTTAATTGATTTATAAGATACTAAATCAGAGATAATTATGAACAACCCACACCATCGTTATTTTTTAAAACCAATACATCTTGAAACACCTTAAATTTACTGTTGCCCTCTAAAGGTCACGGTTAGCATTTCACGTATATCAACTCAATCACGTTAGTGAGTTGAGCAAGTGAAAACTCTCGCTATTTGTCAGTTCCCATAAATTAAGAATTTCAATCTTCGTTTGCACAAAACGTTCCATCATTTAGGACCAGCCTTGGCAATGAATCAAAATTTAGAGCGAACTTAAAAAGCTTTAATAAACGCTCTTTATGAACGGGAGAATAAAACAATTCTAAATTAGATTTTGGCTTGCAAACAGGATCCACCGCAAGCAAGCGAAGCTGAAATTAAACGCCGAATTTTCGACTATGCAAACACGTTTCGCTGCCGTTCAACTTGAACGCTGTTTTAGTTCGAGTAAAAATAACGGTGGTCTGAGAAAACGTCAGCTAAAACTGGGTCATCTTCAGCAAATCCCAGTTGCGGAGAAAATAGATTACACTGGTACAGACATAATCGAACAAATTTCAACTTCAGCGAAAACTTTTCAATTTTAGCGATGAAAGAAATAACACGCCGAGAGAAAAATTGAGTTCAAAGTCACAAGGTTGGTTAATAATAGAAATAAATCGCAACATGGATAAACAAAATCGTTTTCGAATAAAAAGTTGCAGGAGTCTGTTTTATTGCCTTCTCGGTCATACTTACAGAAGTGGCGAAAAGACACGAATGACGGAAACATTTGCAAATGTTATTACAAATTTATTATAGCAAAAACATCTATGCACATTAATATTTTAGTAGGATCATTTGTATAAGAAACAAGCAACTGCAAGAATAAATAAAAGATATAATGACCAATACAGTAACTCTTGGTACCACTCTACGTAAATGTTGTTAGATGTTACGACAGTAGAACAAAAACAGGGTGGTTTAGTTATGGTTGACACGAGACATTGCTTGAATCTCCTTCGTCAGTCTCAGCACAGATGACAGATGAGACTAAGGCAGAGAAGATTTAGCCTTGTTTCTTTACTGTATATGTATCTTCAATGGACTGTATGGTTAATTAAAGCACTAATTAACACAATCTAACTGATTATTACTTTAAGAAAGTCATGACTTGTTTCTAATATCTAGTGTTCTTAACATTTTTGGTCGGTGACCCTAAATTTAGCAATTATTGAAGCCCGCGACTCTACATGTTTTACGCTAACATGCAATTAGTACTGCATTGCACTATTGAAAAGGAAATTTGCAGACAGCCAGCACTGAACAGTGTACACTGTACACTATTTACAGTAAAGTTTTTGGACAAGATGTACATCGAGCTATAAGGTAGGCAAATTTTGTATAGCTATTTGGAAATTAATATGTACCTAAATGTTGCACAAAACTTTGATTCTCATGGGGTCTTATTAAGGTTAATTGCGAAAAAGTTTTTTAGTGTCTTGGCTAATAATAAATTATTACTGGTTCTAATCAGTTTTAAATTTAAAGTATTTGCAAATTTCCTGGAATATAATGTATTGGAAGTACTCGTTTAACAAAGACGATTTATTTTTATATGCATGATGGTGCTCCACCTCATTTTGCCTGAGAGGTTGGGGGTTACTTATTAATTTTTAGGTGACGTTGAGTATTCAGACAATCTTGTCCACTTAAAGCACATATTAAGTTATGATATAAACACATACATAAACTACCCCTAGGTAAACTATATAACAGAGTTTTCCAAGGTAACCTAATTCACAACCAAATATTACAATTACATGTCAAATTCCACTAATTTACTTTTTCTGTTCTATTAATTAAATACAAGCCATGTTTTTCTGTTAAATTTTCTCAGTGCTCTAGCTCTTATAAAGAGACATATTGGACCCATGTGAATTAAGCCGTTTTTACTGGTTCAGTATAACTACGTCCAGGAGTTTGCAACATTATTTCTTATACCCTGTATATAAACAAACATTATAAGTAAATAAAATCTTGGTCAGCTATGTGAGAGCTGTTTAACGAGGAATTTAATTCTTGGCGTTTTATTAATAGCTAATTTAATCACGTTGCATGCGGTTAAACATGTGAAGAAATTTACAAGCCCTTCATAAAGCGTTTCGCTTGTATATTTAAGATTAAGTTGTATCCTGTCCATAATCAGTACATTATAAATATCAGTAAACAGCTGTTCCCATCAACTAACACGATTCGTTTGTTTAACGATGCTTTATTATCTATCATTATTCCATCAATAAAAATAAGAGCGACTGACAACGAACATTAAATGGTTTTCCAAGCATGACGTAATATTGCCAGATAGTAAAGTTGAGGAAAAACTGAAATAATTAAAGAAGCTTAGAAAGAATTTGGGGGCAGAAATGTCGACAAAGTAGATGTGATTAATGTTCCCGATGTTTTCGCGAGGGTTAGTAAATTTCATGGGATCGACTGGGGAGGTATCGATCTCACGTACTGCACTGCACGAATTCTGGCCAAGATTGATTTAACAAAGGTGAATTTAAACGATTTCACTTGTTAAGCATAAACTACACCGTCCACAAACCCGTGCACCTAAAATTCTCCCTGCGCCCCGGAACAAACGGGAACCCTTCGAGGGCAACGAGGAATAAAAGTTGTCCCTTTACGCGTGCACGCAATGGGCATTCACGATTCTTCCAGCCGTAAACATTGCATATCTACAATTGTAGAAAACGTCCCTGTCGATGTTTATATTAATCTGGTAACAATCTAATCTAATATTGTTTGTAAACGAATCGCAGTTATCTCAAGCACTAAACTTAACTTCGCTGAAAAGCGCATGAACTTATATAGAAAATGGTTCCCGACGCTGAACTCGAATAAAGAATAAATTACGTTGAATCGATACAATATAAGGGTCTTCCTTGTTCTTCTATTTTGTCGGATTTGGAAATAACGATTGTCCTTATAAAATTTCCTTGAATCGAACACACTGAAATAGTTTCGAGAGATTTCGTGCCTCTCTACTAAAGTAACTAAAACAAATTTAAACCAAGGTGACAATGCTTAACCAGCAGTTAAATAATTTCGTTTACAATTCTAGTACCGAATCAGTCTATTGTGGTTTAGTTGTAATTAGTGTTCCGTATTCATAAATAATTCATGTGTAAACATCGTCATAATAGCCACGGTGAAGGATGCTAGTGGTTCAAACAGAAATTAATTAAACAATTACTCTACTACAGCGGCTTGTAGTGGCATCCTTTTGCATTTAACTACCATAAAATGTAGTCCACTGGGAACAATTAGTATGTAAAAACTAACTCATGCTTAAAAATAAGTACAGTTGATATGTCGAGTTGGTGTAACATGAACTTTAGGGGTATGTAGTATACTGATCGCCGTATAAACAAAATTTAATTTATTCGCATACAAAACAAACTTAACGTTATACAAGCAGATACTCTAACTCGTATTTTTATTTACATCGATTCAAATGTCTACACAGAAACAATTATAGTAACTGTTAAAACAAAGTTGTCTTTGTTCCTATAGTTTATAAAATAATTAAGATTGGATTTCCCTTAAACCAATTTAAACTATCTCATCTGTTGTCATTGAACGTAAGACACTACAAATTTAATTATCTAACGTAATTAATTAATAATTACACGTCACGCTAATCTTATTAAATAAGACTCATAACTCAGCTACTTCCGATTATGTGCAAATGTTAAACAGACCATCCATTACTGAGTAGTGAGCTAGTGAGCGTTAATCAAAATCAATTTCATTGTGGAGCAACTTCAATAGCCACTTCGATTTGTTAAAGTTCTTCAATGGAGTGCACTGAAATCCACAGGAATTCTTGCTGTTCTATTTTTGCAAGTCCTTTACAATCACATTAGATTAAATATACTGCATTAAAATGAGGAAGTTTTGTTTATCTAAAATTGCTATCACTAGAAAATTAGAAGTTTCATATTTAATCTTCCTATGTACTCAATATTAAGCAATAGTAGCGAAAGTGTTACGACAAATACCAGATATGTTTTATCTGCTTGTAATTATTTTGTGATTATGATTAATGAGTAAAACATATCCGCAGTGTGTTTTGCAGAAATTTTGCAAGATTCTAATAAATTATCGCTGGAAACCCTTGGGGCAGTTAAATTTTAATTCAGTAATTCGTGATTAATGAAAATTCCGCTCTTAGTTCGTAACGGGGGTACAAATCAGAAGACAAACGTTTTTTATTTACAATTCAACAGGGCATTTTAAATCTGCGTAATTAGTGCTACCGTTCGAACATGGTTGGGGTGGAGCATCAGCAAGTGGCAGAAATAACGTGACGTGATACTCCACTTCAGCAATTTAATAGAAATCGGTAAACGGATGATTTGATTTAATCATCCGATCTGATTGCGATATTCAGACGTTTAATAAAACACACAGCCCCACGCTTCAGTCCCCAGTGTTCATTAAAATGTTCCTTTCGTCAACAAGCAAGTACGTAGGGGTTGCTGACGTTACCCAAGGCACGCCATTAAAAGCTGCATCATATAATTGGAATTAACGATTATAAAAACACTGATTCGCATTCACAACATGAACAGAATACCGTGAGTCGCCAGTTACTCAAAATATATGAATAGTGTAGAAACACGTAGTGGAAATGGTTATAAAAATGAGTTACAGGTTGTGGCTTATATCAAAAATTAAAGTAGGATTATGAACTATATACAATTTCCACTAACTTAATGGAGTTTCTGGTGGATTTCGTTGATGTGAGAAGCTTTCATGATACGGCATTCCTAATGGCGAAACAATTTATGTAAAAGACATTTATTGAAATATATTAATTCATCATGGAAATAGCCATTTGTGTTCAGATATTTATAGGGGGTCCCAATAAAACATACAGGATATGCAATTGGTAATAAAATTGTTGTACTTTAAATTATCACTAATAAAATTACTTCAACAGAAAACAGCATACCAGATGTACCTATACATTTTTACCGTCGAAAAGTAAAAGTAAATGGAAAGCATACCTTTGCTGTCATATTGCATAGAATCGGTGTAGATTATAATACCATATGATAAAAATAATTCATAATTATCAGGGCTTAAGTTATAGTGTAGTAAGTCAATTTGTTATTATAATTGCAACTATGATGATGACCGATGCTTAGATGTTGCAAAGGTCGTATGACAATCTACTTCAATTTTTTAAACTATCCTCCTTACCGCCTACAAATATCATGCATAATCGTATTACATCACATGCAGATGATAATTATTTAGAGAGAAAACCTAGATAGATTACTAGGTATTTATGTATTAAGGGAGGTCTGAATATATTTTTTTCCTGAGCCGAAGGTAAAAAACATGAATATCTCCAGTGGTGCACACAATATTTTATTTACTAGCATATTAAAAATAGTACATTTTAAATGAGATCTATAAGTAACATCCAGGATTGCCTGAATGTATGGTTGCTAGGACGTTGTTTGTAGTTGCATGGTTACCATGAGATTGACGGAGAAATAATTTCAAAAATCCCTACGGAGTTTGAGTAGCTTTTCATATTTTGTATCTATTATGAAAATGAACAATATCTCGTTGCTAGTAAATGAAAGCACTAAGAAACAAACTCTAAATATAAAAGCGTATGTTTTTCTGAATCGTCTCGTTCTATTAACCCTTGACTAATACGTTCATCAGCCCAGTTTAAACACAGCCCGGGGCAATCCACACTAAAACTCATTACTGCAAACGAATTTGCTGAACTTGCTCAAGGAGCTCGACCGCGGATAGGTTAATGGAACTCGGGTTTTATCATCCCCGATACAAATTATTCATCAGACACTCCGACTGAGCTTACATAATACCTGAACCAGACTGTTCACTAAACTGGTCCTGTACGAATGCGAGAATGCCGTTTGTGACGTTATTTGGCATCTTGGCCTGATTGCACTTCATCATTGTATTTACACAAACTACGCGTACTAAGGAGCTTTCAGGAACTAGGCCTCCTTTGAGAAAGTTACGTAAGCGAATATATAATTTGTAAGGCAATTATTAGTCAATATTCCAACCCACAATGTATTTTAATAAATAACTTCAGGATTGTTTCATCTGTACCAGGCTTGATCAAAACCTCATGATTTAATAAGAGATAAGAATTACATAAATGAGTAGCCCTTCATTTATGAGTTACTTAACTGCGGTTGAGTTTGTTACACTATACATTTTTAGAATTCAATTTTGAATATCCCACCAATTATTAATATGCACTTAATGTTTGAAGGTACAGTGTGATTTTTTTTTAAAACTCAATTGCAGCAGGCCCTGGATAGTCTGAATCAGTTGGCAATACTGAATCAGTTGGCAATACTGAAATGTATTGTTGGTGACATTGTAAGTCTATGTCAAATTCAAGGTTAGCAGATTAGGTTTTGCGTCAGTCTGTGTCCAAACTGACGCAAAACCTAACCTGCTAACCATAATTTTAGTTGGGGTGTCACTTCTTCAGCGTCCCCGATCGGGCTTACTTATATAAAAACATATGCTGTGCCTTGTGCCTACTTACATGTGTCCCTTTTTCACTGTCCCCGATCGGGCATGGCACAAAGAATTTACTATGTGCCGTGTTACTTTTGTTCTAAATATCAACAATTATTCGATCTAGCAAGAGTTGTTTTTTGCGGTGCGCTTGTAATTAATAAAAGACAAATAATTTCAAAGATATTCACTTATAATACCATGAGTAGTCAAAGTTATGTCGACTATTTTTGCGGTGGTGTCACGAATGTATATTGCGCTTTTGGTACGATTAGGACGAGTGCGCTAGCACGAGTCCTAATCCCAAGCGCAATGGACATGAGTAGTGATACCACCGCAAAAATAATCTACTTAACTTTGACTAAGAATGGTATTCGAGGGACTATTTAATGAACCAAACTACTTTTTCAAATTAGTTTTTAGTAAATCTAGCAACAAACTACGCAATTTCTATAGTAACAGAACACTAATATTGACTTTTTCTAATAAAAATCGCATTTGTTAAAAATAGTCACTTGAATACCTTCTAGGAAGATATATCCGCTGATATTTTTTTGATTGGTCAAGAAACGTCAGAATTCTGTATTTTCATTGGTTACTTTTTGACAGATGACAGGTGAATTGAATAGTCACTTATAATACCATGAGAAGTCAAAGTTATGTCGACTATTTTTGTGGTGGTGTTACGAATGTCCATTGCGCTTTGGTACGATTAGGACGAGTGCGATAGCACGAGTCCTAATCCCAAGCGCAATGGACATCAGTAGTGATACTACCGCAAAAATAATCTACATTTATGAGATGAGGCCAAATGCAACTACGGAACCGAATTAACTTTCCATTTATAACAAATTCTTCGATAATATGAAGAAAACAAGGTACGATACGAGTCTACAGCTCGTTGCCGTCTCTTGCGTATCTTCTCCAATGCCCCCTATCTCTCCCATCTTTATTTCCCAACTTCTTTTTTCCATGCGCTTAGAAACTTATTTCAACCAATCTTCTGGTGGCCTTCCTTTATTTCTCTTTGTGAGGGCGGTTGCCATTGGTAATCTTCCATTCTTTGCACATGCCCATACCACATTAACCGCCTTATCTCTTATTTCTCAGTGACTTTTGTCTCTACCTGTATTCTTCTTATTTTTTCGTCCGTTATTCTTCCCAACCTTGACACTCCACAACTCCTTCTTCGACAGTCCATTTCGACTGTCTTCAGTCTCTGCCTATCCCATTGTGTTCCCAAGTCTCTGTTCCGTACCGAAGTATGCTCTGAATTGTCTCGTATAATCGGCGCTGTGTATTTTTTTAAAATCTTTTTGACTATAATATACTATTCAATTTATTTATAGCTAATTTTGCTTTGGGTACTCTGGCTGTTATTTCTTTTCCGCCGGCCCCCCTTTGCAAATCGTCGCCCGTAAATTCGTATGGGCTGCAAACTTCGATGACCCCTCCGTCTATTTCTACATTTGTTGCATCGCCATTAATTATCTGAAATTACCGAAGAATTAATGTAACAACGACTGTATGGATGTATTATTAAAAGAGACATTAGAACGGGCAACAAATATTTGAGAAGAACAAAGCGGATTCACGGTAATACGGCCATGTGTTGTAAATATATTCACCATAAAAGAACTGATAAAGAAGGTAAGCGCAAGAAATAGAGAGATTCAGCTCATGTTAATAGAGCTGAAAAAGGTATGTGACACAATAGTTATAAAAAACTTCTATCGCATTTTAGACAACAGGAGTATTAAGGGACAATATATAGCAGCTATAAAGAGTCTGTACAATAAACTGGAAATCAGAATAAAAGTGGAGAATGAAATTTTCAAAGCAAATGTAGTGGTATGGGTATAGACATAGACCGAACCTCGCTAACGTATTTTACTTTTCGCAGATGACCAGATTGTAATAACTGAATGACGCAGACGCAGACTATAGACATGATGAGAAGACTCACAGAAATATACAACAGGGCCGGACTGCAAGTGAACAAACTAAAATAAAATATATACTGTCGCGATATACCTAAAGTCGGGGTAACTGGCAATCCTTTTAGTTAAAATACACTTGTACACGAAGACCAAAGCTACTGTTGCGAGATTAATAAGAACACTGAAGTACAAATACTTGCATTTAGTTTTCTGCCGTTTACAGAATACATAAGTTTCATACCGTTGCTTCTTAACTTTACTTATTAACATCTTCTTATTAACTAATTAAATTCTAAGTCCAGTTTGACCAAGAAAACTCAGTAGGCGTTTACAAATTTCCAAATAAGCCAATCAGAGCAGGTCTAAATTTTGGACTTTTGGCACGTACATACGGACGTGACAGTGCATGATAGTCCTACGAATTTGACAAATTTGAAGCTTTGACACACTAAAATTTGTCAAGCTTGACCCCTCGCAAATTATCGCTAATAAAGTTTTACAATTCTGCTAAAAGAATTTGCTCCCGTCGGCACCTAATTTTTATGATCGAGTTGCAACAGTTGCACTCCTGACCACGTACTAACAATATACCTTCGTCCAATATTTCGGCTTACGAAGTAAACCCTGCATAAATGTACTCTAATCTATTCGTGAGATTGAAATATCTCCAGATTCCCAGGGAAAGGCACGTTTCTGAACATCGGCTAAATATTCGCTTGTTGTAATTTTAATATACCATTTTGCCTACGAAATTCTACCTTAAAATATTTATGATACAAATGGCTTATAGCTAACTAAAGTACAGTATATTCCTACAACCGCGTCTAGTTTATTTCATTAAAGAACGCAAATCGTAACAATACGATAATTTATCCCGATAGAAATATACATGTTGAAAAAAGAATGCCACAAATCAGTGTAGTAGGTCGCGAACACACTTGACAAAAACAATTCATCGGCTTATGTTTTCAATACAGAGATAATTTTAATTCGTTAAGTTTTATGACGCCAGTCCAGGCACTTTTTGATCTAACCTCGCGAATTTATGTCTCGCGGAATCAAGCCTGTCGCAGCGCAAAATCGCCGTCAAGCGCAACAGAAAAGGTCCAAAACTATCTCGACAAGAAGCAAACAAATTACTCGAAACTAATCGATCGGAGTATAGGAAATTGACCTGTAAGTGCGCCTTGATTGCCTATTCGCAACTTCTCAATTTGAGCCGCGTTATTTCTTTCGAGCTTGACGAAACACACTAATACATCACGCCTACAAAAACGGCAAGTTTAGAGAAAAACGCAGAGAAGGCAGATAACAAAGCGTTGGCAGGTCGAAAGGGAGGAACAGCTGACTCGCCCCGAACGGGGGAGGCTGCTGCTTCCAACATCTGAGAGTAATAACCCTTGCGAAACTCCGGGAAGTGGACTATGAAAGATCCTTTACTGATGTAGATCTTGTTCGGGCGACCCATCCGAAACGATTTAATTGAATTTGCCAGGGATTTTTTGTTTTCCAAGGCTTACACAGTTTGCATTTTTTTATTGGGGCCCTAATCTTTCCTCTCGCAAATCCTCTCTATACACGCATTCAATCCCGGCGCCCTCGTCGAGTTTGGACTCACAATCGGGGTTTTTTACTGCAGGAAAATTATCGCAGTTATCTGATTTAAAGAGTGCTTTTATCGACGCGGAGGATCGATACTCTATTTTTAGTACAGCGGTGCCTAAAAACTCGCCGCCTACTAACCAAATAACGGGCTATAATTAGAGTTTCTATACTTGAAACGATGTCAACGATCTCAAATATTTTATCTTAGATAAATTTCCACTGTCAGTGGCAGTAATTTAACGGTATTTAAAAGTGATATGGTATACGTAAAGGTAGCCAATACCACGTTATCGACTGCAACTACACATGGGAAACAATCACTGTAGTAAAGCAATAGTTTAATCGTTAACAAGTAATTAAATGATACTTAAAAGGTTTATTCTATATTTACACATAAAAATTGTAAACATACAGTGATTATGGAAATAGGTACTGTTCGTGCTAGCAATTAAACGACACACGCGAACCCAAGCATAATTCTTCAAATTACAGTAATAACATTTTGACGTGGTTATTTCAACTGATAAAATGAAATTTTAACCAAATCACAACGGTCTTTTATGTACGCACGATACGAATCGCTGCTACGTTTCCCTCTATTATAGAAAAAAACAAGAGCTTTCAAATATATTTGCTAAGATTCTTTGCAATTATTATAATACATTTAGCAATAGCTAATAGTACAGTATCACTATACAAAACGCTTATGTAACGAGACTCGCATTCACAAATTTATAGATACGTTTTTCAATGGAAATTCTATCGTTACAATTTTGTCTTTTCAATTTTACAATACTACAGAATTGTTTTTACCTGTCTTTCTATTGGTATATTTTTGATTAACCAACCACTTATTTGAAAAAATTACTACTATGAATTATAAAAAGTAGTAGAAAATACACTTCAACCGGATGAAGAAATAAAAAAATAGGGATATATTTCAATATTTAAGTACGAACACGAACAGCCAAATATCTAAAATCTCTAATTGGAATTAAATGAATAACACTGTGCTTAAATTGGTTTAAAAATTTAAAGTTAGTAGAAGTTCCATGTAACATTCTCCTTCACTAGAATCTAACGGGTGTTCATAAACAGTCGTCATCCCAGTTGCTTTGAAAAACAAAATGTTATGTCTTTGATTAATTCGTGCAACACAATGAAACGTCATTGAGTACTGTCATAGCGCATCTTTTCTCAATTTTAATAGACATACGTTTCTGAAGTCAAAACCTACTGGGATGACGACTGTTTATGAACACCCGTTATAATAGCATTAAACCTCGCAATGTAATAGTTTTAGAATAGGGACATCACAAATCACACAAATACAATCTTGAACAACCACCCCAAATGTAATAAATATCGCAACACAATTTGAAAAATGTTCATAGAACGCTAACATATTTTCTGAAGGTCAAACGTTTTTCAATGTATTAAAATTGATATCCAAACACAAGTTGCTTCCTGTGGCCATATACCCAAGTAACCCGATCGAGAATAGGGCTTTAACTGCATGTTTTGAAGATACTGAGGAACTTGTCTACCGTCAATAACGCTGTTACATAGAGACGAATTTTATGTCAGGAATAAACTTCAGCGTGACAGGAAGGTTGACTAAGTGGAACATCAATTATCCGAATCATTAGAAAAAAATCTGGTGTGATACACTCACACAACTTCCTTTTACAGTGATCTTATAATTAGTCAAAAATTTCATTTTTAAATTTTAACCATTTGTTAAAAATTTTCAAAAATTACAAATTCTACAAAAACGGTACAAAATCGGGTGTTAGTTGAAGAGACACATTTTCTCTAGAATTTTAAGGTGAATTCAAAAATGTAATAATATACTGGGTGTTTTATTTAAAATAGGAGTTAATAAAAAAAATAGAAAAAAAAACAAAAGAAACCCACTTTAGAAGTATTCAACTGGAAAATCACCGATCTCACATCAATACACATTAAAAATGTAAGAAAAATGTAAAGTTTAAAAAAAATCGTTAGAGCCGTTTTTGAAAAAATCGAAAAAAAACTGAAAAATCACAAGAGTAAACACCTACTTCCGGTTAAGCGATTTTCTTCAAAAGCTTGCTGTCTCATCTACATGGTACACAAAACTTATATATGAAGTTTTAACGTCATACCTCTTTTCGTTTTTGAGATATTCTGTTCACAGACACACACACAGACACACACACAGACAGACAGACCAATGAAAAAAAATATGTTTTTTGGGATCAGGGGACTCTAAAACGTGAAGATCCGTTGAAAACTCAATTTCGAATTTTTGGGGTGAATCCAATACTTCCTTTATAGTAAAAGGAAGTAAAAATCTTACTCATCTCGACAGTCTATACATATTTTAAAAAGGCGGTATAGCAAAATATTTATACCTGCAACTTTGGTTACAAGATTTGAAAGAAATTGATTTAATATTTCCTACTGTTATTTTTCACAAAACGTTCACCATCAGAGTTTAAAAATCAATAAATCTAAAGATCAAATATGTTATAATTCAATGATTTGAGAAAATTACCTTCAAACTTCATACTGCTTACTGTAAATATAAAAATCTGCAAAGGAATTTACACGGAACTTACCTCGTAAGTACGGAATCACAATACACATTACATTAACTTGCAAAAAAAACTCGGCAGGCGGTGGGATCGAACTCGCGCTCCGACGCGGACTACCATTGCTAGTCAGATACTTTAACCCCTCGGCTATGAGACCTTTTGTATTATGTTCGCTTACGACTGCGATATAAATAAAACGGTGATGATTACTGATGCAAGGTATTCATCCTGTATATCTGGGCTCCACGATATTCCTATTTTCGTCAAAAAGTAAACACCTGAGCTATGTGCAAATAATACTTTATTTAATTACTACTTCTCGAGTTAAAGCAATAACAAGACAAAACTTTTATTTTTTAAAGCCCGCTCAACAGACGGGCGAACAGACTGACCAGACGGATGGGTTTGGGAAAACATAATTTTGGTTATTTAGGAACCCTAAAACGTGAAGATCTGAAGAAGGCTCGGAAGGCAATTTTTCACGATTACAATACTTGATTCGTCGTTCAGACGAGGGAAATAAAAATAACTATTTCGTCTATAAGTTACAACTTATGGGAAATCCCGGAAATTACACGTTACATACAAATGTTTAATAAAGTTGATTTATAAAGCATATAATGATTTAAAACGTTTCGCTGTTCAGTTGTGTTTCAAAGTGATATAATAAAAGAAATAATAGTTATTTACTATACAAGTGGGATAACAGCATCATTAATATACGTGTGTGTAAGCAAACAAGTATATTAATGATGCATTATCACACATGTATTGTACAAAATTTTATCTACGACTGCCTAAAATTGAGAAAAGTGCATTAAGAGAAATGTCAGATCTGTCATTTTCAAAAATATTTTAGTAGCCAAATGTCATTATGTCATTCATTTGACACTATTTCAGTTACGTAATGAAGTCATTACACAACTCAGTTGCGTAATGAAACCATTACATAACTGAGTGGAGTAATGAGCTTCATTACCTAACTGAAATAGTGTCAAATGAGTGACGTAATGCGTTACTTATCCCACTGGAGTAGAAAGAAATTTAAAAATAAAATGAAAATTAAATTAGGATGTCGAATACATATTAGCACAGTTCTATAGCTACTATAGTTTATAAGATTCCCATGGCCATAACGAAAAAAAGCTTACTACACTGTGTGTTGTCACTATGTAAAGCAGGTAACTGGTTCATTTAAAGGAAGGAGCGCTCTTAAATCAGCACTGTATATTTAGTTGATACTTAAAATGTTAACACTGTCAGTTCTAAAAGTGTTTTCAACATTTTCCTTCCCAAATGAGTGAATTGTAAAAAGCGATGATTATATTTATTTAAGCTAGTTAAATCCACTATCTATTTAAATATTCGCTTTGAAAACATTGCCCAACAATGAAGCAGATGGCAAAAATGCCATGATAAAAATGTTTGCGAATAGTACTGGCTACCAAAAAACTGATGTTAAACGAGTTAATAATAATGACTGACTGGCGATGTTTTGGTCAGCAATATTTTTATAGGCGACATTTCCGTCAGCGATGTTATTGATTAGATATCAGTATCTCCATATTAAAATCTAAAACGTTTCTATCACACCAAGTAATGTTGTTTTTAAATTAGATTCTTTTTGACTGTTGAATAGCGAGCACCTTCAGAAAATATGACAATATAAATCGTAAATGCGATAGTTAAGAAAATAAAAAGTTTTGCGTTTTAAAATGTATGGTTTCATTTGGGCATGATTTTTTCCCCATATTTCGTAATATATTCGCAGCTTTCGAGAATCTTCTTACGTTTACATTTTTTATATTATCCATTGTTTAATTAAAAAGTATATAACGTGCGTTTGCTATGAAAATTTATTGTAGCACAATGTCAGTATCATCAAATCACATCAAAATAGAGACACATTTTTTCCCTAAAAAAATTGAGTTGGGTATACTATCTGCTTTCCATCAATGGCAGCTCGCTATAAGGAGCCAAGGAGCCATGGTTCTACCATAACCCATAACAAACCAGTCATTCAAGTTTTTTTTAATTCTGAAAGAAACATTGTTTTGTACTTATTTGTTACCATTGTTCTCATTGTAAAGCTTAAACAGAGCACGAGTAATTTATATTTCATGAATATTAGGGAACTGTACGAGAAGCTCTACTTGCTTTTCGGAGCCAGATCGACGCGGCACAACGCTTTTCGACAGCGGGGGTTGAGCGGCAAGAAGACGGTCAAAAGATAAAGATATTTTAACGAACGTTTCAACGGAAGCCACAGCGGCGAAGATCGGTTGTCGATGAAGTGCGTGTCAAGTTACTAAAATCGCTGTTTACACAACGCTGCAATATGCCTAAATATTTCAAGATCGTGTGCAAATCCGTCAGAAGAGGTGGTGGGATTTTCGCACAATAACTTAAATAACTATGCTATTTATATATTTTATTATATGTACTCATAATTTACTGGTAAATTGTTGCAGATCTTGATATAATATACATCGACCGCGCTAGCATCTATGTACATATATCAAACAGTGGACACGCAATCTCGTTTGTCGAATTATACATTTAAACGAAAAATGAAAGAGAGATATTCGATTCTGTTCAGCATCTTTTATTAGTCTGTTTGGTAATTTTTTTCACTTATGTTAACTTTTGCCTATCCATATGCGAAATATTTAAATTTCAGGATATCGGAATTTGTCTTTACATGTGAGGAGGTGGAAAATACACTTTACGTTCGGTGGTTGGCTACCATCAAAATTCTCCACGAGCTGCTACTGCTTTTGATATTAAAATTTCAATGCTGAACATGATTTCTTGTTGTAGAATGGGTCGAGTTTCGAGTATAAACAATCCTACTTAGAAGCTTTATTGAAGCACTATTAATTGGATTGAAGATACGAAATGATTTATATGTTTATTTTCTAACCCTTCCTTATTATGACGCTATAATTATGTATACCGATTTCAATTGAATTATATAGGTCATAAAACACATCTGTCTTATAAATAGTTTAGCTCACTCCGAATTCATTAATCAATTTGATTTTTCACAGCTGTCAATACAATTTTCTGGTATTTATTGAGTTGTTGATACGTTGATACACTTATCCCATAAATAACTAGAAATTTTCATGTAATTTAAAAATTTCATTTTTTTAATAATTTTAGCGACATTCTTAATTAGTTAAAATGTTTTTGCGTTGATATTTTCATTTATTTCTGGTATACTTACATAACGCTTTAATATAATTGAATTCCCATATTTCTATATTTTTCGACATTTGAAACCTTAAGAGTTCATTATTTTTAACCATTTTTCGGAGACTTGCGGGTGCCCCTTTAAAAAACCTGTAATTGTAAGCTAAAAGGCTGAATACATTATTTAACACAAAATGCGCTATTTTCAATTCAAGCTCTACCTTTTCAAGCAAATCGAGCACCTAATCGATAAAGACCTCGGTAATCGCTACAACAGTGAAGGTCGCAGCCGATTTTATTTTCGTTCGGTTCTGATAGACATTATCTCTGCGGTGTCCTTTCCACCTAATTGCCCTTCATTACTTTTTGCAGAGTTTGGCCGCGGCGGTATTAACTTCCGGTCTGCAAAAACTGCTCGTTGCCCGGGCTGCCAAGAAACCTGCGGAGCTGACGTGGGACCGAGCGTGACCCATTAAAGGAATCGGGTTCACAAATTAGGAAAATGCGCTGCGTTCGCTTTAAATGAAACTACAGTTCACGGACGTGGAGTTTCCCGTTAGCAGGGAGGCAAATAAGTAATTGGCGTTCGCGAGCGAAGGGAAATTTTCGGCACAGTCAAAACCGGCGCGCTTCCTCTGCTCCACGATGACCGACGTCGTCAAGAATGCGCATCGCATCGTAAATGCGAATTTATCGCGAAGACGTTAGGCATGAACGGCAATAAAGAAGATTGAGGAAAACAATATTGAGGTGCGACTATGATCAATTTTATCTACAGCGCTCACTATTAATCACTTAATCTGTTCTGGATTGGATTTTATGGAAAAACGAGGGTCTATGCGACAATAATTACAAGAAATATTTTGTAACATACGGTTTGAGGTTTTCCTAAAAAAAACATATGTATTCTCAATCTTGGCATAGCTAGTAACTGATTTACTTTAGTTTTCTCCCTATAATTCAGTGGCGGCTCGCTATAAGGAGCCGAGGAGCTATGGCTGCACCATAACAAACCAGTTATTCAAGAATTTGTTTTTAATCCCATTCTTCACGTTTTAAAATTTAAACAAAGCACGAATAATTTTTATTTAATGAAGATGAACTGTACTATGAGCGCTGCTTGCTTCCACAAACACATTTGTGCCAGACCGAAGCAGCTCCTCAGCTTTTCAACAGTTTATATTTATAGAGTGCAACGGTTACACAGTGGCAAAAAGTAGGTTTAAAGATGAGGATATTTAACTTTCAACGGGGGTCGCTTAGCTTTAGGCCCAAGCAGTCTCTGCTGCCTCAGTAGAGCGTATATCGATCGACTGTCCAGTTACTGATGCTTGTTTACAACTTTCGCACGTAGATGTCTGATAGAAAAACCCCCCGGGTAGTGCCTACATATTTAAAGACCGCGTGTAATAATTCTCTGGATAAGACGGTGAGAGTTTTCGTAAAATAATTACCGTTAGGGGCGTTAGGTACTTAAATAACTCTGCTGTGATCTGTTTTATTATACCCATAATCTACTGGTAAATTCTATATATCTCAAACAGTGGAGATACATTTTTTTCCGAATTATGCATCTAAACGAATAATTAAGGAGATATATTCCATTGAATTCATTACCTTTTATCAGCCTCCTGAAATGTAATGCGATCGGAGCGTAAAGGCAACCGGCGCACCTATAAAATAAATGTGCAGTCTTTGATATTGAAAATAATGTTAGTGGGCAAGCACGTTCTTGCATTCTTGCGGGCCGTGTTTAGACATAATATCGATTGCAGTTGAGGCCTGTTTATTTATTTTGGGTGATTTCGGTTGGTTCATGCAGTTTTCTACAAAAATAGCGGAGAATAGCACGAGTAAGTATACTCAACATTAACTTTAAGAGCCTACCGTTAGCCGAAAAAGTTAAACCAAAAACTAAGATTAAATTTCAAACTGCAAAATAAAATTTGAACTCGCAATTTTACAAGCTATTTTTCTGTGGACATTTAGAAGAAAAGCAAATGGATTTGTAGATCTGATGCATGCTCTAGTTTTTCCATTATTAAATAAATGATCGTGTTTCGTTTTTTAACACTTAAAGTACATTTTGTGTTGAGTTTTGAATACTTTTTGTTCTGTGCATATTCCTTTTGGATTACTAAAATTATAAATCACTGCTATATTTGAATTAAAACATCGACGAAATGTAGGTCATAATTGTTTGCTTAGTAGTTGTTAAAAATGAAGAGCCCTCCAAATACAATTATCACGAGCCGCCACTGACAGAAATATACTGAATGTGGCAACAGAACTTATCACTGCTCCCATAAATATATTGCATCGATTGTTCAACTGCCTATCAAGTGATAGTCTGTCATTTTAGTAGCTGTAAATAATTTACCATCACGTGCTCAACTAGCGCTTTATCGACAGATCTGATTAAAAGATTGATTATATACTGATCCACAAATGAACTGGACCATTTGCATATATTGGAGCAATTTTTAAAAATATTTTCCAAAAGGGCAGTCATGACATTTTTGCCAACCTTTCATGATTGTGTCACTATAAAAAGCATTTCTTTTCATAATTTGGTTTCAAGAAAACGAAGTCCATTAATAAAATATAATTTTAAAATGTTGAATTTTGCCCAAATGTTGATAGCATATTGCATATAAGCCGTTCACGACCTTTTTGGGACAGAGTTGGCTATGATTTTTTCTTTTCATGTTGGACCAACTGATTCGATGATGTAGCGGATGCAACTTTTTTTTTCTGTCAGTGTCTGTTCGACATTTTCTTGCCAACATATTGCCAGATTTATTATTTTAATATTCCTAAGAAAATAAATGATTTATCAAATGTGTAAAAATAATTTTAATTTTCGCCAAAGGAAAAGTAAAAATGCCCAAAATAATTTTGTTACAACAAAAAATTTCCATTAAACGATGCTACTTCCAATTTAAAAAGGACAGACCAAATTTAAAAGAACGCGAGTCGATGTGGAGACTAGAGAATATCCGGCAACAATGTACCTATTCAGAAAAGATAACCTTAAACTGAAAACAACCTAACCTAACACAAAAAGTGTCAATTTCCATGAGGGAATTTAGTTGCCACAGAGGTACTGTCAACAACAGTACTAGATGGTCATAGCCTCACCTGACCCAAAAAGATCGTGAACGGCTTATACAAAGTATGCCAAATCGTTGCCAAACATTTTTAAACGTTCAGAAGAGACTCAAAGAACTATTAATTAACCTTTTTTTGTGATTCCACTTATTTTTGTGAAATATAGTTTTTTTATCATTTTAAATATTAAAATTTTATTAATATGATTTTGTTAATTCTTCACTTGATATTTGAGGATGCAATTAAATATGGTTAATATGAATATGTATACTATAAAACAAAAGCTTTTATACATATATTTTGTGACGTAATGTAATAAATACATTTTTATGGATAGTCCAGGTCATTTGTGGAGCAGTATATTTGACGTTGCCCAATTTCATTTATCTGGTTTGGTGAATAAATTAAAAGTAAAACGTCTCACCAACAACCACCGTGAACTCTAATGGTAAAGCTATCATTAACACCTTCTGATATCATGAAACCGTATTTCTTGGAAATGCAGTATATATAACCGTAAATTCTGGACCTGATTGCAACATGTTTTAGCCGTTCAAGAGCTGGATAAATAAGTGTAAGGCCCAGACCATGTATGGTTTCAGCCTGCTTCATCAATTGTATGAACGATGAACGTGCAGATGAATGATTTCAAATCTAGTTACAATTGGGATCTTAATCTAAACAAAGAAAAAATGAAAATTCTAAGTATTTTCATTATTACCAGTGGCAAAAGAAAACTGAAATTCTACAGAGCGAGGTTTAAATCTTTTAAGTACGACGTGAGCGGAGTGCTTTGATAAAACCGAGCGCTGTAAAATGTTTAACGCACGAGTATTGTAATACGTTTTTTGGTTGACATTAAATTTTTTTAACATTTTCTATAAATTCATAATTTTCCTTCCGAATATCAAAACTACCGTTGCCATCAAGCAAGCTGCCTTCAGCAAATTTTGTAATCAGCCCTGCATATTAAAACGCTTGAAACGTCAAAAGTCAAAAGTCGTAAATATCAATTTTCTTTATTTCTCCAAAACTCAACTGAACGAAGAATTGCGTAAGTAGCGTTTCGGCAAATACGCTTTATTACTACAAAACATTTTTTCTTAAAGGTCTCTGAAAGTTACAAATTTTAATTTTCATTTTACCGGACCGGGATGCGTAAAAAAACACCGATTAACTTTAAAATTTTAGTTACGGTAGACGCCAACTGTGTATGAATATGTTGTTTATATGTCAAGCGGCCGAAGATATTTGAAATTTGTGTTACCTGACACAACGTATTCTCTGGAGATATGCCAACATTTGCTTGGAAATCGTTTTGTTTATTTACACCACACTGTTCGAATCGTTATGGAGGCAGTTTATGCAATTTGGAAATATATATATGAATTATTATTTACTATTAACTGTCACTTTCACCTTTCTAGCAGCACCTGTTATGTCTACATCAGTCTGAAAAGAAATTGGCAATGGACCAAGTCTAATGTTTACCTTAATCACGTATTGACAATTTATTGTTTTTCAGAGCTTACCGTTATTATAAGACGTTAATGACATAGAAAGCTAACCGAGATCATTTAAATATTTCTTGAAAGCAGAGTATTTTATGAAACACTTGATTTCGTATAGCTGTAAGGAGAATATGATATTTTTTGGAAACAAAAAATAAAATTATATCCTCGATTTCCAATAACGAAGTTGCTATACTTTTTTACCTTTTCAGTACACATTCAATGATTTCTGTTTGTACGCTATACTACCAAGCATTAAACGATCTTCTTTGTTGAACTTCTATCTCTTTCAATAACAAAGATATTCATATGATCCATTGAACATGCCTCAGTTTGCAAATCAATTTACAACTATTATAAATCGACTGTGCACACCGCTGCTCTAGCGTATTATTTAGCATAGGTTATCACGTAATCTGTAATCGCAATATAAAATCGCTCCAGGCCGGTGGCTTCTCGAGTTAATAAAAGCCTGAAACGATCGAGCCGCCCATGCGTGCACAGGTAATGGCAGTTTTTCATTTAAATGCCATTCAACGAGTCGTGGAATTGCAAGCACAACGTCTCAACGTTCTAATTATCATTTACGTTTTTTAAGAGAAAATAGTCCGATTGTATAGAAAGTAGAAACGAGTCACATCTTGCTTTATGTATTAATTAATTACCAGTCCTCTTCGCGGCAATGCCCGAATGGTGTTGTTACTGCATATAAATTATTTTCTAAGACCTATAAGACATTTTTCGATTTAAAGATTACCAGTTTCAACTGGAAACAGAAAGATATAGTTTTCTACAAATTTTAGAAAATACCTACAAAAATATATCTTCTAATAAAATTCAAGATGTCCTTGCAAGTATGGAAATGGTAGAGTCCCTGTATATATACAGGGACTCTAGGAAATGGAAAATGTCTGTATTAATTTAGAAAACATGAGACCCTCTCGTGTATAAATGTCATCTAGAAACATAACGAAAGTTGTCTACTAACATGCCAGACAATTTAGAGATTTTTATGTGAAAAAAAACAGCGCGTACTACTGAAGAAAAGACTATAGGAAAACTTTTAAATGTAATGAAATATATTTATTCATATACACATACATATATACGCTAACTAAAAGTTGTTAGCCAGTCAAAAATTCCAATTCATTTGTGTTTTTTAGAACTACAAAAGGCGCTAATAAATAACCGATACCTCGAAAAGTTGTTGCGAACACGTATTGATACCTTAGGGAAAGTTTTGCCTTATTTCGATATAATTTGTCTGTATATGGGGACTTCTGTTTTCGAAATCACTCTATGTATTCGCCAAAAATTATTAAATGTATCACTATGGCAGTTTAAACGGTATCTACTATTTGGTTTTCACATTACATTTATATATGAATATACTAATTAACGTTAAATATTCGTAATTCGCTTGAACACTTAAAAATCTTATTCCCCAAATTCCAAAAATCTTCAATTAATAATTTTTTAATTTAAAAGTAATTAAGTGGAAATTATTTAAACAGAAAAATCTATACACTATACACTACACATTCAATTTCATTGTGCGACTTTGTTACGGTTTGACATCTCTTTAGCGCTGAGAATTCAAATTTCGCGGGCCTCATTTTGAGCCCGTCGAGGGTTTTTTGTTTTGTGCGAGACGTTTCGCATTCAGGCGACGCGTTGTTCTTTCATGGCCTAATTTAAGCGTTTCGTTTCAATCACTTCGTGCCAGCAGTGAGGAAAATTTTTGGTAGCCCTCCATTTTAGGGAGGATTTTTAGACCAGGACGACGTGTCGGATTAATTTCTTATTCGTGAAGATGACGGATTGGGCGGTCACGTTTGCTGGAGTTTGCGTGACCCAAATTTGGGGTAAGTTCCCTTCTAACTTCGTGGTTTGAGCGGCCTTTTTTGATTGGTCTCCAGTTTTCCCGGAGTGATGACCTTCTTGGATGCCCGAGTTTTCTCGGGCTTCATTCTTAGCAACTTTCAGCTGATTGCGAGCCCTTGACTCAGATCGCGGTGTTGGGTTGGTTGCTGTCGCCAAGCGTTAAGATTATACTCTGGGAGCAATTTCACCAAGGGAGCAACAGTATAACTGTTGTCCTTTATTAATGGTTTCATAAACTTGCAAATTATAGGACAGAGTACTACCTCGGTTCGGGCTAAATCCTTCAAATTCCCCGTGTAATTTAAATTGTGTCATTACTTCGAGATTAATCGCTGTGCCAATTTACCATCTGCTTAGATTGGATCCCTTCACGATTTTTCGGATTTCACCTTGCTATTGTGCGATGCGATATATTTATCTTTATCTATTTGCTATTCAATATAAAAATTACATTTATTATTCGTAAAATCGCCTGTTTAAATTCAAGTGTAAATATAATTCATTAAAAGCTTTACAATAACACTAGTGAACAAAAAAGTACGGAATTTCTCAAAATTATGAATTTAAAATACATTTGTAAAGTAATCTATGAAATAAATATATGTACTCTCCATTATATTTCGTTTAACAGGTGTATAGTTGGCATAACACGCTAAATTTGTAGAATAATTTATTTATACAGGTGTTTTTTACATCCTTAACTTTTTTCGACCAGTTTAGTTACAAAAGGTTATGCTAGTAGTTCTAATGTTTCAACTTTAGTCCAACTTTAGTTTGTTATAATCTGGATCTCCCTTTGAACATTTCCATCATACATAAAGTTTTGTGTGCACCTCACGCGTTACCAGCGTCTTTGGCCCTTGTCGTGTCATAGCCCTTGGTGCTCCGCACCTCGTGCTACCCATTCACGCCGCTGGCCAAAACACCTGGTTTACGCCCTTCATACATAAATAACTATTATTTCTGTCACACCAATTTGAAATTAATCAAGCGTGCCTGCATTATGAAGGCTGTAACTCTGTAACAATGCAGGATCGAACACATATCTATAGCAACTTTTTGCTTACTGCCACTGAATCTACTCTTAAATTGTTTTAACAACGTTTGAGAGCATCCTGTACATCCTGTTAGTTACACAGTTAGTTAGAATATTATTTTACTCTGTTATTGTAATGTTGCAGTTTACGTCGCATGAAGTAGGTAGTATTTGCTACCTAATTAAAAGCCGCACAGTGAAAAACCTATAATTAAAAACTTCAATTTTAAACTACTAATACACGACCGACTAAATAGTATATATTATTTAATGGGGCTTCGACACCAAAGGTTATCCAGTCGCATTTATGTAACTACCAGGCGTAACTGAACACTTCACCAGACTAATAAAGTAAACGAGTGGGTAGTTCCAAAACAATAAAACACCTATGAGCGCGTTGCCGTGAAGAATTGCTTTATTTATTCAGATTATTTATTATTGCCATATTTAATTAATTGTTCCTCCTCGTTTCCTGTACAGATTTTACCCGCGGCCTGATGTTTGTGGCGCAGTTACCACATCGTTCCGCCGACAAGACGAGTTCTCGGCTAATTAGTTTTTTAAACGAGAAAGTTACTACGAGCAGAACCGTTATCAATGCTTCAGAAGTAGGTCTCGAATTAAGCCGCCTCATCGCGCTCTGGCAAAGAACAAACGCTTCGCGAAACAAAAGCTGACGTGAACAGATTGTGGCACATTACGAGCCATGCAAGTGTCCGTTTCATGCACGAACGTTATAGATTCCGTCCATGGTATTCGATTTATTTAAAGAGCGTTGCAAGTTCGCTTCACCCTTTTTACAGATGGGAAACCGACGAGTTTCGTATGATTAAACAACAAAAAGTGCATTTCTGGGAGAATGTTTGAGAAGATTACATCGCCGCGTCGTTAGAAGTTCATGGAAACTTATCGCACGTTCTGGGAGAATTAACTTACAGAAATGTCTGCAATAAGAACAAAATAAAGAAACAATTTATGTATGTATATAATAAATGTCCTATCGTTAAAAACGTTCTTGTCGATATCACTGGTTGTACATTCATGCTTTATTGGCATTTCCATACCAACAAATGATCACATATTCTATTAAATGTTTATTTACCAACTACAATTGGTTATACAACACCTCATTTAAAGTCTCACGTTGTAGAATACGTAGCTGCAAACAAAATATTTTGATGATCAAAACGGAGCCTGTTTTGGCCTTCTTTATCTTCAGAACTATTAAACGCGCAATTTTGTTAAAGATCATCAACATTTTCTGAAATTGTAGGTACGCATTTCACTCAATAAGACCTTACAAAGAAGGGTCCACATGATCCCTTCCTTCCATTAAAAGAAAATAAATATGGCGCCGAGCGGTCAGCCCGAAGTTTTGAATGAGCGCAACGAGCTTAGAAACATCTAAATCTTTACTACTCTAAAACTTGACTAAAAATATTTTGCGCATTCAAAAGTTAGAGGGGAAGGAAAAACTTTTGGTCCTTACTGTGTATATTATTAAAAGAAAAAAATCAAGGAATTAACAGCATATGGGGATTATTCAAACAAAAGAGGATTTAACTACAGATGAGCGCGCGGAATCGATTCGGGTGAAGTTGCTAAACCCTAATAGAAGCGAGCATTAGCCGACACTCAAAAGAAACTATTTTATTATATTATTTAACCAGAAACAACCCCACTCTGAAGTTGTACGCGCAAAACTCTCACAAAAGGAACGATAACCCCAAAAACTAAAAACTACATAGCTAACTTCGGAACAACCTAAGGCAACGACGAGGAAACTTCTCGCACGTTCAGTAAAAACGAATATTGAAGAAAATATTTTTTCCAATACCTTTAAAAAATCTCGAACTTGTCAAGTGTCATTTTAGTTGTAAACAGTACTTCTTTTCTCCATTAGTACTTTTCCTTACTAGTGAAAAAAGTATTTATGTTTATTGTTATAGTAACGTACATTTCACAACTTCTAGCTACCTGTAAATTATACAGTGTGTGTCCAGATTTACTTAACATATGGAACTTTTTTATTTTCGTCTTTTGCAAGAAATCGTGTCTGTGAAGTTTTCCTTGCTTCAAAACTACTATTAAAGCATCAAGACGAAGAATAAACAAAATTGTAAGCAACACAAACAGAATGTTAATTACGTAATTTTACAATTAATAAACATTAAAATTTTCTTTCTGTATTTAAACTAGTACAACTTACAATTCAACATGTGTTCTACGACACTGCATGCATTTGATAATTCGGTTTCTCGTATTTCTTCAAATATTTCTCGACATATCAGGTGTTATGTATTGACAAGCTGTCTTATTTGTTTGTCTCAATTCCTCGGCTTTTATCAGCCGTGTCTTGTACACCTATTGTTTGAGAACCCCCACAGAAAAAAGTAGGAGCAGATCGGGTCATCTTGCAGGTAAAAAAAGAGAACTAAATCACATTGAGTAGCTCTCTAATCAACATTTATTGGAATAATTATTATTTAAACATTCTCTAATACGTCTAAAATGGAGAAAAGCACCGTCCAATTGAAAATCACGTCGCGTCCCCTAGATGGGCCCACCTCTCTATTTTGTGCTTTATTTATCCAGGCGGTTCATACTAATCGTTTTATGTAATCCGACCATCTGGTTTCAGAATGACCTCTACTACTCTTCTCGCCCCAATGTCCCCACTCCATTCATCGGGGAGTCCAGCAGTTATCTCCCATTCTTGCAATGTGCCCCGCCCAGTTCCATGTCAGTCTACATATTATTTTTGCTAAATGCTATTTTGGACCGTCTGATGATATCGTAGTAATACGCTCAACAACCTTCACTTCACTAATCTCTAGGCAATTTGCATTTTCTTTGTTTAGAAGCCAAGTCTACGTGTTCCATAAGTTAGCACCGATAGTACACACTGATCGATAGCAACCTTGCCTAGTAGACAAGTAGAACTTTGATCTCAGCTTCGTACAGTGCAAACAAAGGGGGGGGGGGGATAACTCCACTGTATAGTCAGCTCAAAGGCATAAATCAAAATCTATGTTTATATCTACTTTCAATAGTTTCAATGTAAGAACATTGTCGTCAGAAGATACATTGCTAGAACTGGAAGATGAACAATTGTAGGGATAGCAGAAGGAAGACAATGTGACGAAGCTTGCATTAAGCAAGCCCCATACTATCAAAACATTTTGGTTTCTAAAATTTTTTAAAAAGCTCCGGCCATTTATGATGTGCTTAAAAAAGAATGGGCCAATTAGTCTCCCTTTATCTCACACCAAACATTGACCATTTCGGAATACTGGCTACGGCACTCTATCGACCAGTGTTGATTCTTTGTGCTACAATACCGCGAATTTTGTGAACACTTGCCAGATTGGTAGCAAAAACTGTCTTATCAGTAAAACAAATTTCTAAAAAATATCTATCATCTAAATACCACGGAACATTTGCACAAAAATCCAAACGAGAACTTAAATCTCTCCCCAACAATGAATGAATAAATTTTGGATTAAAGGATTTCAGTTTATGCTTTTTCAAGACCTCTCTAACAAATTTGCAAATTGACAAATAAATCACAAGAAATTTGTCGAATGCTTTGTCTGGAATTTTCTTAAATAGCCAATAGGACCTACTCTAATTCTTGCTCATTATCATTTTTATACCGCCTCGGTTGTTCATGGTTCTGAAAAAATTTGGGGTTACAATTTTTGAAATTTTTTATTACGTAAGGAACAGTTACAACAGTAGCTATGGAATAGTTCCTAATTTATGAATGCCATTATGTTTATACATAAACGTCAAACCTGAAATTTGGTTTTTAAGTGAGTTATAGTTGCATTCATGAATTAGGAGCTCATCTATTGCCATACTAGATAAAAATAATTTTTGATCATATTATCCTTCGGCAGCATGCCGTGTTTTCAGGTAATTATTCCCCACACTTAATACAATTTCTACCTTTTCTTCATTACTCAGAATCATTTCAAAGTAAATTGAATTGACTCTAATTAATTTAAAAATTGGATAAACCTACTACATATATTGGACTACATCATGCTGAATTTGTATGCTGCGATTGAGAAAAGGCCGTTTTTAGTTTTACAACATGGATGATGACTAATGCAACAGCCAAATGGTGGTTTTGAAGAAGAAAGCTGACCTTAAAATGTGAAGTCTAATCTCACGGTATTTCCTGAAAAAGCTATACTATACATACACAACCTCCTTCACAACTATTAATTTGTTCTAGAATCTAGAAATAGATATTTTTTCAATTACTAATTAGCATTGGTGTACACAATCTAAGCTTCTGTAGTTTAAATCCGAAACTGAAAACTGATATCTATATGAAATATTGAGTATACAGGGTAAATCAGAACAACATTGACAAACCCAACAATTGATAGAGGGAATGTAAGTCCGAAAGTTTTTCCCTTCGTTGCTACAAAGTATCTTAAGTTAACTATAAATAGTTATCTGCAAGATCGTTCTACTGATTTTGTTTTTTGCACGACTTTAATCTTATCTAGTAATATTGAAGATATGGCGTGTAAAGAGATTTATAAACATCCTGTATAGATCCTACCAATTCGAAACATACTGTTAAGACGTCAAAATGCATGCCAAATCGACCACACCAAAACATCTTCGCGAGTGTTTTATGTTGTACATTATTATGTACCACTCTCATAAAGTTAATGTTACTAAAATGCATTATGAAGCTATTGCCCACGTTAACAACTTCAATAATGATTTTACTACTTTTATGTGTCATACAAAAAAACCTTTAAAAAATATATACACATAGCGAGTACAATATTCTATATGTATACATACTACACGTTTTTCATAAACTTTTTATTTTTACTACGACGTACTACATTATTTAAATGTTGAAGAAGGCGATAAGCAGCGTTAACAAGTACATAATTATTATAGCGCACAAATTCCTAGCACAAACAAGCTTCTAGATTTATTATTGTCCGTATAATTTTCTTTCCCTTCTAGCATAAAATACCATCAGAACGCATTCACCCCTAAAAAAGCAATAAAATTCTGCAACTTCAGTCCGCTGAGAGGTGCATGGCCTCGCCGGAATGCAAACACTATTTTAAAAATCATAAATACGTCTGCAAGATCGGACTACAAAAATGAAAATATTCAGCCTGCAGCTCGTCCGGATTTATGAAGAAAGCTTTAATTTCAAGGCAGGCGCGATTTATAAAGTGATCCCGTCGGGCGGGAAAAATCCAAAACGCGAACAGGCGATAAATGACGAATCAATTCCAATTTTAGGAGAAAACGCACCCGTCGAGATGTCATCGATAACGAGGAAAGTAGAGAAACTTACGCTCGGCGATGATAAACAGCTCGTGAGAAGCCCGTGAACGGTGAGGCACCCACCTGCAACAGAACAAATCAATTAAAACCAACGGAACTTCGGGCCACAGTCTGCTGTAATTAATCATGGAGAGGAAGAAGAGCTTGATATTATACACTCTATTGGGCCATTCATTAAAGTCGTTACAGATTGTGCGGGGAAGGACCGCTAAAGGAATTTGGTTTAATGGAACGGCCTATTAAGCGCAATTTTCCTTACACATGTTAACCGATATTTCTCGGCAACGTTGTTTAGTAATAATTAATTAACAATCGAAGATCGCCTTGGCCTACTTTGATGTACGTCTGTATTTACGTACGTATATAGGAACGACAGCAATTACAATTATCTGCGTATCTTTGCAAAATAACTCACTAACAAACAAAAATCAAGGAAAATAACTAACCTATTCGCTACTCCAAGGCGATTACTATTTAGCTCTAATAAATTACATAAATAAATGGAATAACGATTAACGTTTCTGCGTCCAGTTTACAAATTGCCCTTCAACTTGCAACGGACAAGACTGCTTGCTAGATGTGGATACGTTACGTGTGTTGGACACTTTCACGGAAATGTCAGCCAGCACTGTGGCTTGCCGCAAGCAGAACAGCAGCAAATAAGTGAGTGGTTAGCAAAATTTGATTTTTTTAACGTAGCGCTACTGTTTCTAGCAGTGGTTAATTAACTTTGTCCATGGAAAAGTTGCAAAAGCAGTTAGCAGTCATACAGGGCGATTCTTTACGTATGACAATTTCATTTATGGGTAGTTGGAGAACATCACACAGAACAACTTTGCACTTCAAGAGTCTGGACCAGACATTGCGAACTGTTTTTTAGTACGCCATTAATTTTTAGTGCAATGTACTTCTACTGAGGTCATTATACACCCATTTAATTTAATGACCATACTTATGAATCGCACTGTATAGAGTGTATCAGAACAACACCGACAAACTCGGAGGTATTTTGAATATAAACCTTTCTTTGGAATCCCTCCTCGCCGAGTTACACCCATGTAGGGGGGGGGGGGTAGGGGGGGTAAATTAGGTTTATATCATTTTATAGAAAACTGGAAAATGGTATCAAAGTGAAAATTTGCAAATATGTATGTTCTACCAATAGCAGACTTGCTTATAAAACGGTTGAAATTGATAACCCTTATAGAAGTTTAATTTATTTATAATATTTTTAGTACTTCGTATTTTCGTAACGCAATTTTTTGTATGAAAAATAGAATACATTATGATGTAAGGAATTTTGCAGAATAACTGTGCGGTGCACCATAATATATTCTATTTTTTACACACAAAAATATGAAATAGTGCCAGATCGAAGCGGTTCCTCAGCCTTTCGACAGTTTGTGAACTGCAGCGAATGCAGAGTGGCACGAAGTAGGTCAAACGATAAGGATATTTTAAGGTTCGATGGGAGGCGAGGGGACGCCTGGATTTAGGCACAATAATATAGGCATTTTTGACAAGATTTTACCAAAACCCAGAAAAGATATGGTAAATCTATAAATTGGTAGACATGTTCTATTTAGTGTGCTGAACAACATACTAAAAGTCCTAAGATCTCCGATGCCAGCTCCATGTTTTGCGTGCAACAAGAACGTACGTGAATTTTTCCGCTTACCGACGCGTCTTTCTTTCGTGGCTATGAATGCAATTAATTATTATTTTCACTTATTGACTCCATAGTCTCAGATATGACAGTAGCAATGTACTGTGACGTAGAAGTCCACAGCAAAACAACTAAACTCAATAATAATTACACTTATAGCGATAAAACGTGACGCCCTGTCATGGCCTGGAACAATATAGACCGCCTTGATTCAGTACATTTTCTTTTATTAGCCTATATACAGTTTGACAACTTTTTCGCGGATGCTAACTTTTGCCAGTCTATCTGCGAAATACTTAAATTCCGAAACGTCGGAATCTGTTTTTGTCTGTGAGGGGGTGGAAACTACATTTTACGTTTGGTGATTGGACCTACTATCAAAATTCTCCAAGAGCCGCCACTGATATTAAATTAATGCTACGATCATAAATGTATAAATTGTTGTACTTTCATCTTCTTAAATGTTATCAGGATACTGTCATACTTAATGTGAACCATGGTTTTATGTAAAACTCAAGGTATAAAACCAAGAGACAATTGCGTTGCCATCGAGTTGGTTACTTTTAATCAAAGCATATTTATATACTACTGCACACACCAAAAGGTATGAATGAATGAGATCGATATTTCTATTTATTGTTCTCCGCCAAGGATAACTTTTCAAAATAGCACCTACCTTATTTCTACGTGCTCTATAGAACGTTTACGTCATCCACCATCGAGTGTCATGATGACGTCTGTTACTACTCAAGACTGTGCTAATGGATTAGTAATTTCTACGTTTACACGCCCGTGTTTATTAAATAAATAAAAAAATAATAAACCGAAATGTGATACCGGACTGAGTGTGTGTGTGTGTGTTAATGTATATACCACGTTTTAGGAGTTTCCGATCTACGCCTATCCTCAAGTGAATGAACTCCTGACTAGTTCTAAAAAAACTAGGACAGTTAGTATGGTCTGTTGTGAAAAGGTAAATGTCTACGTTCAGGGTCATTTCAACTTCCCCAACTAGGAGCGGGCTGCTATAGGGACCTTGCGTTCCTCTTCAGCCAAGAAGGGGAATTATAGGATGCGTGACAGAAAGGAGGGGTGAGGAATAGAATAGAGGCCATGAGAGGTGGATAAGTACTGCCCCGGCATTCCCTCAGAGAAGGTACTCTGTTGATTCGGGAAAACCACCTAAAAACCTGAATCAGAGCAGACTGCCAGTGGAATCGAACCCGCGTGTTGGTAGAACTTTTTCAAAATTATGGTTATGTGTCAATTTTGAATGTCCAAGTTTCTTAATTTGAACTCTTTACAAATTTTTTTTTAACATGGAATCATCATCACCATCAATAAAATCGGATAAAAAAAGAAAACCAAGAAATATTTTTATTTGTTCCTCACTTGTAAACATCAATTTATCAAGTCACTGTATTCACCTTGAAAATGTTTCTTAACTGGCTAGCCAGTAAATTTTTTACTGGCTAGCCAGTTATATTTTACAAGCGTCCTCATAGATAAATGATAGCGTGCAAAGCCAGAGTTGTCTTCCTTAGTATGTGTCATATTGATTAATTTAGTTGCTTGTCAGTTTGACATTTTGCATAAATGATAAATTTCTAGCTATTTACAAGTGAGGAACAAATAAAACATTCAACAATACACGCCAGGTAACCATTTTTACTGGCTCAAGGATATGACAGGCTCGCCTAACGGCTCGCCAGTCATCCCAATCCTATCGCCAGTAAAACCTGTTTTACCTGGCTTGTAATGTTAAATACTATAAATGCAAAAATTAAGCAAGCGATATTAAATTATGACATATCTGTCAAAATGACAATCATTTTTTCAGTGGAAGAAAATAACTAAAAATCTATCTACCGACGTTATTAAAACTAGGGACCCTGCAGGAATGCAACTTATCCCCTAGAAAGTTGACCTTGAAAATTATTATAGAAAAAAATTTACTTTAAGTTTTTTTTTGTCTTGCATAGTACATACATCACGTCAAACCAATTTCAAGTATTATTCATTCATCTATTTTTGTATTCATTGGTAAGTAATGCCTATTATAAAAGCAATCCACAGCAATAGCATTGCGTTGCAGTTCAAAAAAATAGGCCACATACATATGTTAGCAACCCTAGAATTATTCATCAAACGCACCCAACGACGCATGATGTGAACTCGAGTTAATAATAGCGGGCTGTTAACCTATTTTTAGAAAACCTCAAACGACCCCGACCGCCGAGGAGGGAAGAACGGGCGAATACAATAATAATTGCTGCTGAGGAGCTGAGAAAGTCGAGGAGATTAAACTTAGTTTTAATTACGAGTTAACATAGCATAATAAAAAGCTGAAATCGCAAAGCACTAGAAGATGATTCTCCAATGAACACTTTAGAAAAACCTGGACAGGACAGGAATTTAATGTTGAACACTTCGGCAATTATGGAAGACAAAGGCCCCCTTAAACTCACAAAGAAATAATGAAGTTAATCTGTATTATATATGTATATGTATAGTATATCTTGAAAAGTTCCCTTGATATGGGTAAACTACACGTTTGTTAGAATAATTTCAATTTTAAACCATAACGGTTTGTTTTAAAATTTCAAATCTTTGAAACGTATGTTTGAAAATTATTATGCAATACAAATAAACAATTATAAATTATTAGTAGAAATATTGGAATTTAAAACCATAATTTGGAAAAAGAATCATCGTCAGGCCAAATAAATATGAAAAGTTGTTTCGACACATAAATAAATGAATAAATCAACGAATAAACTTGTTATTCATAATTCATGTATGGACGTTTTCATGTTAAACTTAGTGGGTAAACACGAATGTGTACAAAATTAGCGTCCTCACTTCGATGAGCAACTAATCAATGTAATGAATAAATGCTATATTTTTTCAATTATAACATTTGGTGTCGCAGCTCTTTTATGAATTGTTTTTCATATTTCAAAGATATATTTTGAAATAAACAAAATCTGAAAACCACAGTACATTTCTCTGGAGACTGCTGCAATACGAGTGATTTTCTTCAAAACAACAGGATGTCCTTCTATGCAAATGACGTTAATAAACAAGGGCCAGTCTAAAAATAAAAATGCTATTGAATTTATAATTAGCAGCAATCACGAACGTTTCTAAACACCAAAATAGATAACATTACCATAAAAGTAATTAAATTTTATTAATACAGGCTGCCTTAGCGCATGGGTCGTTGGCCGTGTCCCAAATGCGTGCACAAAATCAATCATATGACGAACGGGTCTGCCTCAACAAACACCACCCGCTATGATGCTTTCATTGAGGGAAGATGTTGCAGATAATTAGCTAAAACCTTCCGTGTAAAAACGCCTGCACGGAAAATTAAGACAAATGGGCAATTTATTGCGACGCGGACCGTACATAATGCTCACCGAACACTGACAAAGCGACACCGACGAGATTAATGGCAAATTTTACGTTAAGCACAAACGAAATTAATAAACCTCGCGGTGGTTAATTCTAGTTAGATTCCCTTGATGGGCGCAATCCTTTAATTAATCACCGGAAAATTGGAGAAAATGAAATATTTCATCAAGCGAAACAAAAAACTAAACCAATAAACAAGTAAACTTAAGAATCGATCACAACATTTAAGTAGTACTGATGGATATATATATACGTGGAATCGTACAAGGTGTTTCTAAAACACCTGCCGTAACTTCTCTAAGGACACCTTCTCACCAAAAATTGGAAATTCTTATTTTTAGATATGTTTTCGACAAATAATAAATAAAATAAAGAAATATTAATGATTTTTTTTAATCGTGTCTTTGAACAAAAACTAGTAGATAACAAATTTACGTAAAAGCAGGAATATTAGATGCATCTTTTAGGTAAGAGTCCAATTATATGTTTTAATATTGTTGAAATATGTATAATCGTATTGGGATCCAGATTAAGTAAGTAAAACTACCGAGTAAAATAAGTTTAAAAATTTCGAGATGTAGACACAACAAGAAAAAATAACCTAAAAGTAGCATAAATACACTGGCCGATATAAACCTTACTATTACAATATTCAGATGATTATCCCTAGCACTTGCATGGTTATTCTACTTTTTGCAAAGCGATGTTGTCGTTATATTAACAGATAATGCAATTTATACTTCATTGCAGAAATAACGTAGATATGTAGCCGGCACGATCACGATGGAGAAATTATACCAACATGAGAAATAGAAGGCAACTGTTTAAAGACCACTGCATAGAAGAACCTGATTATTTATAAAACGAATCCAAGGGTCTCTCCATTATGCATTAGAAATTTATATGCGCTAAAAACTGGAAAATACGACGAAGATTTAGACCAAGCGGGTTACCCACGAAACTCTTAAAAATGATCAATGACGATAACATCCAACTGCTGGTGACAGAATTCAGTGTAGTCTACAATAGTGGTGTTATAACGACTGTCTGAAATCAACCGTCATATCTGTCGTAAAAAACAACACTAAGAATGCTCTGATTTCAGCATAATCAGTCTTATAAATAAATCAGATATTTTGGACTATTCAATTCACCTGTCATCTGTCAAAAAGTAACCAATGAAAAATCAGAATTCTGACGTTTCTTGACCAGTCAAAAAAATATCAGTGGATATATCTTCCTAGAAGGTATTCAAGTGACTATTTTAAACAAATGTGATTATTATTAGAAAAAGTCAATATTAGTGTTCTGTTACTATAGAAATTGCGTAGTTGTTGCTAGATTTACTGCAAACTAATTTGAAAAAGTAGTTTGGTTCATTAAATAGTCCCTCGAATACCATTCTTAGTCAAAGTTAAGTAGATTATTTTGGCAGTGGTATCACTACTCATGTCCATTGCGCTTGGGATTAGGACTCGTGCTAGCGCACTCGTCCTAATCGTACCAAAGCGCAATGGACATTCGTGACACCACCGCAAAAATAGTCGACATAACTTTGACTACTCATGGTATTATAAGTGAATATACTCCTCACCGAGATAAAAGACAATTCGACAATTTGCAACAAGATACTGAAGTGGCGCTGGGACTATGCAAGCTCTGTACACATTGAATATACTATTGCAGTACTGCTGCTTCGAAAATATTGAAAATGCTTTTGGTAATGTACTATTGCGGCCCCATAAATCATAACGATATTTTATCGCATTACCAGGATTTCCGAAAAATCAGTTATTGTAAACCTGGCATTTTGTGTCAGTCTTGGCATCCTTTATCTAATAGACGTGTCTGTCCGGGACGCTGGTCTGTCCGGGCCGGGACGCTGTTTTGTCTGTCTGGGACGCTGTTTCAGCAGCCAAACCGTAAGAGATAGTTACAGAGAAAAAAAATCATCGTTACGATTTATGGAGCCGCAATAGTACGACGCGACAAACTAATGATCATACGGAGGAACACATTATCAAAAAACTTACATGGCAATCAGAAAGCTTCTGTGAAGGTCTATGCTCAACATAAATGCACTTCGACAGCATATTTAAAATGGATGATCAATCAGGAACGGCAAAGGCGAATGATGAACCTCTGAATATTATAAATTATGCTGATGAATCTGATAATATACTATACAGTGTTTCTATTCGACAATACTGAAGACCTGCAAACATTACTATCAAACAGGATTGATGAGACAAGTCACGATATATGAACAAAACGAAATACATATGACATTTAGCCTCCAATCGCATCCTGCAACCATACTACAGGTGCAACGGACAATCCCGTTATAAGACTGAAACAGCCTCACATACCGAATGAGTAGAATTAGAATTCTTAACGTACAAATAAAACGTCTAATAGGGTAAGTCCGGTAGAGATGGCGCACATTTCAAGAAAAAAATGTAAATTATGAACTACATATTTAATTAAAACAAATTGTGGTAATATTATAATAAAACTGAAGAATTAACTTCTTAGAAAAAAAAAGCAGGATAATATATATGTTTACAATATATTTTATGTGATATAAAAAAAAATTGTAAAAACCATCTCACCCGACGTGTCTGGGTACGACGGCGTGCTTATCGGCTGAGACGGTCTATAAGAATATAAGCAAAAAATTACATATAAACGAATATGTTATGCCTTATTTTTTTTAGAGCATGTTTTTCGCACAAATCACAAACGCTTTCAAATTTGGTGCACCCCTCATGCATCCATTTCTTACAAATTACACACTCGATCCACTCGTCTTGCTTGTGGCTTTTGCTGTAATCCTCGCCGCAACCAGCACATTCATCTTGATTGTTTGCTAGATCAGAGTCGTCACTTTCTGCAAAAATTTGATCCATCACTTGAAATGTTCAGACTACCGGGATTTCAAACTGTTTGACATCCAATTGTTGACAAGAGAAATTTCACTTTATGTTTAATTTTTCCTAAAGTACATTAAGTTGTTAAAATTTGTGAAAATTCGTAGAAAAAATAGTATATGCAACTCGTGGCTGATAAAATTTCAAAATCTCGAGTTTCTCCACTCTCAACGTTGAAATTTTATTTCAACCACTTGTTCCATAATATGTATACTATTCTTTCTATCTGTTTTCTAGTCGATACCATGTGGTGTAAAAAATACAAGATGTAACGTTCCGCAGAATGGAGGCATTGTGGGCGGACCCTCAAATTCAACCAATAAGAAATGTGCCTACAAAGGGCGCGATTTTTAAATGGAGATGCGCAAAGGAAAATAAAAAGGCAGTTGTAATAAAACAAATACCGGCTGTGTATAGAGTCCCTGTATATAGTTACAAAAAACTATATACAGGGTCTCTAGCTGTGTATCGTATATTTTTTTATATACTGAACAAAAACAAGAACCATTTTGATTTTATTAAATAAATATGTACTCCAAACCATTTGCTTTAAAAATACTGTCACTCTTGTTATACGTTTCGCAGTACGGAAGTGTATTGTTGGTGACGCTGTCTATGTCAAATTCAAGGTTAGATTTCGCCTCAGATGGTGTCAGACTGACGAAAAACCTAACCTGCTAACCTCGAATTTGACAATGACTGACAGTGCCGGGTGCCAGCAACAGTATACCATCGCGGCACTGGGGATTGGTTGACATCTTCCCTCTACTTTCTGAACGACTGTGCATCTCCAGGAACGTTTCACCTTGTATTCTTTACACCATGGTCGACAGCGGAAACGAGTCAAAGCTGTACCAGCGACTGGACTGGAATACAAATCAATGAACATATTTTCTAACTAGTAGATGATAGGCTGAAGAAGAACATAATCTGTTATATAGCCAAACTTATTTAGTCAATTTTCACGAATACCTAGTTTCCAGAACTAATTTAATCATTTTACCGGCCTTCTATGTATAAGTCATATAAAAACTCCATGGGGTTTTGTCCTTTTTTCTTAAAAAAAAAACGACATCATTTAATATATCAACTCGGTCTTCTGTACAATGACATGACCACTTAATGGTGTACTGTAGATTATATCTAATTCCCCACGTATGCATAATTTCCCGGATCGTTATCCTTCCGAGAAAAAATAAATACTTTCAGGGCTAAAACGGCCAGCTCACTGATTGAATGAGTCATAGTCGTATCTCCGAATCACATCTCTACAACAGTCCATTCCATGCCAGCACGCAATTATAATTCAGCTAGTTGTACTCGCAATTACGCAATTTCTAATGCACCAGTTGAAACTAACTGCACCGTGTTACATTATTTTGCAGACTCGAAAAACCTAATTTATATGCAAAACGCCAAGAAGTTTCTTGCTTAAACTTCCGTTTTAATCGAGTTCTAATTGCAGCGTCTGTTTTTTATCAACCCTAACATCGAGTAACTAGTCGAGAATAGCATTCATCAAGCGTTACAACACGATCGTTTTACTGAATACTGATGATTAAAGCTGATAATTATATGCACTCAAATGTACGAAAATATGCGCATATATATGCATACATTTTGTTGAATATATGCACCCAAGGTTATAATAGATGCACATAATATGCTCTATTTTTTTAAAATTAGTAGTATTCTAAATAATGTAAAAATTTTAATTATTTTGTATGAGTACATTTATGTCTCTAATTTTTGCCAATTTTAACGTGTTGCCGTATAAACATCGATTGCCAACGCCAGCAACATAAAAATAAGATTTCCCCTAACCCCACCAGACTATTATTCACCTAACACTTTTGAAATGGATTCTATGTTGGCTGATTCCTTATACAGTGCTTATATGGGAAAAGTGGGGAGTTGCTGACAGTCTATGTTTATATAGTCAAAGTTTATATATCTCAGTTGCACATGAAAATTTTATTAATAAATTTAATGAAATAGTAAATGTTACACAAGAAATCTCAAAAAGTTTATACATTACAAATTATTGCTAAATATAACAAAATATGCAAAATCCAGAAAGTATGCTCAAAAACGTATAAATATGCAAAATATGCAAAATGAAACTTGGCTTAAACGATTTGTTTTCATATTATTAGTATATATATGCAAAAAGTTTCACCAGCATATCAATTATACAAAATATGCATTTGCCATATAATATCAGCTTTACTGATGATTATCGTTTATTCGTATAACTTCTACAAATTTTCAATACTTTGTATAGTTTATAAAACAAAACTTAATTCTCAAACTGCATACTGCAATATTTCATTTGTAAATTACTATAAAGGCAAAGCAGATGGAAACATGAAATGTATCTAAATATCTATAATTACAGTGGCGCCCTCATATGGCAAGTTCGTCGGAAATCAATAGAATAAAACGTACCATATCATCGTGTAATTTTCAAGCTTGAGTAACACTACATAAAACAATACTGGTGGTACCACAAACATTTCAAAAAGTATACAAGTCTACATAGCTATTTAAGGCAGATACTGATTGATCAATATAAAATTCGAAAATTCTGCCAAAAAGTAATATCGCACCAAGCACACGCTCTCGAGCCACTTTCTAAATTATTTGACTTTAATCGAGGTTTGGATAATAATTACATAAAGTTACGGCCCAAAAGCATTATTTAAAGCCTAATTAATTCTAGAGAACAATCACTTTCTAAAACTAGGATAAATACTTTCCAACAAAAGTCGAAAAAGTATGTGAGCAAATTATTTTAGGTCAGCTTGTAATACCGTGATCGTATATAAACGTTGATTATAGCAAAAGCCGGCAAGTGAAGCTCTACAGCTGTAATCCACAAATCTACTTCATTACCATAGAATCGATAGCGGCTCGCAAACCAGACGGCGTAAAGCAGGAAATCGTCAGCTCTCGGGAGAATTATAATTGATAACTACGGACTGACACACTTTACATAAAACGATGTCATTCCAAATGTAAGAGTGAATATTTACCGTGTTGGTCCTATGCATATTTGAAAATATTAATTGATCTCCCAAATGGATGACATCATACCTCTAAAAATTAAAACCCTGTTACCTTTGCAAACCAACAATTGACAATAAATAAAATAAAAGTTTTCAAACCAATATCTTGTGAATACTATAAAATTTCCTTTATTTAAACAAATGGGTTCGAACGCAAATAAGAGTATCTACCGGCGAGTTTCATTAATAAGATTTACAATATTATTGGAAAACTTTTGCAGTAGCTTCGATTACAAAGTCGAACAAACAAGTGCTACTCCAACTCGCTAAAATATAGGTCGATTTAGAGAGAACAATTGCTTTAAGAACAACTTTCTTAATCTTGTCAAAACTTGGGGGTCAGATAAGAACTGGCAATCGATGAAATATGCCTTAGAATAAGAATAGACAGCTTTAAATGCAATATCTCGGCTGCCTACAATAGTTATTTATGAAATAAGTTGAAAATGTGGGTGTTTCTTTCACGAGCCGACAATTACGACCCGTGAAAAAAACACTCAATTTTGCAACATATTGCATACAAGATTTCTTGCAATTCTGTAATAAATTCAAAATTTTAAATATCTCAGGTTACATTGACGTAGAAATTTACAAGAAAATGAGAAAAAATAGTACCTATGTCATTCTGACATTAATAATGGCAATTAAAGAAAGTTGATATTTTAGTATAGTATTATAAAAATGAGTAATTTTTATCAAACACAAATCTCTTCAAAATTGCAGACAACAAATATAAGGGCGTTATTCTGCATAAAAAAATACGAGAAAAACTGGAATAAGTATATGTCCTAAAATCGTTCATTTCCAAGATATCCTTGATCAAAGAATTAAGGAGAGCAATTCGTTTTTAAAACGGTTCGATTTAGTAGGCTAGTGTTTCGTTCTCATAAGCTCTTTGTTTTACTTACAACTGTCAGTATTATTATGAGCGACTGAGAAAAAAGAGATTACTTCGAACAATTACTACTATAAATTTTACTAAAGAAAAAAAGTAAATAAAAATAGAAAATAACGATAAACCTGAAATAATTTATTTTGGAACCCATACTTATTATTTTTCTACTTTTTGCTATAGAACACATTGTATGTAAACAAAAAACATGTGTTCGAACAAACACCAGCTTACTAAATCTTAAAGGTTTGAAAAACAAGTTGCTACCTTTATGTTCGTTAGAGTTTTTCTCTTATCTTTTGATGCAGAATAACTCTCTTATATTTGTTCTGTGCAATTTTGAAAAACCATGTATATTTTTTGTTTCTACATTTCCCATTACAAGACGCTTCAAACAGTTAAAAGGTATTTTTAAAAAACACTACTACCTCAAAAGCCTTAATAATTATTTATGTATCAAGGGCGTAAAACAGGTGTTTTTGACCCGCGGCACCTCGTTCTATAACACGACAAGGGCTACAGGCGCTAGTTACGCCTGAAGTGCATACAAAAATTTATGTCCGATCAACACTTTAAAAGGGGAACTGATAATATAAACCATTACCAGTAAAAACAGGTCAATTCTTGCAGTTATTTTAGCTGAATAGCACCTTTCTAACTATTGTTTTCATTAATGCATGTTTATAAATAATAACTGAAATAAAGACTTGCTCTACGTCTGAAAATGAGGTCTAAAATACGTGTATTATTGATCGATCCTAATATAAAAATATTTTCCATACAGATGTGCAGCAGTAAGCAACTAGTGATGCCGTCTAAATCTCGACTTTCTACACTCTTGTCTTGTCTAGATTATCACGACAAGATTGGCCAAAGTCTCGTCTATGAGACGAGACAATGCAAGACTTTCTTATTCTACGTAGATCAAGACTCTTGAAAAAGTTTTAGACCGTTTTCAAGACTCGAGATTTAACTAGTAGATCGTAGGTAATACGAATTTCTTACTCCCATACACTATCAGGTAAGCACAAGGTGTCAATAACAATTGAAAGTATTCCTATCAATTACGAAGGTGTACTTATAGATTTACCTGCCTACTCAATAAATGCAAATGAAATCTGACAGTCAGCCTCATTATAAATGATAGATACAACAGAATACAGTTTATTTGAGAAAATTGTTATAATTATAAAAATAGGCTGCAATAGGTACACTGATAAACTGATATATTAAGTATTCAAAACAAGATAAAATCATTTCAAAATTTATTTTAGAAAAAACTACACAGTAGGAGTTTTTCACACCGAACATATAAACACTCACACACAATGCAAAAAGATTGATCTAATAATGAGCGTTCAAAATTATGTACAAAATAGGTAAACATATCTTAATGTTCCCAATAATACTGAAATAGTAAAAGGAGACACGTAGTAATGCGAATTACATTATTTTGCAAAGAAATAAAAACAGCAGCTGGTGGGATTTGAATCTGCGCTCCCAAAAAGAAGCTGATTTGTAAGCATACGCATTATGATCTAGACTAGGGTGGGATAGATAAATACATAGGCTTATCGTTGCGTTATAAACAACCCGGTGGTGACATAAAAAACTATTGCCGATCAAAACGTGACACGGAACATACGTTTATATATAGGGATGAACATAGGTAACCGTTACAGTTCAAACAATTTGATAGAGACCTATATGACCACGATACAGGGGAAAATAGCGGTAAAAGTCACCATCAAACTTTAATACGCGCGCATTTAAAACATGCTTGGTTAATCAAGGGTCTTGAAACAATCGAGTCTTGATATCTATACAAGACAATAAGAACACGTTTTTTCATCTATATTCCAATACTGTCTTCTTCTTTTAGACGACAGAAATCAAAATGTGCATAACAAGACCATTTTATTCAGAATATTCTTTGTCTACGACCTCATCAGCATTTCAAAAATTACTAAATCGGATATATGAAAAAAGTATCAACTCAAATTTGAAAAGTGTGCAAAATTCGCTCTTAATGTTTTAGAAGGAAAAATTAAAAACTAGTTAGGTTAGACTAGAAGTACGTAGACCTTGTAGGCTTTTATTCACTATTAGAGATATTTACTATCCCGTAACAAATAGCAGGAAAACTACAAATTACATTAGGTATTCACACTGTTCACCATTTTGTCAGACAACGGCAAAGTCGATTCTCAAAATTTTTCATAAATGTTAGGAAAGTTTCTGATTAATTAACCTAAATAAAGCAGCGAATAAAACATCACAGCTCTACAGCTTTTCAACCTTACTTACCTTTTGTAATCATGGTTTTTTTTCGGACTTGAGATATTTGCCGAAATATCCGTTTTCGTATCATCTGATTCAGAAAAAGGGATTTTCGAAGTGATATTTTGTCAGTCTGAGTCGGTGTCCTCTCTACAGCCTAGGAGTTTTTCTTTGTCGAAAAATGGCATGTTATTTTTGAAAAAAAATACTAAATTAAATTTTTAAACGCAGTAAAACAAAGTCGTGTCGTAACCACACCTCATTTTTGCATTTTACAGGCAATAATTCTAAAAGTTCAGGTTCCTATTTTTTTACATACAGTAGATTCTCGATTATCCGGAACCCGATTATCCGGTTTGCGCGTTAACCCTGTCAATAACTAGCGTACCAATATAGATAGGCTACTGGTTGCAAATTGGGCTATATTTTAGGACACGGTTGATCCTTTGTGCAAATATATTGCAGTCCTTCATAGTAATGGCAAAGCTATATCGCAACAAGACATAAACACAAACACGAATAAATTCATTCGTAATGTTTGTGTACAGGCAAAATTGCGTTTAAATTTAGTGTTTTATTGGTTTCTTCTGCACATAAAAATATTTCTTTTATAGGAAATAAGGTTTACTTACGTTGCTTGAGTCATTAATTATTACCTAGATGCCTGTTTTCTACATTTTCCGTTATCCGTGATTTTTAATTATCCGTGTACTCCCTTCTGTCATCGCCCCAGATAATCGGGATTCTACCGCACCTTGTTTATGTATTTAATGTCCTCTCCCATTCAGTTCTAGAAATTTGGGAAATATTTGTGGCCAATAATTAAAATAACTAACTTCCATTAGAAACTGTTGTTACTAAAGCGAATATTTCTTACTTTGTATTCACCGGGTATAAACCGATTTTCGTAATGTGCTGATCAAATGTAAAAAACATTGCAGATATTTGTCTAATTTGTCTTTTACCTGACATATTCTGTTAACCTACTGCTTCAATTAGTAAAACTGTAATTAAGCAAGGATTAACCATTTCAAATTGTCCGCGCTTCCGCATTATTAAACTTTCATCATCCTAACGGGTACAGCGATGAAAGACCAAATAAGCAAAAACCATTTTAAAACACACTGCCATTCCACAATTCCGCCATAATCCCGTGTTTTCTTGCCTAGCCAGCAGCTACGAAGGAGCAAACTTTCAGATATTCCGTTACCAACGGATGTCAGGATGTGACGTAATACAGCAAACATTCGTTCCTCGTGCTCTCTTGTGGTTTAAATCGCGTGTTGCTCGCGGTGCTAATCCATATGCTGATTCGCTTCTTCACGTTTTTTACGCTCGGCGCTTTATTGCGAAATTCTTAACAAAACCACAACGCCTTGCCAAAGCCCAATTTTTTACATGCGATGGACTCCTGTCACAGCATTTGCCCGAATGTGGAACACGGTTTATATTCAAATTTCTTGGACTAACACGGGAGCGTACTGAAGCTCGTATGAAAACTGCCCAACGCCCCAAGGTGAACGTGAATTCGGCCGGTAAACAGTTTTATTAAGCAAGGTCCAGGTAAACATTTTTGGATTTGGCATTGTTTAAAAATAATCTGAAAAATATAACTGGTTGCGTCTAGCACAATTTACAACTTATTGAACGCAGTTTTTAATTTTTTTTCGATTGTAACATATATTTAACTTTTGCTGTTAACAGTATATACCTTATAATATATCTTTTCGTTTTATAATTACCTGTGCAGTTTTTTTATTTTATGTACTGCATTCTTCTTCGTTGGAGTTGAATGGTAGGTGTGAGCTTTGTTTTGATTCTATCTGTTACCGTGTTGAGGTTTACGCATTCCCGACCTTCGGATTTGATATACATTTCTAAAATTTAAGTAGGCCGGCGCTGGTTTTCCGTTCAGCATTAAGCGAAATAGGCTGATTTGAGTTCCACATTTGAATCGATTTAGTATTTTATTTGAATCTGTGGCGATTTTTTGAAAATATATGTCTATATATGTGCGGTGTCCAGAAGCGCCACTGGTTCCAGACGGTCCAAACTAGAAGATTAAGAGCTGGCTAACGCCAATGAAATTGTAAAGGGGTATAAACCTATAATTTTCTATATGTTAATGTATTTATGTAGTGATGCCACTTTAACCCAAGGTTTTATTTTGTTGTAATTGTAGTGACTATAACTTTGATTTTATTTCAGAGTTAGTAGTTGTGAATCTAAAATTGTTTATACAACTACACAGTCCTATTAGTAAAATGGAACTCAAATAAGCTGAATTTGTACAACTTTCCTTGGAATTGCCTATCCGAGCACACGTCTGCCAACCGTAAATGGGAGTGAAAACGAAGTACGGGGGCTAAAAGCGAAAAGCATATGAGGCTCGATTACGTTAGGAACCGATATTTGTGCAGAAGGCTTTACGCGTTCGAATACTTACACTATAATTCAATTAATATAATAAGCGGCAACGAGCAACAGACAACATCTTCAATACTCCCTTGGAAATGATGTTATCGCGCTCAAGGGTCGTTGTTTGAACGTGTCCAACGCTTAACTGATTGTGACCAAAATCGTCGAATCTGACAGCCACTACAAAGATACTAACAAGTACTACCAAGATGTAACAACCAACTCGCCGTGCACAAGGTAATGTCATGAGTACAGCTGCAGCCGATTTATTATTCAACGATCTGGTTAGAATCGTACTGCCAGTCGACACTACGATAAGGATTTGGCATATACACAAGGCATATTTCTACAGTTCTGCGTCTCCGCGTGTTAGAAATGGCTCAGCCACGATGTAAATCATAACCTGGACATATACAAGCCGAGGGCGGGTAACCAAAAGAAGACGCTAGACGTGCAGATCCTAAGTTCTATGGCGAAACTGCCCCAAAAACTGCAGGACTAAAGTTTGCCAGCTTTTCCCCAGTTGGCGGTGTGAAATTGTAGGAGGGAAAAGTCTCAAAACATTTTAGAAAGATAGGTATTTTGCCAGCGTAGCTGGACAACACATCCAAACTATTTACGAATCATTTCTATGGGTGTTTCTCGTGATGGCATCAAAGCTCTAAGAGGGAAACACACTCTGGGAGGGGGGGGGGGGGCAAGAGCCCTAAAATATCCCAACATCAGACCACTACAAACGAAACAGTAGATTAACCTACCGGAGAATGGAGAGCGGCCAGGTTAAGTTTTCTTCTGAAATATTTCTAAATCCTAGCATTACTAGATGAATTTCAGCGGCTGCATGTACCACACATTGCTACAGATCAAAAATTTCCAGATATTGGACATTTAAATCCACAGAAGTGCCTTTCTGAATCCAACCACACAGTACCAGAAGCAATCCATCACTCAATCTGCCCAAGAGGGCAACTAAATATGTATACACCTACGAAAAAGTGGTAACTTAATCCACATCATATTATTATGAATTGAAAATAGCTGGAAATTGATGACAATTCCTGCATAAATAACTTAATTTAAATTTGGGCATAATTTACATGTAACAGGAGGCCCAATATTTCACTGCACTTACGCCTTTAGAAAAGTGGCACATGCTGAAATGTACGTAGATACATCTACCACCTAGCTAGCTTCAAGTACAATAACTTAACTTATGTAGTTTGTAAGGTTAGATTTGTTTAGTGCGTATTAAATATTTTTAACGACCCTAGAATCAAGTGTTTTTGGCTGTAGAACCTTTTTCTGAACTAACGCAATGAATTTAAGATCTTGCCCATCTTTATCCCAAACACAGCTGACTGGCGTTTCTCATTCGCTACTGCTTAGGTCTGATACTATCGTATGGAATTCCAGTTGAGTTGACGACCGTTTTAATTCTAATACATAAATAAAATACGTACAAAATGACATACAGGTGTTGTTACACACTTGTAAACTGGCATGGCCACGTTGGAGCAACAATGCTACCACGAACGACATTATACCAGTATTGTTAAAGCAATCTACAGAAGAAAAATAATCCTCTAACAAAATTCTAATCGCAATTCCGCGTTACCTATTAAAATTCAAATATGTAGTGGATAATATATTGCTATTATTGTCATAATGATCTTTTAGATGTTACGCAGTAAAAAAATATTGTAGTATAAAAAAATTATGAAATTTCCTGTTTTAGCTCTTTGAAAGCATAACAATCCGTGTCAAGTTATTTGATTATTGCAAATTTAGTGATAAATATGTACTTAGTATAATATTACAATTTTTGAAATATCAACTGGTATTTATAATTTGCTGTGCGCTAATGTGCCTTCAAGTAAATATGTGTTACCAATATAGCACACCTGTATAGTTGAATTTATTATTTTAGATAGTAATTATCCACACACCCTTGTATAAAAAAAGTAATATAATGCTTGAAAAGTAAATATTTCTTTTAATTGAATTTCTACGTTTACCGAAACATAACGCTATAAATTATGTAAAGCAAAAAGAATTTGACATAATAATAATAATCCACTCTCCACAATAGACTGCCGATGTTACCATTAGTCTGTCGAAATAAGGTAGTTGGGTTGAATTTATACTTGACATGTTGGATGATGTTAAATACAGAGCTAGTCGTTCTAGCTTAATTTCCATGAAAATAGTGATACTGAATGTATATCAACCACAAGTTATGCGGTAAATCTGCAGATTTTGTTTGAAACAGCACGGTACCTTATTGACAATTAAAGCACCTATATATCTACTCTCGTGTATTAAAAAATACGTAGAAATTAGCAATTTGGAAATATTGGAAAACAACACTAAAACAGACTACATACGCGTGAATCGTGGCTAATGGCATCCTACTGAAAATATTTATAAAACGTGTTTATTATTTCAACCACAAAATCGCATTAACCGAATTTTTATGTCGACAGATATTATCAATGATGATTTGATAATAGAGATTGATTGTAATGATCCTTTCATTAAAAATGTAAATTAACAACTAGCACTAGACAAAACGCTCACGTCATGTTAATGCATACAAAAATTGGATATCATGATTGCGGTAATAACTGTAGATAAACGAATGTATGTGAGCTGCGAAACAAATAATGAAACATTTAATTTATGTGTCAACAGCTACCACTAAAATAAATAATTCTGATAAAATAAACTAGTAGTAATAGTAGTACAGCTATTACAGTCAGTTTGATGTATCAAACTATCGAACTAATTTATGTAATGATTTCAGGTCTTTCGAACTACACCAAGCTAAACACTTTCAACACGATCACACATTTATCTAGTTGTTTTCACAATTGTGGACTACTTAAAAAAGAATGGATTAAAGGATATAAAAATGCAATTCATAACAGAACTATTAATGTGGTGTATTGATGTCATACGACAATAGGAATTACCTAAGTGCGTCAAGGGAATTTGCTTAAGCCTTTCGGATTTGTGGGGGTTAGTTTTAAGTTGATATCAAACAGCTGTCTTTTTACTTCTTTGGCCACTGCAAGAACATAAACATACACATATATAACAATTAATAATAAAAAGAAAAATAATAATGGATTAACAGTAAGTACAATCATCAATCTTTAACAATACGTTGTCTGAATATGACATTAATGTATTGTAGTACGCATGCTGATATTTGTATTATGTAAATCATGGTAGGTATTTCTCATCACCTATCGTTTAACTAACTTTATGGCACACAACGAAACTACACGGCTAGCTATTTATTGGTTTTATTCCCACCTTTCAATTATTTAAATTTTTATTATTGTGATATAGATGTCATAGTTGTTTATATCCATTACTGGCACTTTAATATTTATTAACATGTTACCGTCTTTTTTCAGTCAACATACCAGAGGTACTACACTGGCTATGCGCAGTTGTAGTTTTTCGTAAACAGCGCTAACACGATTCCCAGCAAACGTATTAAGTTAACGAGAAACTGTGAAAAGCTGTTCGATTTTCTGAAGTTAAAGAAGTTACTCTAAAAGAAATCGAATTCGCCTTTTCACCTTGACGATCAGTCACGCCACAACGTAGGTACATAATGATCTAAGCCTAAGCAACTTTCTATTACAGTTTTCGTGTTAGTACTCGTCGCAGCCATCATCATTAATTATATCAACAACAGGTTCACACTCTGCGAAATATTTATTCCAACTACAGCTGCACCTTCTCAAATTTTTACATGGACTCGTTCATGTGTACGTCGCACCCTTCATTGTGCTTCGTTTCCAAGGCTGTAAACTTGACGATTTGCAGGAGGTGCGTTAGTTTCAAGGTAGCCAGGCAATCAGTCACGATCTATGGCATCATAATTCAAATGAAGATTCCTATTTATTGCACATGGCACTCCAGTACGTCTTAGGTCATTCCGCGATCGCGATTTGTGGGCGTACAGTTTTATTGTAACCTTTCGGCGTTGCTTCGATTTCTTCTCAAGCAAGAAATGGCATGCTGACCTTTATACCTGAGGAGATGCACAAGAATGTAAGATCGAGTACAATTTAGTTTCGTTTTTCGTAGCTCGCCGAATGATTGTGAAGATACTGGGATGTCGTACATGAGAGGTATCGAAAATCTATAATTTTTCTCCAATCGACATTTTAACCCACCTATAGTTAGCTGATCGACCTGCAACAAGTTTCAAAAATAACAAGACATTAGATTTCATTGAATTAGACGTCGACAACTATTAATATAGCGCTTCCAGAGACTGCCCATGATGATTATAGAAATAATACTATTTAGAAGTGTATCAAAAGTGAAAAGGGAGGTGGGGCATTGACAGGCATAGGAATCCGTTGAAGCATGATGATACAGTTTTTCTGAATATACAATGTCTTTTAGCTTGATTGCAACAACCTTGTATCTATTCCTGTGCCACAGTAGATTGCCTCATCTAATAATTCAATTTGGTCAGGCAACGTGGGGCGGGCTGTAATTTCACACAAAATTGGTTTTCAGTACTGCAATTTTCCAAATATTCGGGGAGTTTTTTAATGGTCATCGCTTACTGCAAGTAGCTCATATCAGTGCAGACTTGCCGTGCGCAATTTCAACAAAGGGCGTTAATATATTCCAACTGGGGTAAAATCTGCTTTATCATCTGGCAGTTTAGTTTTATTGTAGTTATATTTTATAGTGAATTCGAAATAATTCACCCTCCCTTTGTGTGTTTACAGTGGTCCGTTTTGTTATGCCTAGTCAATTACCCGTATTAATTGCTTTTGAATTAGAAAAATCAACAATTATTTTTTAAGAAATGTAATTAATAAGTCAGATTATTTGCATTATACGAACTGTCACTATATCTTCGTTTTAGATAATAATATAATTATGTTACTATTTTTCACCTTGCCTTTAATCTCCAAAGGGTATTTATTGATCTATTCAGGTAAAATATTTCAGAGTTCATCCAGCGTATTATCTTATTACCTCACTACCATGACTATGATTATACATATACAGCAAGCGCTCGATAATGTAAACACCAGATATGAAAACATCGCGTTAATGTATACACAAAATTCATACTACAGGATTAAAAAGAACGCCCGATAACGTAAACAACCTGTACAGTTCTATAACGTAGTAAACAGTTCTTGGCGACGGTTAGTCGCCCATTTATGTAGGGGATTCCCTCTGCAACACAGCTGAGTCGATCGGATGGGTGCTTATGATGAGTTTGCATTTAATTTTAGTCATTGTTGAACATAGGCGCTAATTTATGCAGAATAAAATAGCAAATTATTTTTCTTCTCATTAAAAATGTGTGTTACTTATCGCTGTCATAATATGTTTGGGTTTTTTATTGTGTTATTGAACGTTTCTTTTAATAATGTGTTTATTAATAAAATCACGCTTGCTAATGTCAACATTTCGACAATGTGAACACACTTGGTTTGAATTAGTTCACGTTAACGAGCGTCTGCTGTTTACATACAAAATAAAAACTTGTGTACTATTTTACGAACTACGAACTGGTAACTGAGCGAGAAGTTGACTGATGTACTGACATTAACATATTATTGTAGAGTATGTACCTATATTATTATTCTAAACAATTAATATAAATTTTAAAAATAACAATTTCATTTTGCTATTTAACATTAGTGTTAGTAGCAGATGCCTTACAGAGGTTACCCAATCGTGGCCAAGACTTGTTAATCTCAAATAGGCGTCATAAATTGCCAGCTAAAGCTGAATAGCAATAAAAAAAGAATAACTCATCATATTTTGCTTTTTGACGTCAATCAATTCCAAATGGTGATATGCGAGTCACGTTTCATCCAGAAATCATCGATACTCGCCGAGCCTTGAAAATTTAAGACAATATTTTATTTTACTTATGTCCGTGTCTCGCTCCAATTCTCGACAGAAAATTTCTCGTCTGGTCTGAACTGGCGAAATTCCTAACCGATCTTTTCTTAAAAATCAAAAAGAGATATCGGAATTTCCTTTCTCATACTATCGGCTGTTTTAATCTCGTCGTATATAATCCCCGTATCCTTAATAGTAGTTCTTTAGTGTTTAAATTTCGTGTAAAAGTTGTTTATTCGCAAGCAAAATATATTTTCTGCTCTACTAGGTAAGTCTGGTAGAGAATATCTTACAAGATTTTGTTTAATTTTTATTTTTTAAATGTCACTTCGGGGGTTAATTGGGTTAAGCACCCAGTTTAGCAACCAGGGGAACATGGGTTCAAATCTTGAAGCAGTCGACAATTTTCTCAGAGGGGTGATGAATTGGAACCCATTAGTTAAGTAGCTTCAAGTTAGATTAAGGTTTGTTAATGTGCTGTGTGTGTGAATCGGGAAAATCGTAATGCAAGTCGCATGCGACCCATTGCCTTCGTTGCACTTGCCGCACCATATCGAATGATGTTTAATCTTTCACAAGGAGATTTTCAGTAACTTTCCATTGTTGTATTTATAAACCTTTTAACAGATATGTTGCTGAAAATCTTAAAGAATAACCTATATCCAATAACCTTTTTAAGTAAGTATAACTTAGAATTTTTTTTGTACAATTTTAATATACAGGGTATAAAAAAGAGTACTCTGAATTTCTAGGCGTGGTAGTACAAAATAATGAGAAATCCTATAATGTGGGTCCGACATCTGCGTCTTAAGAGAGCTACTGTAGCACCGAAGAGGTAACAGCAATATGATTTTTATTGAATTTAAAACCAAAAATGAAATTTGACATAACAACTAAATTGGGTGACCTTGGGAAAAACAAATGTAAGTATGCCTTTAGAAGGGTTTTATGTGACAGGATGTATGCCCACCAAAATTTTCTATATTTACACCTCTTATTAAATTATTTTTTCTTCAAATCGGCAGTAAAATATGGCATTTTAATGCTGGATTGATGATGCTAAACTGTCACTTATATTGCCAAAGCGGCAGATAATATTATCTGCGCTGACGAGCGGCAGATAATGTTATTATCTGCCGCTGGACGACTTTATCTGCCTCTCGTCAGCGGCAGATAAGTTATGTATCTGCCGCTGACAACTTTATCTGCCGCTCGTCAGCGGCAGATAATATTATCTGCCGCTGACGAGATCAAGTATTTTTCTTCGAATTTTGTTCACAAAGTTGTAAATAATCTGTTGTAAAAACGTAATGAAGAAAAAATACTATATGTTATTCGGAGCAAAAGTATCTTTATGTGGCTCGGCTGTACTTATCTGCCTCGCAAGCTCGGCAGATAACCCGTCCAGCCTCGCCACATAAAATATAACTTTTGCTCCTAATAACATAATATACTATTATCCTCAACCGAGCCCAAAGTACCCTATTCCCGTCCGCATGTGCGGGCGCAAAAGTAAACCATTCTCGCCCGAGGGCAAAAAAGTAAATTTTTCTGACCATGGTTACGTCGTTGCTACGGAAATGCACCTTGCTTTTGTTAGATCCTGGTATTATGATTTTTAATGTTAATAGTTGGAGAATCTTCACGCATAAAATAGAATCGCACCACGTCTTTCCGGTTGAGGATAAAATTATGTATATCTATAGCTCTGGCGCAAGAGCGATTTCATCGCTTGACGATTTACAGCCCTCCCTTTGGTCGTGCTCCAAACTATCATCGCGGGCTGAAATATCTTACCTTGCGCCCTTGATATATAAACTACTATTACAAACGTGTCCTCCAACAGCTCAAATTTGTTATACATGTCACTTTATTTTTTTAAGTTTTTTAACGCCATTCGAGTATATTATAGATTTAGCAAAATATTAAATAAGGACCGCTTGACGGTCGAGGTCGACAACAGTTTTCCACAAGACCCCGGTAATATAACCGAACGGCCCTGAAAACTCCCAACTTCATTACGATGTCATGCTCAGATAGTGGCGGCTTCGCGCCACGATCAGTAGAAATTAACCCGATAATAGAACCCACTTAAACGTCAACATGAAGCTAAACTTATACATCTAACGGGCCCCGCCGTACGCAATAAATTGGCAGTACCAAATAGTATCTGCGAATACATAAATTCTGGTTGGCTTCGTGTACAGATTACGGCGGGCTAGGTAGAAAGCATTGTTCGTTAACCTTTGCGCTCCTTCGAATAAGGGTATTGCACCACACTTTCACAAATCACGTTTCCCATCGCCTGGGGCCGCGGTCACGCATAGTTCAGCACGCTTCGGGAAACACGAGACAAAACATTTCTATTTAGAATTTCATTTCGCATTGACAGCCGGCACAGAACATGTGCGGCGTATTTTCTTTCTAAACACTGGCGAGAGCTCCGGCAAAGCTAATTATGGACGACGGAATTACAGCAAAAATAAACTCGAGCAAATAATACATACGCCCGATTTTCTCTTGGGATATGCTTTGATCGCCTAATTTAAGAGCAAACTTGGGAGTCGTGACGCGTGGTGTCTACATACGACCGAGACTGCGTCAGCAGAACCAGCTTTAAAGAGTTTTCTTGGCAATAAAATTTTTGAGGCTTGACTCTGGCCCATGTCCAAAGATGATCTAATTTGTGCAGCATTTAGCAGCTTAACCGAAAGCCCCATGTTTACGATTTTTACGAGAAACGATTTATAATAAAAATACATTATATTAACAGTTCCACTATTATTAATAAATGTGTAAAGGGATTTACACGAAACTTTCCTCGCAAGTGCGGCGCGCATCGATCGCTTTACACTGTTGTTGGCGTCGCTGGCGATGCTGCGATGCACGGCGATCGCAATAGATTTCCATCCACGCTAGCTGCATTCTGCGGCCAACGCTGCACATTTCTGTCCGTTGCGATGAATGCGATGCGCGGTGATCGGTACATGTTTCCGTTGCCCTGGCTGCGGGCCGAAGTAATCGTTTTTTTTGTTCTTTACAATGTTGACCATGTATCTGTCGGATCTTATTGTATCAAGGGTAAAAAAACTGAGTTTTGTGCAAATTACGACTCATGTATTCCTACATTATAGCAAAAATAGGCAAGATTTTATTTTAAGGTGCTAACCCTGCATATATTTGACAGAAAGTATAAAGTATATTCAGACGGACGGGCTGACAGACAGAACTGTCTCATTATATTTTGGGAAATATTATGTTAACTATTTTATTACCTACAGACCCCGTCCCACCCCAATATAATTGAGCATAAAAATTTGGAATATTGGAACTTTAGGATAGTTGTTTTTACTGACCCATGGTGTATTTTGCAAGCTAGCTTCATGCTTCCGTAGTAAGAAAAAAACGAATGATCGTATCTCTTACTTTAAAAATAAAAATTCACTTTTACAATGCTGGTAAATAGTTAATGAACGATCCGATCCGCAAGGTTTAATCTCACACACATATACAAAGTGTCTTAATTTTTTTTCCGCTGGACCAGTTTTTGGGCAGTAAATGGTATTCTGATAAAAAAAACATCAACTTACACTTTTCTTAATTCTTCAACGACTTACAGTTTTCTTTTAATATGGAGGTGTATCAAATAATATTTATTCGCAATCACATTGTAATCTGTCAATTTCATGACATGACAACAGCTGGGAACTAGATGATTACTTGAAACTAGCCAGGAAATTATTACATACCCCGAAAAATATTACATACCTGAAGAGTGCGGTGTTTCCATGGTAACAAAACATTGAGTGGGTTGTTTTCATGGTAACAAAAATATTAGCTACATCAAGATATCTATTATTCAGAATTCAATTGTAGTTATTTTTTAAATTAGACGATTGCAAATAAAATAGTATACATACCACGGTGGAAAGTTTCATCCCTGTCTCGAGATAAAGTTAACCTCGACGCTACGCGTCTCGGTAAACTACCTAATCTCTCGACAGTAATGAAACACTTCCCACCTCGGTATGTAATATACTATTAAATTGCTTAGAAATAAATCACGATCACTTTTTAAATATTAACAACCTTGCCATTAAAATTAAGTTGCCCTTGACAACCAACTATTTTCAATAGGTTAAAGATTAACGTCGAAATATTAAATCCTGACAGACTGTCTGAATTGCGTAGAAGTTACTGGAGGTCATTTTAAACATTAAGTAGCGTTTAGCTTCCTTGATTTGCCTACAGAATTAATATTCAATTTTTTGTTTGTGTTCTTTTTCTGCCGGGAAATTATTCTTTCAGCAGTGTTGCCGAAAAGAGCAATATATCACCTGTCGCCATCAACTATCATTATATCAAAACTAACTACTAATAGTCACATCACAAGCTTGCTGTTTTATTATTCCCATTATTATTTTAATATTTTAAAACTGCTGTAACTTGTTAAGATAAAGTATAAGTGCGGAAAAACCTCGGACATCCTGTATATGCAACTATAACTGCATTGACTAAAAAGTAATGCATAATGATTATACATTTTCAATGATTGCTCAGATTCAGAAATGATCTTCATAAAAGTTGTTCTTTTTTTAGAATAAGCGTGGTTTTTACTGTCTGGTTTGACTAAAGTTGTTTACACCTTTTAGTAAATCTGATTTAAATACACGAAAACAATTCCATGAAAATGAGAAACGAGAAAGACAATCCATGCTAAAAGATTCATTTGTGATTATAAATTATATTATGCCGTTATCGTTAACCATACCATTTCTGTAATACTCTGATAAGCATAGGTAATCGTCTATATAAAACTGCTAAATGAATTAATTATGTATATACAATGATTTCTGTAGGTATTACACGCGACTTCCAACTTCAGCATTATACGTATAGTACTGCCACGTCTAATGAATTGAATTCGCTTATGGGTGTCTTATAAAGAACGCGGTGATCACTGCACATTTTTGTCTCTTTTACAATGTTCACTCCGTATCTATTTATTCCCATTTTAGTAAAAACCTGAGTTATGCGTAAATTATTATTTTTATCTACTCCCGAGTTAAAAGCAACAATACACACTTAAAAAATGCTAACCCTGTATATCTTTGAACGAAATATAATTTGGTTTTGATCCAGATCAACATCTAATCCGCATGCAAAATATCGTCCAACGTACTGGGTGGTTTATAAGTATGGTCATTATATTAAATGGCTATATACTGACTGATTAATTGCTTATTTAAAAAAATTTATTAGGGTGTGGTCTAAGCTCCTGAGAGCCTCTGGCTGACACCAAAGCCTTTATTAGGTATCTCAGATAAAAGTACATTAACCGCTTTCCAAATATGACTGAAATACCCCAAAGAACTGCTTTTTGCTTCTGCATCTATCCAAATTCGGTCCTATCGCAACCACATGTGCGAACTTATGTTTATAGAAATTCATTCCAGTGACCATCTTATCAGTTTAAGCAAGTAACGGTTTTATTTTTTGTGGGATTATGATTAAGTTTTGACGGACAGTTTATTATGCGAAGTTGTTTTGTTTGATGTCGTCTAACTACCCTTAAATTTAATGACAAAGTGCTTCTTTAGTCATTCGAAAAAACATCGACAGTACTTTCTGCTGATACAATAACCCTCAAGTAAAAGTTAAATCATTGAATTCACAATTTTGCATTAAACAACTATAATACTAACTAAACTAATTCCAATACCTAAGTATACCACTAAAAGTTCCTACAGAACTGTTGTTCCGTTATTTCCTTATTAAGTACCACCAGTCAAGTGCGTAAAATTCCAACGTAGTTAATTTGCCAGCCGGTTTTGCATTACTTAGCAAACAAGGTCTCCGGTATTTGCTTTGGAGCTGGAATTAATCAGAGATTGAAGGTTCTTGTAAATCTTTGTTTCGTGAGGCTGCCGTTTTCCTCAGCATAAAACCAGCCCGAAGATTTGCGCACAAATTCAGAGACGAGCGCGGATCGTGCTCGCATCAAAACCTCCAGTTGCACATAAAAGCTCTGTTTACAGGCTCGAAGTTGTGGGTTTCACTGCCAGAGATTAGCATTGCGTGACTAATTTCGCGCGGAACGAATTTTGATTCCAACCATTTATAATAAATCCTGGCTAACAGAGAACTGCAATTTATTTTACATCTTATTAATTATTGCAGTTGATTAGCGGGACAAGAACTCTTTCAATGGAAGCTAAGTATTTTCAATGCCAAATTCAATGCATTTGTATACCATTTGGCAAATAAATAGTATCCAAGAAACATTTTTATGAAATACGAGTATTGCGATTGTATTATATATTTAAATTCCTTACTGTATGTACCTCATTTTATGCTAATGCACGATAACTTGCTTTCTATAGGGAAATTGCATTGAAATAACTTAAGATATAATAGTAAGAGTCCCAATATTTTCACATGCGACTGCCAGAAATCTCTATAAAATGCAGCAATTTCAGCTCGAATTTCATCGTAAATATATATTCCAAGAGGACGACGCCATTACAGCAATGGCATCCAACCCAAACAATTTCTTTGTGATCGATCTGAACTCAACCAAGTTTGGCAACGTATTCAGACGTATGTAGGTAAATACATCTTCATAAATCACAATTACTAATTAGGTTATAGGTTGCTAAATATACAAAACCAGATATTCTCTGGTTTTTGGAAAATACATGTGGTTACATATTTTGTTTTATTTCGAGTTGTTAAAATTACTGTTTTTTTCAGTTGGATATAATTTTAATTTAAAAAAATAGCCAAAATATTATTTATAAGAAACCGCATACAAGATAATACAAAAGTAAACGAATAACTATTCTGTAAAATATAGCAAAATCTATTGTTTCCTATCAATGTCGGAGCCGATTTAATATTTCTACAGACATTTTATTATTAATTTGCTTAATGTTTATTCGCAAAGTGTTCAAATAAAACGCACATCGATAATACCTAGCCATGTTTAAAAAAATAGGCCATGGCGTGCTTTACAACTCATTAACTGTTCTTACCAAAGATCGAAATCTTATGCTATAACAATATGAAAAATAACAAAATATGAAATGTTATGGACCCTTTCATAATATATAAAAAGTATAAGTATTTCTTAGAAGAAAACTTAGTATGTATGTTTTATTTGGAGACGAAATAAATATTACTATTGTATAATATTGACCTAATTATTATATGCACATAACAGTTAGTTGTTACAATAAATTAATAATCGTTTTTCAAGATACTCAGTTGTTATGCTTTGTCAATTAAGAGTTTCTACCATTAATGACACACTTGGAGGTACTTTGAAATCTCTTCAAATATTCTTGTCAAATCACACACAACCAAGGAATATTGAAAATTTCTTTTTTCCAATACCTCTTTGTAAAGTTTTATCTGTTAAAACTTCTTAATTATAGGGGTGGATAAAATGTTACTTTATTCACCAGTGCATAAAAGAGTCCATAATCCATAGCAACTCACAAAATGTATACGTATCTTGGTAACTAGCTCACAACCAGATAATCTTACTTAATAAACATTATTTATTAATTTTTGAACTTATTTATATACTAATTAAATCGAGGTATTGGGAAAAAGTTGTCTCACTGTCATTAAGAGTATAAAGTGAAGTTTAAATAATTAAAATAATTATGTGAATAGTAAACAATAGTATATTTAAACCTCACTTTATACTCTTAATGACAAATAAAATAATTGACAGAAGTGCTTGTTTGTTTCATTGACATAATTTTAGTTTAAAAATGTACCTAGCCATGATCACATTCTATCTTTGTTCTGCTACTCATTTTGTTTATATCTTCCTTGTCGCATTCATTAATTTTCTATGTTCAAAACTGATTTCGGACAATCTTTATATTAAAATCTCCATGGTAAAATAACATTTTACTGAGGGTAGATTACTCGCTACTGAATAAAGCAGTCCATACGCCATAGTTACTAATAAAATGCATACGTGTATCCCGTGTATCTTGCTAACTATCACACAACCAGATAATATGATTACTTATTAAAAAACATTTATTAATTTTTAAAATTTATTAAATGAAGGCATTGAAAAAAATTGTCACACGTGAATAAAGTGATTTTATGTACTCGGGGAAATTAACCTTTCTCGGCTTTGCCTTATGAGCTTAGGTTTTCCCCTTATGGATAAAGTGTCGTTTCATTCGCTTGTACCATACATCACTATTTTCCAATTCCTATTTGCAAAATTGTGTTTTATATATTAAAGTCTCATGGTAAATTAGGTACCATTTTAATGACGGTAGATAAAATGTAACTTTATTCACTAGCGAATAAAACAGTTCATACGTCATACTAACCAACAAAATGCATACGTGAATCCATGTATCTTGGTAACTAGCACACAACCAGATATGGCCACTTGCTTAAAATTATTTATAAATTTTTAAAACTTATTTATATACTTAAATGGAGGCATTGGAAAAAAGTATGTGCCACACGTGAATAAAGAGAATTTATTCATTCGGGGAAATTAGCTCACTCGACTTTGCTCGTGGCATAAGGTTTTCCCCTTATGGATAAAAATGTCTATTCACTTGAACCTCACTTGTACCATAGCTAGAATATTTCAAGAAATACGAAAATTCATTTGAATATAAAAAATTCATAATAAGATAAACCATATTATTTTGTGTATACTGCGTGAGAGAAAATCCGAATATACAGTCATGTAGCAATATTTAAAAATAAGAAATTTCATAAAATTTCAATCTCTATTCATCGTTGTCACTGTGAAGACATTGCATTACAAGATTACTGTTCACTCTATTCTTGTGCATAGTCAAATGTTCTACGTATTTTTATATGCGCACCTTATACGTACATCAAAACATTAAAAAACAGATCTGCTTCAAACATTAAATTAAATGTCGTTGCACATTCAAATAGAAGTTACAAGCAACGCTCGCCATGAATCAGTTTCTCCTAAAGAAACTTTTCGAGAACCGCATGCATTTCGAATTTCAATACAACCACAGATAATAATTCACTGCAGCATTTGAACTGAATTAATCAAGCATAATTTGCATAAATTAATTATATTCGCTAGGCAGTCAATGCGGTTGTATAACAAACACATTTCATTGCTTTGTGTATTTAGAATTATGCTACAAACCCTATGATTTGAAATTGTCTAAAAACTTCTATATAAAACAAAATACACAAAAATCTTCTAATTAATAGATTAGGCAACACAGAAAAAAAACTTCGAATCACTTTACAGCTTTCTATACAATATAACTAAGCTATCGCTACAAGCAGACTCCTATTAATGTTTTTATGTGCTGCCCACAGTCTAGTAAAAGAGAGAAACATAATGGCCATGCTAATTTAGAGGTCATGTGGCTTCCTGTGTGGGACGAACAATAGTCATATAATTAAATTCATTCACATTTCGAACCTATTGTTGCTGTATTGCAATGTACTTTACGTAACCTAGAAAAGTGGACGAAAGCTTTATACTTACACAAGCGATGACGAAGAGTAAAAACAGATAAACCTGTGTAGTGGATAAAAGCGAAAACAATTCGTGGAAAAAAATAATTCGCATGTAGTTGCTCGAAAGAGCTAGTAGTGGACAGTTTACAGCGAAAGACTGGAACTTATTGGAAGTCGGGCAACAAACAAAAATTAAGACTATTTCCGGACGTCCTTGATTGGGCTCGATGAGAACTTTATTTGAATTATTACCTGCGCATTGGCTCGGGATGAAGTAGGTAATGAAGGCTCTTTTCAGAAACAGATCCCCGCGGTTTGCCCACACATTCCATATCGTTCGCATAAGTAGGAAATATGAGGCGTAGGTCGACATAAATACCTTTAGTTTAATTAATTAGAAGCGATTTATTAGACGTATATTCCGTAGGAGAAAAAATATACAAGAATATGGCAACATGAAAGTACGATGGCTAAAATTTCAAGACTTGACTACAGGCTTTGAAAAAGTCACGAATGGACATACGTCTGTCTATATTAGCTAATTTTTTATTTGAATTCCATCACGATTTCTTACTTCTACAGCTACGAATAGCTGTATTATTTTATGTAAGCTTGACCAGGAGTTCAGCTTCAGCGTACGAGTTCCAAAGTGTTGTGTATATATTTTTTCTAAAATGTTATTAACTGCAACTACTTATTCAGGTTTCTTTTTATTAAATGTTCGTATGCATATATTTTGCAGAAAAAAAGTATATCTAATGGGATAGGTACTACAAAATCTAAGAAAAACTACGTAATTATAACAAGTGCATCCTTTTACTTTTAATTGTTTGTTTTAAAAACTACTAAACACAATTACAGTGATTTTAACTAAGTTTATATATTTTCTATATATGTATCTATAAACATAATTTTTGTTTCATTTTCACTCCGGAGTGCCGCTCTGCGCTACCGTTATTTACAACTGAATTATAAATGTTCACAAAACGAAAACTGTAAAATTCAGTTTTTTCAGGCTGTAAAGCAAATAAAACAAAAATACTAGGATTTGAATGTGAGATCCTAGTGTTAACATTGGATGCCGAATATGTTGTTTAATTTATCTCTAACCGTTCACGAGTTCCTCCTGCTGAACGCAACTTTATGGACATACTGTATATTGCTGGTTTTACTACTGAAGAGCAAGAAAATATTGAAGGCTTCCTCCAATAATAAAACCGTTCTTGTTTATAAACGCGCCGGATAGCATTGTTCCAAATTCCGATCTTTTCAAAATAAAACGAGTGGCAATTAAAAAATTCGGCCAACTGTCAGCGCATTTGGGTCACTCGTGCTGTTCGCTAATGGCCCACCGTAGGCATTCGACATCTTCCTTCAAATCCGTCTCTGCTGGCCTCTTACATTCCTCAAGAATGGGAAGCTATAATAACAGTACCTCCGTAATGATATGCAGGCGGAATTAAGTGCCAGAAACCCGATTCCAATTAAACGTAGCGTTCTGCTGAAGCCTGAATTCGCCGTGTCGATTTCGATAAGCGGTAGATTATGCGGTCAGGTAAAAGTAACAATGCGTATCACATACTCTCGCTAGAGGTACTAAAAAATTTTGTAATTATACCAGAAATGCTAGGCCATCAGCCCAATACATAACATGGCTAACAGTTTGGAACTAATTGTACTTACATTTATCGAGCATTTTGTACATTTGCAAAATGTTGTGTTTTCAATACAAAATTGAATTATTAATCACATAACCGGTGGGGGAAGGGGTTATTAGCCGGATTAATTTAATATTACTGTATACAGATACAGATACAACGCAATTTAATAACTCGGAGCAATTACTCGATTTCTTATTACTTCGACACGAAGTGTACGAAGTATTGAAATTCCCTCATATCGAAAACCACTCTGAGTCAAATATCTCTAAAATTCGAGCCAACCGACTAATGAACCCACTATATCAAATCTCCGTCTCGGCGGTGCGGATCTTTTGGTGAAGATCCCAGCCCACTAGATCAATCCGTATTGGGGGGTGCCTAAACGTGTTGTGCGGGGGATGTATGTTCGTATGTGTACACGATTCCGGTCGCCAGAAACCTTCCTGAAGTCTTGGATCGTTTTCATACGATAGGTCCTACGAAAATGAAGCCAACATCAACTTTTGAGCTATGGTCGTCGGCCAAAAAAAATTTGTTTTTTTTTTTTTTGCTAAATAACTGGTTCATAGCATTTCATTGTATTAGCGAAACGGAGTGATGCTGAGTATCGAAGTATTCTTGTAAAGCACGGAAGGACGCTTTTCTTGGGTGGGGGGTACCGTATATTTTTAAAATGCGTTCTGCTTTAATGTCCCATTAAGTGTACCGTCCTACCGTCCGTTTTATGCATTTTGGCGGCCCTTATTCGAAAAGCTCAAATTTGTACAACCATTGAGCTAGACGAATTCGTTTTGAACGGCCTGCAGTTGCGCGCGATGAATTATCGATCCCTAGTCATGCATAACTAATCCAAGTGTCATTTAATTGTTTTTGCGCACGTGCGGCGATGGTTTTGTTCTTCGCTCTCTTCTGCAAGCACCTCCGACTTAATCGCACGCGTTATACTTCGTATTAACATTTGCCTTAGTGTAGGGCTAGTTTATAGTGACTTACGAGGGCAAGAATAGAGTCGTAGCTCACTGGCGCTACAGCGGATTTGTAATGGTTGATTTATCGAACATATTTGGGGTCTTAATTACTCATCGCTTTTGATTGCGGATTTTTCTGGCGATGCGATTTGTCTTGGGAGCTGTAAGATGAAGGTATGCGTGCGCTTTCTCTTTCTCGTCCTCTATGCTAAATAAGACACTCGTGTCTCGTGAATTTCAGAGCCAACTTGTCGTTAAAGTATGAGCAGCTAGGTTGTTCTAGTAATTTGATAGCCGCATTTGTAATAATTCCTGAGTTTTCCGTTTGTTTCTGAGTCCTTGTTGTGACCCCCGCTTCGATTTTTCGGTTAGCAATTGTTGCTGAATGTCCTTACTGTGCCCCCCATTTGTACAGGTGGCTAATTGTGCAGTCCGCTGCTGTTTTGTCAACGCCGCCTCGCATTGCTGGGAGTATTAAAACACGATCTTGTGTTGCGAAGGTAAAAACTAATCTGTACATTAAGCGCACCCAAAAGATTGGAATCACCAGCTAGTGTTGTATCACCTTCGAGTTTGTCAGTAATTACGGGGGCATTACGGAACATTCTAAGTTTCTACGTAAGTGGTAGCATACTATTAATCTCGCCCCCTTGCTATGTCCGATCTGTGACATCGTAAATTTGTAATTGACCGCTAATTTAATCTGCCCAATCTGTTACCTATTTAAATATTAAATTTAGTTATGTGCTCCCTAAACTCTTATAATTAATGGCAACAGTAGAGTTGGCAGTATTTGTGGCTTTCGAATGTAGCGTGGGTTGCGTTTGTGATTTATCAGAGTGCTGAAATTAACTGTTGTAACATTTTGTATCATATTTATTGTCGTTAAATAATATAATCCTGTTCATGTTTACTATCGTTTGTGTGTTGCTAATGCCAGCAATTGATGTGTTACTTTTTTGAAGCCTGTTCCAGGTTGTAGCAAATTGGCTACGCATAGTACTTAAGAGAGTTTAACAGTTCTTGTAAACTAATGGACTAATCGGTCGTAAGACTATTTGGTGCCCCCTGGTAATATGAACAGCCTTTGCTAATTATACAAAAACAGCATTCTGTTTTCACTGTAGCTATTCGGTCCTCTCATACCTCCATGTAGCCTAAACTTTGCCATTCGTAGCAAAATAATTATATACCCCGAAGTTGGTGGCAAAATATTTTATTAAACCTTTCGCATCACTAACACGTCGTACCAGCAGCAATGAACGTTCTCAAACATAAATTTAGTCACATTACTGTGAGAACAACAAGACAAAGAAAATCATACCTTGAAACTGGAGATATAAAACAATCAAGTAATTACTTGCTGTAAAAACCGCCAAGGAGATTGTGTACGAGTGTGCAGATAAAATTCAACGAAATGTAGTCTTCCCCCACCGGTAGCAGTTATTTATGCGCCGTTCATTAATTCAGCAATTAAATGATCCGTAATCAGGTGGCTACTAAGAGAAAATTTTAATTAACTTAATGGTTTTTAGGTATAAAAATATATCCAGAGAAAATTAATGAAAATTTCATACTTTTACATTTATTAATTAGCGAATAAAACCGCATAAGTAAACGTTATTTCGAGCTGTTGGAATTACATCAAAACGTTGCTGTTTAATCTTCACTCAGGTTACTATTATTTCCCACTAATTTCGCAGGCGTTTCAGGCTTAATCAATCCACTGTCGCCAACGAATTAATATTACTTATTCCTGAAAAGCTTCTATACCGGCATTCTAATATTTTAATTTCAATGGTTCTTCCTCATCATAAATTAATTCCTCTTATTTCTTTCCGTTGCAAATTCTTTCCAATGAAGGCTTCATAACGACTTCTAACTATATGTTGGCTCCTTTGCATAGTATTTCCGGAAGCTCGTACATCTGGATGTTAATTAATCGTTTCTTCGTTTTCTTCCTGTTCATTTTCCCCGATGCTTAGAAGCTCCAGCAACAAATATTACCGTGGCGCAAATACTCCGTTTTCCGGGTGCCAGACGATATAATATCCTGCTTGGCATTGCATCGTGAAGGGCATGCGCTGACAAAACGTACAGTTAAACAAGTGGCAGTGACCTCGTAAAGCTCCGGTCTGAAAGCTCAATATCAATCGCCTGCGTTTTCCAAATAAAGCATTCGCGTCTACCCTTCGTTGTTTGTTTTCGCTCGAACTGCGTTAATTCTCGATCAACATTTTCGCCCATACCGGCTGATGTTCAAAATTGGGGACACTATAAGGTCTAAACGTAAGAACCATTATACATAGTACTGTGCTATTTCAATTGTATTATTTAATCATGATTAACGCATTTACACTTCAAATTGTTACGAAACAAATGCAAGTTAATGAATTGTTCTATTATCCAAAGGAGCACCTTACTGTAACTTGTGTGGAAAATTAACTTGTGTGGAAAATAAGCCTAAAACAGATACGTTTATATTTTCTTGTTCTTTCCTAAATACAATGAAGATTTAAATCGAACAAAAGCTTTCTAATATAAAATTAATCGGGGATTACTTAATTGTATCGAAAATTTCCTTAAAAGTGTATTTATTCTTCAAATAAGATTACCTTTCATCTTTTATAAACAATTGACTTGCTCTATTTATACACCTTAAGAAGTTGATATCTGGTTTAAAATGATAACACATAATACAAGACACAATATGATTTAATCGTGCCCATGAGCACCAACTTATCGAAATTTAACATTCTAATTTAATATCCCGTATTTACAAGTACAATTATAGTAACAAACAGAATACGATAGCTTCTTTAATGTAACACTGCAATGACAGTAATCAGATGATTCAGCTCTACATCTTGGAAAGAGGGCAGCGATTCAATACAGTTTCGGTAAACAAACATTAAATACAAGTACTGTTTCACCATTCATCAACATAAATACGTAAACAATGTCGGCACGTTTTTAATGTTCTTGGCGTGGTTTGTTGATTATATAGCATGTGAAAGTGTCTCCAATACTTGTTCACATAGTTAGGGAAGTGAAAGTAACAAAAAAAAAAATGCAATACCAAAATCACCTGTTCAAATACGATATGTAGTAGTCTACTTCAATGTTTCGCCTGAATTGTCTTTAACACAATATTGAGACTAACAGCGTTTCTCTAGTTAATTCATAACAATTGGAATAATGGAATTGTTAACATAACTCGGCAACACCTTGCTTTTAAATTTTAAAATTAAGAAATTCTGGACTCGTAACTAAGGATTAATACGCGCTTTTGATATTCTTGTAAATACGTATTATGCCGTTTCGAATTTTACCGGAGGCTTTTATTGAAACAATCGACTGAAAGTCAAGTACAAGTTATTTATTTTTAACATATTTTCTGATTACTAGGCCAATTGCAGAAACTAACAATAATATTATTGTTAGAATCTGATTTGTAACGTTATTAAACGGATGGGGCCATAATTATATATAACAGCAATAAGATAACATGAACAACAAAATGGAATGCTCGAGTAAGAAAGAGATGATCATACAATAACATTATTATAGTAGGCACAATTAGTTGACATATGTCATAATTAAAGTGAGCGTCAAGCCTACTCGTATATTTGCTACTATGTTTATCTCTTTCTTATTCAAGCAATATGTGTTATTTTCTTTTTCATGTTATCCCATTGCTGTTATATACCGAAGGGGCCATAATTATATATAACAGCAATAAGATAACATGAATAAAAAAATAGAATGCTTGAGTACGAAAGAGATGACCATACGATAAAATTATTTTAGTAGGCATGTTTAGTTGACTTATGTCATAATTAAAATAAGCGTCATGCCTGCTAGAATATTTGCTACTATGTTTATCTCTTTCTTACTCAAGCAATACGTGTTATTTTCTTGTTCAAGTTATCTCATTGCTGTTATATATAATTGTGGCCCCATCGGTATAATATACATATACATATTCTAATTCTATTTCCAGCTCTCAACAGCCTGCCATTAGAAAAAAATTACTATTCTATTAACTGAAACTATATTTTATCATCTATCCCACCGGTATAATATAATACGGTTTAAGTAATGAGATCCGGCAGTCGCTATTCGATCCCGCTTAGAATATGTAAAACAAAATCCAAGACAAATGCCAGCACAACATGAGTTATATTTCAACACGCTCGTTCGTATCATATGCACTAGCAGCTACCAGCTGCTGTAGTCTCACCGAAACGGAGTTCCGAACTTGTATGGGAAATACGGGCAAAAACGCGATCGCTGCTGAATCGGCGGTATAGTAGTTTCAAGATGAGGCGAGGACTCACGATTTTTGGGCCGCCACCGCTGCAAATTGCAGTCTTATCGTAATACTTACAAATATTGCGCTTCCGAAAATGTAATGCAGTGTGTAGGTCTAGCGGCCGGCTATATTTTCTTGGAAATATTGTACAAGCTTTGGCATTGCAAGTGAATGCCAATGTAACAAGAACATTCTTGTATACTTCTGAGTAGTGTTTGATAATATTACATAACATCGGTTGCAGTTCGAGCGTGTTCATCTATCTTCGGTTGTTTCATGCATTTTCATTAAAAAATGGCTGAGGATAGCACACGTAATATCCTCAACATGAATTTTAAAAGCCTACCGTTGGATGCAAAAGGTTAAAATAGAAAAACGTGGACGACCTACACCGGTTTTAAATTTCAACCCAGCAAGATAAAATTGGAACTTCACAAGAATTTTTTTGTGGACATTTACAGGAAAACAAATGGATGTGTGAATGTGATGCATTAAATGGTCGGTTTGGTTTTCCATTATTATTCATATTATTATCGTTTTTAGCTTTTTAACTCGTATGCACATTTTGTGTTGTGTTTGAATACTTTTTGTTCTATGCATATGGCGGTTCCTTTTGATTATTACAATTAAAAACAATCGTTATTTTGGATTAAAACATCGATTGGATGTAACCGAGTATGTATTCTTATTTTTTACTTAATTACTGTTAAAATTTAATCCCCCCCCCTCCAAATGAAATATCACACGCCGCTACTGCCTATAGATATTTATTTTAAGGCTTATTTTGCGTACATGTAAAACTATTTCTTAAGTACGCCTTTCTTAAACAATTTCGAATACACGAAAATGTATGGGAGAATATTTGCCTTTATCGGAATATGGGAGGTTCATTTAAGAGAAACTTTTACAAAGACACCAAAAAGTGTTTTTGTCCCTTGTTAACGACTCCTGAATTTCAGAAGAGATAATCGGTGGCACTGATCCGCTGACTTTCAAGTCAAAAACTTCCATGGAGTGTAGCGCCCCGAACTTGATTTTACTTTAATTCTACCATATCTCGCCGTCACCCCAATATGTATATAGTAATCGCCATATAATCAAAAAACTCTAAATTAAGTTATCAACATTTTTTAAGACTGCATACTTTCGCAGTATACTTCTAAACTTGGATTATAAATGAACATGGAATTTGAAATTAAAGTTTTTGTTAAAAACTTAATCGGCATGGCTTAAAGACGTAGAGAGCAAAATAAGATATTTTGATACTTTTGATTAATAAAACTATGAAAAATTCATCAACGACTGTTTTCAAAGCAAAATTGAATTACTTTTAATGTAATGCTTTATTTTATACTACGTCGATGAATATTTAACAAAAACATGAAAAATAAAGGCAGGTTGCATCGTTTTATTAGATTTTAGAATCCCTATATCCTCAAGATTTAGCATTCCACTGGCAGGGTTCAAGTTTCAAATTAATTAAATAAAACCTACATATACACAACCAATTATCTAAATTAGGCAACTTGTACGGAGTGGGCAGAGTCAAGTCGCAATGTGCTAATTATACAGAACAAATGTATCATGCACGACGACCATAGGAATTGTTATTTTAAATTAAGGACAATGTGCCAACACCGTATACATAAATTTAAACAAAACATGCAAAGGAATGCAGAGCCATAAATCAAGAACATGCCTGGCCCCTGATGAGATAAATAATAAATCGAATCCCGGAACCCGGAATTATGCAATTATAAATTAAACATATTTTAACGATCTACAAACAACCGATTAACAAGGAAATCTGCAACGAGAACGCATTAAATTTAATATGAATACTAATAACTAGCTGTACAGATATTGGTAATAAATTTAAAAACAGGTGTATTTAATTAACTAATTCATCGATTAGGAATCCCCTATAATGAACGACTCTGTTGACAAAATTACGGGGACAATTACAATCTCGTAATGCTTTAGACTAACTGCTAACAATATGTGGAAAGCTGCCCAATTCAATGAACCAACGATGTAATATGAAACAAAACACAATAAAGATCAATGGAGGCAGAATGTAAATTAGATTAATTATGAATAGTAGTTGTGTCTACAACGTGCTAATTTATTTTACGGTCCGTTGTAAACGGCTGTCACCGTCTTCATTCAACGTCCAGTTTAATGTTTGTTGTGTCTTCGTTAAGTGTTTGATCAGGAGAAAAGCAATAAGCATGCACACACCCTACTTCGCAAACTCACCATCATTGTGTTTCACACGCTCCAAACATCCAGTGTCGATTTAGAGTGGCAATGTGAAATGCCATAAAATTTAAATGCATTGCGTAAGGCACTCGATGTTGAAATAATGAGAACGAGTGCATTTATTTAATATAAAGCAGATTTGAATAATGAATTATTTAAAAATAATGTGTACATACTCCTGTGCGATGTTAAACTACGTCAGTTTGTATTTTGATTCCAGTGAAGTCCAGTGCAGTATGGAGATTCGCTTACCTGGAAAGAAATACAGCGTTAGTTTGAACATATAATACGATGTTTATAATACGCGATGTTCGCTATATTAAACAATAGATAACAATATCAAATGAAGAAGCATTTGAAACACAACATTGGTTTCATTTACATCTATAATGGAATTTACTTACAAATGCCCTTTCACGTTTCGTAATTTATTTATAAATCATAACTTCTTACAAAATTAGCTTTCTATTAAAACATATCAGGCGAATTTGAAACTTGTAATGACACCTTTGGGGTTGATGGCGTTGAAAATAGTAAACTTTGTTTTCAACAGATATAAATTATTTTTACCTATCGTTTCAATATAATAGTTACATTACCAAAGAGATGAATCGGTCACCATTCGGCCTCTACATATTTTCGCATTGCTGATGTCGAATTGCGCACAAGAATAATCAATTTTCATCTTTCTTCGAATTGAAGAACGCAAGGTTTTCGACCCCTTTTGCAGAGTTGTAAGGAGCGACATATTATGCACATACGGTTGTTCTCCACTCCCACTGTCAGAGTCTAGTAGCAACTCATGATGGATCACGCTGATTGCGTTGGCATCCTTTAAAATGACTAGCTATTTTCAGAGCGCGAAACGTGGTCGATGTCGATCTCAAGAGCGTCAATTTCTCTCAATGGTGGAAATTACTACCCGTAGCAACAAAGAAATTGTAGTCAACAAGCAAACAAGCTATATATAAATACGGTAATTTCGTCAATGTCGTGAACTTCGTAATACATTTGCTGATAAATCACGGTTTACATGTAAGCAAACAAACATTGTGTAGCTTTATGACCAGTAAGTGAAAGTAGTTTTCTGTCATTTTTAGACGTTTGTATCTGTATTCCAGATCAAATAGATACCCGACTACCGATCGCATTATCAGAATGAAGACAAATCGCTTCAATGTGACAAGTCTTCTATTAACGAATCCAATAAATTATACAAAGTATTTCTTTGGCAACTATGCAACATTTTTAGTTTAATCTTTTTCATATGATGCATTAATTCAATTAATATTCTAATGCATATTTTTCCTAATTAAATTATTATTACAACAAATATTGAATTATAATACATTGAACTGATTCGAGCTCTTACTTTGTGTTACCTATTAGTATAATGTTTATGAATTATATTTTTATCAATTTAAATTGCCCTGTTTATATTATTTGAATATTAATAGTTATTCTTTTTGCTAGATCCTGAAAATCAGGGGTGGATTCCTATTGCCAAGATTGCTTATTCTGAAATTTGATGTTCTGATTTTAATTTTATTACAAGTCAAAAATAACTTCTGTCAAATGATATGTCAAACAAATTTGAAAATTCAATGGCAAATACCATATCGTTACATTCGCCACATAACAATATCAAACAGTAAGTAATTCCTTAATAATGAATTCACATTTTTAGTCTTTATTTTCTTTCAGTGCTTACCACCTAATAGCTAAAATCACCCACATTTCACTCGACCTTATCAATGTCCCTGATGTTAACCAACTTGCTCTACTCCGCCAACGACCACAACTGCTTCAGTCTTCAAACACAGCGAAAGCCTCCAATGATAACCAATATGTCAAAACTGCCCAGAATCAGGAACATAAGCTTCCTCACAGCATGGACCCAAACAGACCGTAGTTGTAGACACTCGACTCTAACACCGCATCCAAAAACACTTCTCCAAATTACTCCACTGACCAGCACCAAAAACCAATGGTCTCTCCCTCAGAACTCTCCTTTCGTACTAACAGTTCGATGCAATCCAAATCAATTGATATACAATGTCAAATGTAATTCTTCAATAAACTTAACTTAGTATTTTTCTCTATTTATTCTCCTTTGTAGATTAGTCCTGCTTTTAGTTTAGTTTTTCACCATATACTTGCTATCTTCCTCTATTTTATTTCTCATCTTCTTAAATTAAATTCCATTTCTATTTCACCACTCAAATTTAGTCTTGATATCAACCCTTCTTAATTTCCAAACATTTTCCTTTTAAAATAGGGTTTATTTTATACTTTTAAATCACGCCAAATTAATTACAGCTTTACATTTTTCAATATTTCTTATCTTAATAACGAAAACAAAGTCCTTAACGATACCATATTTTCTCCGTCCAACACACTATCTCTTTATTTTTTATTTCTACCTGCTATGTGCAATAATTTATTTTAATTAAGTGTTTGTCATTACCTTCAAATTTCATATTTAGATATTTTTTTTTATTGTGGAGTGCACAAACCACGATCGGTACTTAAAGTATTGATCAATCAATTATAGCTAAAGTATGATGCAAAATTATTTTCATTTAGTATGGCCATGGAATAGTTCCTAATTTATGAATGCAACTACGTTTATACTTACTGTCAAAATTTGACATTTGCTTTGTAAGTGAGTTATAGTTGCATTCATACATTAGGAAGTATTTCATGGCCATACTAAAATAATTTTTGATCATACTGTAGTTATTATCCCATGCACGGACCACACAGTTTGAAAAAATTTAAAGCATCTTTTTACTTCACAGGTTTGTGGTTGCACAGGTTCCGATTTGGCCCCTTTGCTATTTAAATACGTATTTGGTTCCAGTATGGAAAACAGGACCTTGATTTGCATCAAAGGAAATATCTTATACCCGTAAAAACACTACAAAAAAATAATATATTTGCCTAATTTCGGATATTTTGAACGTTAGCCGTATGATCTGGTTCGTGTGCTATTGACAATATAAATATGTAGTATATAAATTCAACAATACATAAATGTATGATTCGAGCCGTAACGTCTACATATACATGCCGACAACATTATAAGCTACATATTGTCTCTTGTTCTAGTACTAGGCAAATGGTTTCCTTCTAATAATCGTTATTTGGCTGAAGTTATTTATAAATTAGTTTGCGTCAAGGAAACTAAAATCCCCACACCTCTGAGTTTTCCCAACGGTACAAATCCACGCGCTCGATCAGTCGGGGCAGCTCACTCACTTTTAGTAATTAATTTACCACAACCTGGGTATTAAATCAGACTTTAAATATTTAAATAGGTTGGATCGAGCGCTCTTTTCAACGTTTTGGGATTAGTGTTTTAAAACTACGTTATAGACAAAGCGTGAACCTTCACAATTACGTCGATTTCAATTAACTTACACTGTCAATAGAAACACACTACATCAATTTCTAGAAAATTGCTGTTCAAACATGAGCGTTTCACAAGCTGACTTTTAATGCAGGAATTGAATAGATAGTCCGTTATTCGCATTTCAATGCTACATCTGTTTACAGCGCAGCAGAAAGATAACAACGTAACATGCAAGGCTGTCCGCAGTGGTGCGTGCTGATTAATGGGGGTGCGTAAAACGCGCATTTTATTTCTGTTGTCGCAATCAGTACGGGAAACTTTAGTTAATCGAAATTTTATGAGGAACCGAATTACCTCATCTCTGTGTTAGTCGAGGATAATTATTATAACTGAAAATCTAATCATAAATCAGGACAGTAAAATGAATTCCCCCATTTAAATGTCTAGGGGCGCTAAAGCAATTTAAAGAAAATGTTTTTATTTTTATCTAAGCCCGTCACATATAACAACCATGATTTGACATTATTTTGAGTAACATAATGACGTTTATTACACGGTGCTCTTTTAAGTTCATTGGATACCATCATTATCGGCACAATCAAATAGATTCCTTAAAAACGTCAAATTATTTAAAGGCCTATTTTTTAGTAAATGTACGCAATGTGCGGGATATTACATTATTGTCGTAGTTATGTGATTAGTAAACTCGGTCTACGGCCTCGTTGTGCAGTTTCATATGCGTGGGAAAATTACATTTGTATCCCACTTACTGTGTAAATAACTATTATGATATAAATATTTGCTACATATGCGTCCTGTGGAGTAGCCAGTTCAACATCTCTATCTACTTCTTTTTTACTGTCAAATAACAGATCAGATTTCTTGATTGAGATGAAAGCATGATCTTCAAACGATTTCCAAGTTGAATTCGCTGTCAGCAATGCTATGTTCACTTGATTCTTCAATGATAATTTTCCTAAATCTGCTGGGTTTTGGGTTCTACTGCAACACGCTCAACTGGAGAAATACTGAACTTCATCATTCTCTATTGTTATTATCCTTGAATACGGAATGTACCGATCTTGGCCAATAACTGTTACTTTTTCATTGGTTTCTACTTTCTGCATAATGATCCACCATAAGAATAATTCTTTCGACTGCATTTTCATACAAATATTCTTTACTGCCTGAGGTTTGGCCATGCTAACGAGTCGGGGCTACATTTCCAGAAAATACAACACATTAAATACGACTACCATTTTTGACACGCACATCGTGAGTGCACCATTAGAATCACAGTCCTTCAAATCAAAGTAATGCCAATGGCAATCACAAAAGCAAAGCTTCCCCATGCAAGCGTCACTGCCTTCAACAGTGCCTTGCCATTTTTGCAGTTTATTTCGGTTTTTCAAAAGAACACCTTATCATTACGATAGTTGTGCAGTTTTTTCTTTAAATTTTAAAATATAACAGTCGGTATCTGAGGTACTCTTTTTTGTCTTTCAATCGATTGATGTGGTTTTGCAACTTTGTAAAACGCACACCAGTGTTTATGCAACAAATATGTTCTTTCTAACAAATGAGAAGTAGTTTTACATATCCTATAAATATAATAACTATTAGTAAGAATGATGGAAATCGTTTATTTAGTATCCACTCTTGACCTGTTTCAGGAAGGATACCCATCGAGCCATAAAAAACCTTATTGGAGTTACTTAAGAATGTAAACAAAATTGTAAGTTATGCTGAGACTGTCATAAATACCAAACATATGTGAACATACCTCTACACAATTAACTAGGTTTTCATTTATTGACAACTAACTTCTCAAAATTTAGACCCAAACATTTACAGTTGCCTGGAACACTTTCATTTTATTAGAGGAAATAAACGAAGGCCGATTTTCTCACGAAACAAATCCGGCTGGATGGTACATTGTTGAAACAATCAGAGCGGTAAGATAACAACTCTAAATAAATTCACACGAAAATTATTCAGTATCTAATCTTCCACTGTTGAATGGTAAAATTCGGTTTTACATAATTGTTAATAAACCTTATAATTATTATATAAACGAATTAAAATGTAGAGCGGGGTTTTATGTATAAGCTGTTTTAAAACATTCCACTTTTGCACTACCGTACCTGCGCAACCTTAAAGGAAAGTCTGTTTATGATGGTACGACCTATTCTAACAATTAATCTCTCACAACTAATCAACGCTAGTAGCACCGATCGCCTTGAGTATCGTTGGCTGATTGATGTCTGTAACCTCAAATATTTCTTTCGGGTTCTAGCAGTTTCCATTCTTTCTGCTTTTATAGCTCGACCTTGGTTTGTTTTTAGATTAATTTATTGCTAAGGTCCACGTTGGGCGCTATGTACCTTCAGGTATAGTGATATTAATATGTCTTTGAATTATATTTTTATTTTGTCAAATTAAAATTGTCCTGTTTATGTTCAAAATATCAATAATTATTATTTGTGCTAGCTCCTGAAAAATCAGGGGTGGATTTCTTTATCTGCATTGCTTATTTCTGAAAGTTGATGTTCTAAATTTTTAAATAGGATTCCCATAAGTCAAAATAACCTATGTCAACTATATGTCAAAGATTTGAAATTCAAATGACAAATACATACATACCAGATTGTTTTTCTAGTATACAACAATATTAAAAACAGTACGTAATTCTTTAATAACTAATTCACTTTTATAGTCTTTATTTCCTTTTCTAGTAATTACCTTGCTATTCAAATCACCCACCTTTCAATTGGTCTCAACAATATTCAGCATGTTAACTAACCTGCTCCTCTCCGTCTACTGATCCAACCTCTCACACACCTTCCTGCAATGAAAGGCCAAACTGCCCAGAATCAGTAACTCAAACCTTCCCTACACCATGCAGCCAACAGACCAAATCTGCAGACACCTACATCCAATACTGCCTAGAACGTGCCTTCTTAGCTTATGGTCATCCTCTGGAACTCTTCCTTATCACCAAACAGCTTGACGTAATCCAATTCGATTAATGTATTATGTCAAATGTACTTTTCCAATAAACTTTACTTATTATTCTTCTCCAGTTATTCACATTTGTAGATTAATTCCACTTGCCATTAGTTTCACAGGCGTAACTTGGGAGAGGCAAGGGGGGAGGGGGTAGCCCTCCAAACATTTTGGTTTTAAAGTGCTAGTGTAGCATTTTTTGCAATTTAGGTTTAAAAATTTTGTGAAGTCTTAATTTTGCCCCCCTCCCCCCCAAAGTAATGCCCCAAGTTATGATCATGATTAGTTTGACCACATACTTGTAATCTCTTCCTTAGTTTTATGTATGTATTTAATTATTCTTCTTGGTTTATATTTCCTTTTAACTTCACCACGCAAATTTTATTACTACCCTTTGTATTGTCCAAACAGTTTCTCAATAAAATAGGGTTTATTTTTAATATTTTAATCACACCAAATTATTTCTGCTACATTTTTCAAAATTTGTTATTTCTTAATAATCGAAACAAAGTCCTTAACGATCTCAATTTTTCTACTTTTACACTCTATCATAATAATATTTGATTTACACTTACTAATTTTATAATTTTATTACAATTTGTCATTCCCTTCAAACCTTAATTTTTAAAATATTTTATTATTTTTGAATCCATCTGTTTTTCAAATAGCCATTTTCCACTCAATTATAAATTCTCTTTTACTTTGTAATTGCATAATAATTATTCATATTCCCTCTTTATATTTAAATAGATCTAGATTATTTTCAACCATAGTATTCCCTTAATCCTTTCTAAAATTGATTCTAACACCTCTGTGTATATCATTACATTATATATAAAAGTACTTTTGCTTCGCTGAAGAGCATAGTGCTTCTATTAATTTGGATATACATTACTACTTGCATTTATATTTGAATTTTGAATTTGAAAGCGAACAAAATGTCAAATTGAACCAAGTTGTGGTTAGAAATATGATAAAATCCACATGGTGTCGCCAACAATCAGTATATCTATTGATGTAAGTCCATTTTGCCATTATCTCGGAAATACAACAACTTGAGGTCCAAAAATATTCTGGACAGTAAGCACACTTAAATTTACATAATATCGAGTCTACTTATAACAGGAAGTGTACTGACTGTTATTAAAATAAATTACATTGAAAAAACATAATTCGAGATCATCAATGTTTTTGTATTTAATGTATTTTCTTTATATGTGCTATACAGTGTGTCCAAGATAAGGAGGGCCAGTATGGGGATCTCGGTAATGGTAAGAGATACAAATTTGGTTAAATGGGAAGAAAGTTGCGCAATTAAAGGACTAACAAAATGACGCCTAGACATTTTTGGTATGATTTTTCGTTTTTGAAATATCTCAAAAAAACCGAATTTTTGGATTTTATTTTTTATTTTTTTCTGGCGTTAATATTAAAGTTAGAGCGAAACTGATTAAACTTCTTTACAGCAGCTTTTAGTGGACTTAATGATTACGTTATAAATTTTTTTATCCGAAGTTTCGTCTTCGAGAAACCATCATCAACTTCATTTTTTTAAATACGGTCCTGGTTTTTTGATGCCAAATTTGCAAAGCCCTTGTTATTCTAAATTCAACAATGCACCACATATTATGGTTTAATTACGTTTCGAGCATTTTTCTGATCATCATCAGAAAATTTTTGAGATACGGACCTGCATTTCTCATAATTTTGTAAAAATAAGTTCATACAGTAAGTTGGGCCTTTTTACATGCCGTTAAAATATTAAAATGCACATCATAATGTCATAATTCTGATACATTAATTTAATACGCAACCAATAACTATTAACAATAAACAACAAATAAATGAACAAAAGATAGGCAGAAAGAATGAGAAAACGAGCCTTGAAACAATGTAATAGGTATTTAACGTTTTGAAATAGAAGAAGAACTTAGAAGATTGGTTCTTGAAGCCTTTCAAAGTTTAACGCCAGTATTGCTGAATAATGTTTTAGATTCTACAGTTAGATGTTATTTATGCATAGAGAATGATGGCAACCTTTTTGAATACCTTCTGTAAATTTAATACCTATTAAATGGTTTCGATGTTCGTTTTGTTATTCTTTCTGTCTATCTTTTGTTCATTTCTTTTTTGTTTATTGTTAATAGTTACTGGGTGCTTATTAAATTAATGTATCAGAATGATGACATTATGATGTGCATTTTAATATTTTAACGGCATGTAAAAAAGCCCAACTTACTGTATGAACTTATTTTTACAAAATTATGAGAAATGCAGGTCCGTATCTAAAAAATTTTCTGATGATGATCAGAAAAATGCTCGAAACGTAATTAAACCATAATATGTGGTACATTGTTGAATTCAGAGTAATAAGGGCTTTGCAAATTTGGCATCAAAAAACCAGGACCGTATTTAAAAAAAATGAAGTTGATGATGGTTTCTCGAAGACGAAACTTCGGATAAAAAAATTGATAACGTAATCATTAAGTCCACTAAAAGCTGCTGTAAAGAAGTTTAATCAGTTTCGCTCTAACTTTAATATTAACGCCAGAAAAAATAAAAAATAAAATCCAAAAATTCGGTTTTTTTGAGATAATTCAAAAACGAAAAATCATATCAAGAATTTCTAAACGTCATTTTTTTAGTCCTTTATTTGCGCAACTTTCTTTCCATTTAACCAAATTTGTATCTCTTACCATTACCGAGATTCCCATACTGGCCCTCCTTATCTTGGACACACTGTATAGGAAAATACCAAAATTATAACGACTTCGTGGCTTCCACCGTGTTATTGAATATAGATTAAATGATCAAATTATTTCACTTAATCTGCCGCGTCGTACTCAATAAATCCAACAAATGCTAGTTTCATTCAAATGAAATGTGTTACATATATTAAGTGCAGTGAATTTGTAGAAATGATGATACTTCTGTCGTTTATGTCATAGACAAGTGCACAGATACGAAGCAAACAATGATTATTGTGCTTACATAAAAAGTTGCTCTTGTAACACAATATCGGCAACCGTGCTGAGGATGTCAATGAAGCCACTGTACATTTAGCCCGCTGCTTGCTAAACAAACTCATATTAACACATCGTTTGCTAAGATCATCTGAAAGTGTATAAATTACGTTAATGATCGCGTGTTCGCCAACACAAGCTTGTCTGCAATAAATGTCACCTTGTCCTTGCCCACTTCACGCGAATTTTCTTGAAAAAGCAAATTACCTACTCATTACGAATCGCGCTTAGAATCAACCGTCATCTGTCAGAAAGTGATAAACATAAAGCAGCATAAATTACCTTATACTGCTTTTCAAATAGAATGGGTTAACGGTTACGTAATGCCACGATTTATGATTCTACTGCGTTTAAGTTGAACAATTACTAGTACCAAAAATGCAACCGTTTGAATTAAATTAATATTTTAAAAAGAGATTCCAGCGACCACAATGATTACCATTTAGCTGTGACGGAGCACTTCACATACGCGTACTTTCGTTGAGATTAAGAAATTGGAGTGTATTAGCTAAAAGGTGCAATGAACATTAAATTAGCAACCTTGCCCCAGGTTTATTGCTTAAGGGAATAAAGCAGTAGAAGTAATGATAACGGGTGACAGTTAAAGTTGTAGGTCAATTAACCTTATAGAATTTTTATTGCTGGAATAAAAAGTTAAGTATTAAAACCTATATGTATAACTTGTTCATGTTGCGCTAGATGACATTCTTAAATTTTCAGTAGTTGCGATTCAAAGATTGATCGGTTAGAGAAAGTAATTCCCAACTGTGTCTGCACAGTTTCGAAACTATGCTAAGGAAGGTTAATGACATTAGCAAATACGGGTATCAGTTGAATCGAATGTGAAATTCGTAATTCGAGTGATGCCTTTTTTTCTACACCGCTTTATAAGAAACAAAGACAGCGAAATAAAAATGATGAGGACGTGCAAGCTGTGAGAACAACTCATCTTCAGGAATTTGAAACTTGCAGCTACGATTAGCCTTATAAAAATTGCATGACTGTTAAAAAACAGTAAAGAATTTGTAGTGCCCTTGTCCTCTCTAGGAATATTACATTTAAAAAAACAGGTTTACGATATACACAACCGGTAAAAGCGAACAAGGTCTGTAGTAATATTCACCCAGTTTTCAAGCGTTGTCTACAAAATTAATACCAACATTGAAGTTAAGAAATACATTGCCTTAGTAAGACTACAGCGAGTGACGTAATTAATCTTTTAATTTTAAATTTATGTTTTAGATTAAGTTTTCAATGTAATATGTAAATCGAATTGACTCAATATGGGCACTCTGATACCGTTATGAAATCATGCACTAAGTGTCTCATCATAATGTTCCTATGGAGGTCACAATTATGTATAAATAATCGTGATGGTCAATTAAATAGTAAAAGTATCTTAAACACCGAGTACAGTTTCTCATTTGGTTAAAATCTTACTAGAATTTTCCTCATCTAAATTATCACAACCATAGCTGGAGACCTTTTAAATGTTACGCATCGTAGTAACGTGCGATTTGCAGTTTTACCTATCTTCGTCGTTAAGACATATCGGAAGAAACAAATACAAAATGATCTACAAAACCGACTCTAGTTTTTCCAAAAATTACACATAAACTAGACATTATATTATAATTACAGCGGATTAAATTAAACGGACCGCATTGCCAGTGTAAGTATGCAGTCAGTGACTTCAAACAATTTTGGGGATGCATGTTTGCCGCATATAACTTAGGGCTTAATATGGAATTTGGAGCGAACATACAGGATTGCAATCGATTTGTATGCAGTTCGTATGTGCGCAATTAGGATTATTTGACTCGCACTCTACCCTAGCCAAATGTAAATGTCGTATGCTGAGGCAGTCCGTTATAATACTGTCGAATCTCCTCAAAGGGGCTATAATTTGATGGGGTGCCAGATATCGTTGCCACGGCAACTCTTGTATGCCGCACAAGACGTAACTTCCAATTTTCAATAATTTCTCTCCTGAACCAGTTCAGTTAGTTACTTCGCAAGCAATTTCAGCTAGAAACACACCCTCGGTTTGGGTTCGAGTAGTTTACCCTACTAGAAGTTTTCCCGCGTTATAATGGCCACGAGGGTTGCAACTAAACGCTAGGCACGTTCGTTAATTATAAAGTACTCTTCGAACTGGAACTAGCTGTGTTCCGTATTAACAGCACCGGATACTTTTTGCAACTACAGCAAATTCAACCAAATTCACATTATTTTGCATGTTTGAAGCTATTGCGCTATAGTACTGTTACATATTAGGCTACCCAGTGACTACAGTGGGTATAGCTCAGAAATAGATATCTAAAACATATACCTTTGTCTATAAACTAACAAACCTAAAAACAAATCTTTGAAACTGCATTTAGAAGTAATCTATAGTTAAATACAAAACGCTTCGATTCACAGTACACAATCAAAGTTTACGAATGTAATATTTATAGAGAATACAATTAAAAAAAGGTCAGCAATAGTATTGCCACGAGACGAAATTTTAACCCATTCTCGATCTTGAACTCAAACATTTTCTAAACTTGCTCCAAATTCTCGCTCTCATAACCGCGTACTGTGGGATTCCCCTAATGATATCTATAATAGTGTACTTAAAAGAGAAAAGCTATGAAAGTAGTAAACGCTCTGGTTCTACATCAAAAACGGCTACAAGCTAACTGCGATTCCCCAATCTGATGTTAGCAACGGTGTGCCTCAGTGCCTACCTAAACCTCCCCTAAGAGAGGAGAGGAAGGCTGAGAAAACGAAAAATCGAAAACCTCGGGAATAAACTACCGAGAATGTATGTAGTTAACATCGTCTCAAATATTCGAGATCGAAAAACGTCATACTAGATCTTGTCTCGGCGGCCGGCGTCACTAATCAGCAATAGGAGAGCTAGGAGGTAAAATATTGGAAATTAGAGTAAAAGATGGATATGTAGCAGCATCTGCTGCCATTCGTCATTTCATGAAAGTCTCTACAGTTTATGAGATTTACATATAGTAGTACCCAAACAAAATGCACGACCACAATTTTGAAACGTGTTGATGAGTTCACTTATTACACTATGGAAGTGTAAGTGTCTTCATATACTATGTACTTAAAAAAACTAGTGTCTCCTTGTTCGTCGAATACCCTAAAATACAATTAATTGATTTAAATAACTTTTTAAATTGTAATCTGTTATTCTTTAATACATTTTTCTTACTCACTCTTTTCACGGTTTTATCAATCTCCTGCTTTTCTAGCAGATTTCTCATTCTACAGTTGCATAAACTTTATCTTTATAAATAGCAACTTGTACCTATCGCACCCCATCTTAGTTTAGCTTATATTTTAAGCGTAGTCTATGAAATATAAGTACAACAAATTTTTGGCATACCATGAGAAGTACAAGTAAAGAAGCCGAATGTCGTTCAATGGTGAGAAATACCTATTAGTTATACTAGTATTGAACCGTCTCGACTTTTCATGAAATTGCATGAAAATGCATTGACTTTAGTAACAGGTCGCACAGTGCAGAGCAGAAGAGGACAAAGGAGAATGGAAAATGTTTCTATAGATATACAGGGTGTCGCATGACTGGAAATCTATAGCTTAAGGATAGGGATGCACCGATACCGATACTCGGTATCGGCATATCGGCCATATCGGCCGAATTAGGAATATATCGGTATCGGTCATATCGGCCTTCCTTTTGCCGATATATCGGCAAAAGTGAATTTCCTTTCAATATTTAATATTTTAATATTTATTATAATGAACAATAAAATGTAAATAATCATTGTGGAGTATAAAATATAACTACTATCTAATATTGAAAATTCATTTTTTGTAAATTATTATGTAAAAACATTAGGCTCTCCATCCAGTGTGTTGCACCATGCAGCGAAATATCTTCCAGCTTCTGGAATGCACTGCATCAGCAAAAAAGAAAAAGGTAAAGGTTCAGGGTCGTTTAGATTCCCCCAGCTGGGGGCCCCTTGCGTCCCTCTTCAGCCAATAACGGGAATATTTCATAATGGGTGGAGAATGCAAGAGAG